>JAQHUG010000105.1:5464776-5599572 GCA_028555095.1 Dicrostonyx torquatus | reverse complement strand
AAAAAAAATCAGTCAAGACAAAGTAGTGCACACAAGTAGAAAGACAGTTGAAAGACCAGGTTAAGAATTCAGATTGCTGATGGATATTTGGTAGCTCCAGGCCACAGCAGCACGCTCCCTGCCTTCTTTGCTAGGAGATGGTATTACAAATGCAGTCTCCACGAGCTAGAGATCTTGTCACCCTAGAACTTTGCCTGGCGTCTCCTTTCTGTGGTTGTGAATGTGGCCAGATACGATACAGTTACCAGAATGTGTGCGCGGGGCATGTGGTCTGATTGAAAGTGTAGCTGTGTGCAGCGCAGGAAGCAAAGGAAGACTTGTAGGAAGAAAGTGGGCATGGGAGCGAAATCAACACTTGGAAATCAGTCATTAAAATGAGGCATGCACTAATTGCCTGGTCTGGCCCTCTCTCTTCTTCCCTTGTGGTCCCTCTACTCACATCATTGTATCCTCCGAGGCGCTGAGGCAGCAGCCTCGCTGGCCTCTTACGTAAGTAAATCTGAAATCAGATCTGGCATGCAGTTTGTTTTAGCCTGTCACAGACACAGGGCACTGCAATGCCCTCAACAAGGCTGTTCAGCATAGCATATGACTGTAAATCTTCTTTTTCATGCACCACAGTGGGGACCTTTGTCCTCGCTGTGATTTAGCGGCTTTTATTAGCCTGAGAAGCAGCCAGTGATCAGCAGACATTTAAAGTGCGAGCTTGCCCATTTCAATGAGAAGAGTCCAAAAGCCACGAGCGCTTTAAGAAATTACTATCGGTAGGAGAGAAATGAAATCTTAATGAATATGAATATATAGTGTGTGCCTATATTAAATTAACGACTGCTCAAACACATCCCCATGTAATCCAGCAGAAACTGGAAATCACAACTGTTTAAATATTTTTCAATACTCTGCGTTTGGCATGACCTAAAGCACAGGGGTCTGTGTACCTGAGTTTTCAGAAGTATGCATTTCAAAAAAGTGCAGGGCTTAGATGGCAGCGCACCCCTGCAGTGGCCGCTGCTTTAAATTCTCTGGTATTTTAATTAGGGTCTGCAGCGGCTGCAAACAAGGAGTGAGGCTCCTTCCACTACTTGCGTATTCTACAAATGCTTTCTGGAGGTGGCCGTTTGCATATGATGTCAGCGTGGGAAAATAAGAAGGTATTAGCATCTGTAAGACCAGCTGGAATTTCTCAGAGGTTCCCCTCCACAAGCTGACTCCACAATTCAGGCTGTATTTCCACTTTTAGAACGTGTCTCGGTGGCATTTTTTACTGGTTCCGTGATGAAGTTACAATGCTTGTGTATTCGAAGAGTTTTGATTCATTTTCCATAAGTCCAAGTGGTTTTATTTTTTTTATTAGAAATCTGTGGTCTTGTTACTTTCCGCCACTCTAGTTTTTTGAACATATAAAAGAACTCCTGTCAGTAATTTCAATGTATACAACCACCAGTGCACTAACGGTGGTTGGGATAATGCCTGTATGTTCCTGACCACTGTAGGAAAATGGAAGCATTACATGATTTTAGTTCATTTACTTCATGTATTTATTGATATGTTATTGTAGAAGTACAAGAATCTCTGCTGTAGGTCTAAGGACCCTCTGGGCAAGTGAAGGGTGTCATATGACCCTAAAGGAGCAAACTGAGCCTTGCAAAAGAAACCTTGGCTTTTAAAATGTAGCATAAATGATCTTATCTCGAAAGCAAGGAGTTTGATCCTAGTTCACAATGAGCTGGAGTTAAGCAACCAAAGAAAAGTGGAGCCATGTCCTTTTATCTGAGGATTGGGCACCATCCACCACGACCCCGCAGATCATTCGAGAAACAAAGCCCACCTTGGCTTGCATTATCTGATGGCATAGGCTGTCTTATATTTCGCAGATAATTGCACCACACACTGTCTTGCTCTACTAGGTCATAACAACTGGCTGATCGGCCATGACATAAATAGCATAGACATACAATAAAAATACTGTTTTTTCTACCGAGAAAGTCATTCCTTTAAAGGTATTTATGTAGCCACTGAAGTGCATACTTTGTGGCGGGGGGGGGCTTCAAGGTAGGAAAGGGGCAGAAAATAAGAATCTGATACTGGAGCTTAACAGGGCCATAGAGATGTTTTTCACTGTCTGGTGTTCTTACTTCATGTTATAATTTTCTATAAACTTAGAAGTTGTTTAGAACATAAAATGTGATGAATAATAACAACACAAAATTTAGAAAGTATCAAAATAACAAGGAAAAGTGATTGATTTATCACTATGGCCTATCACAATTCCTCCTTACAGAATAAACAGCTGGTGTTTGTTCCATATTTATTCCATATGTCTTTCCATTCATGAAGGTATGTTTTCATTAATATTTACATGAACAGTATTTTTAAAACAACTGTGACTTTGACATAATGTGAGCATCTTGATTGTCATAGTGTACCAGTGAGTGTCCCCATGAGCAACCCTTCCTTCTGTGGCTGTTCTTCAGGATACTGCTCCAGCTTGTGCATCTATGGAGTCTAAGCAGGACGGGTGAGTGGGAGTTTGGTAATGGTGTTATAGTTTATTGAGAATATGCAGTCGTCAAGTTGGTGCCTCTGAACTATGCTGACCACTTCTGCTAGTTATTTTGTTGCCCTAGCTCTCATTTTTAGATCGACCTTAAATTGGCAGACACTTAATAAAACCCAAAAGACCATCTACACAACTTGAGGAACTCATACTCAGTTACATATAAACAATTCTGTATGGTTAATTTTGGTGGGCGATGTTTTTATTTATTTTCAAGCTTTAATTTAAAAAATTAAAAATAGACATGAATACTGACTTTCTAACTCCATGAGATAAAGGCACTATTTTATCAAAGACTCTATTTCCCAACCCATCAGTCACTCAAGCACATGTACTGAGAGTCTAGGAGGGAGTGACTCTGCCAGTTGGTCTGGGATTCAGGACTTCCTCTCTATTGGAGGAAATGGATCCAATGTAAGAAGAATGAGAATGGGTGCTGAGAAGTAGAGGAGAGAACAATGAGCCTCACTTCTCTTTGGGAGCTTTTTCAACTTACATAACATTGTCTTACATAAGCCCCAGCACTGGTTATTCGCCAGCTATCCTGGGATTTTAACTTCAGAAAGATCTTAGCTCTTGTCTGCTAAAATAAAAATCCCCCTCCGAGAGCGTTCATTAAAAGCAGACACGTACATGGACATTGTTAACAACAATTATAAAATCAAAATTCTAGATAGAGTATAACTGACCCATTGAATTAACACTCAAATTCTTTCATTAAAGCACTATTGTCCACTTTAAAATATCTTAATTGGTAGCACTAATTTGCTCAATTTATAGGATCTGATAGGTACTATGGATTTCCAGGGCAGAACAGAGACAAAAAATTTCTTTTATTCTTTATTTATTTGTTTATCTATTTATTCATTCATTCATTCACTTTTTGTTTTGCAAAATGGAGGTTTGGAGGCTTTCCTGGAACTTAAAGTGTATTTTTTTTATATACCTGTGTCCTTTCTTTGTGACCCTGGGGATCAAACCCAGAGACTAGCTGAATATGATTGTTTAGGAGGCGGAGACAGGAAGATATTTGTGAGTTCGAGGCTAGCCTTTTCTACATAGGGAGTCTCAGGACAAACCAGAGCTACATGATGAGACCCTGTCTCAAAAAAGAAAACAAAAACAAACAACTAAGAGACACATACATGCTAAGGACACATCCTTACTCCAGTTCCTATTCGTGTCCTCTTGGTAAATATTTTTATCTTCTATACTAAAATGCCTTTCAGGATATTAATGCCCCCAAAGAGGTAAACTGAGTCTCCCAAAAGAGTCTCCCAAGTTCCAGGATGAAGACATTAATAGAAGAGGACAGCTCAGGGCTGGCTGCACCTTCCAGAAATTACAACTAAGACTTGTATTATGTGAGGTTACTGGGTGACAACCTGACCCTGGCCCAAGAAAGTCACTCCCAATAACCTCCTCTACTATACTCCCTTGATGGATTTTATGTCTCTGTGAGTTACTTTTCTTTTTAATATAACTAGAGCTTCACCTTTGGCTTTGCACATTATTGATGGAGCTAGACATTTGATGAAATTTAAAAGCAAATCCAGATATTTCAGACTGGATTATAAAACTCGCAAAGACAAGACCTTTGGATTCTAAAGTTCACTGAGGCTAGATGGGATAATAATAGTAATATTCTGGTTTTCTATGACATCTTCCTACCAAAGAGATGAATACACCTTGATAGTAACATTGAAATATTCATAACACTTCCACCCATGAGATATAAAACTGTTATCCTTCTTTGTTTATGAAGACACCAGGGCCTGCTTCTTTGAAAAATATTGTGAAAAATCATAGAAAAATATGCATTAGTTGGGACAGTCAAAATACTGTAAATACATAGGAACACTAAGGAACAGTCTAAAAGTTGTATCCCCTTGCACACATGTCATACAACCACATTGTAAACCATCTTCAAGATCCTATTTGAACGTTTTGATACTGAACAATCATATCAAATAGATCCCACTTGATATTCACATCTCTCCAACAACTCAGTTATTGCAGGAGTAAAGAGAATTTGAGTGCGTGTTTACCCTACAGCTCTTCATTTCTGGTCTCCGTTCTTCAGTGGCAGGTGGGGACTTCAAGGTCCTCTTCACAGTATATCATTTATGGATGAGACTCTGTCTCTTTATTATTTTTTATTTTTTTTATTGTTAAAAGAAAAATTTACATTTATTCCCGTTGTTCCCGGCCCTCCCGCTCCCCCACTACCCCACTGCCCTCCGCCTGCTTCCTTAAGATGGGGCAGGATACCCTGTCCTATGGGAAGCCCAAGGCCCTCCCCCCTCCATCTCGGTCTAGGAAGATGTGCATCCATATAGAATAAGTTCCCAAAAAGCCAATACATGCAGAAGAGCTAGGTCCTGGTGCCATTATCATTGGCTTCTCAGTCAGTCCCCACTGGCAGTCACATTCATAGGGTCCAGTTAGGTCATATGCTCATTCAGTCTTGGTCCAGCTGGATTCGATGAGCTCCCAATAAATCGAGCACACTGTCTCTGTTGGTGGGCCAGTCCCTTGGCTATTTCCCTCAGAGTCTAGGCTATGAGTTCACATTACAGATCATGTCTTTAAGGGTAAGATATTTTTTGAGTACCCATGAGGAGTGATTTAATGAATGCTCTCAGAATTTGAGGAAGGATGGAGAATTTGCTGTGACATAGTCCCTATTAATTGCCTTCTAATTCGAGTATATCACCTGCCTAGAGGATGCCAAAGATAACAGTGTCTCTGTGTGCTAACAATTGCAACATGCTAATCACTATGCACTCTGTACCAAGTTACTGCATAGAAAAACACCAGGTGGGGAGAAAGGGGTGTGGTGTAGGTTAGGTTTAATTATTTACAGAATTAAGAAAATACAAAGGTTTCCCTCAGGATTTTAGCAGTGGTGGTCATTCCAAGAACATTGAAAACTTCCAAGTTAGATCTGAAAGCAGAAGGTGGGAGGTGTGGACCAGTAAATAAAGCACTTAAAAACTGTTTGGCTTCCCTTGCACACATGTCAAAAATTGGCTTCTGTAACGTGAGTCTGTAACCGCAGCACAGAGAGGCGTGACTACAACAGCATCTCTGGAGCTCATGGGCCAGCCAGTCCAGCAGACTTGATGCCTACAGATTCAGTCAGAGACCCTGTCTCAAAAATTTAGGTAGAGAATGACTGAGAAAGATACTCATTGTACTCTGGCCTCCACACAATCACACATACACATACAAGCACATGAAACTACATGCATAGGTAAACATATGAACACACACACGAGAGAGAGAGAGAGAGAGAGAGAGAGAGAGAGAGAGAGAGAGAGAGAGAGAGGGAGAGAGGGAGAGGATCTATAAGTCTGTCTACAGAATTTATCTGGTAAGATAAAATAAATTTTAACAGTGGCAAATCTAAACGGCTTTTAGTGTTGACAATATATAAAACTGATTATTGTTCTAGAATTACTTGCCCAAGTAAAAATCAAAAGTAAAGCATATAGATGGCCCTCCTCCGTATGGCTTTCAGGGCAGTGGAAATGTGTGGTTCACCATGATGCTATTGGTATTTACGTTTGGATCAGTGTCAGGCCTTTAACCCCAGCTTAAGGAAGGAGTTGGTTTCCTCCGAGCTCCTGGGTTACAATAAAGATGGTGTTCCCTCCAAGAATCAGCTTCCCTTCCATTCCTGTGCCAGGGAAAAAGAGCCACATTCTCTTCAAAATCCCCCAATGGGCAGAAAAAAGCAGAAAAAGCATTACAAGCAAATTGTAGCAACACAGACCTCTGGCTTGCTGAGGTCAGCATTGCAGCTTCTCCAGAAGTGAGAAATGAGGGACCTGAACTCACCAACATGCATCTCCAACTCTTGTTCTATATGTTAATCAAAACGAGTACTAAAACACCAGAATAAATATTCAATAAAGTACTGCATTTCTTTAAAAGATATTCAAAATAAATCTTTTTTTTATAGCTGGTATAAACCTATGAGATTATCATTTCATGTTTATCTTAAGTATGAACTGAATATGAGTTTAAATTTTTAACCCTTTTATTTTATTAAAAAATAACATTTTCAACTTAATGTGATATATCCCTCTTCAAAATTGAGAACATTTAAGACAGACTTAGCATAACTTTATGCTCCTTCCTTAAGCTGGGGTTGAAGGCCTGACACTGATCCAAATGTAAATACCAATATTTTTTGAAAAAATAAAGACTGAGAAGAAGGTGCAAAAATAATACAGAGGTTCTACAGATATGCATTATCCAACTTCCATCAACAATGTACATAATAAAGGACTTTGACCAAAACCAGTAAGTTGGCGTTGATACAAGACTCCTAGCCTACCGGCCTTATTTGCACTTCAAATTTATTTCTTGTCTTGCTGAATCTGATATAGAACTCCACACTACATTTGGTTGATGAGATTACATATCCTTAATTCATAAAATTATATATCCTTAATCCATGAGATTATATATACTCTCATTGTCTCTCACAGCTACAGCCCTGTTGATGAGTATTGATCAGACACTGTAGAGAAATGCCACACAACTCAGGTTGTCTTTGGTTTATGTTTTCTCATGAAGAAATTGACAATATGTGTCTTTAGTCAAAATAGCAGAAGAGCCATGTTGTTGTTTCTCTAATGCATTATACCAGAGATGGTGTGTGTTAATGACGTGTCACACTGCCATGGGGCTTGCCAGCATATTTGCTCACAGCAGGAGTTTCCATATCGCTAATAATTTTGCATCTGTTGCCTGTGAGTTAGTAGAAATTTTCATATCTAAGTTGGTGCATATTTGAGTCTACCATTTTATCTTATTCCCTATCATATGAGAGGTGTGGTTTCATGTCTTACCTGTACAGCTGTGCCCAAATATTGCTATTCACTTCTCAAATTTGAATTCAGTGTGGTAGAAATTTAAATAAAAGACTCCAGTGTGGTTTGATCCCTGCAATCTTCTTGGTGTGTGTACGTGTGTGTATGTGTATGTTACTCCAATGAACTCGAGAGTATTATGATTAATTTCATGTCAAGAATATCAAGAAATGTATAAATTTACACTGCCTTGGGAATCCCGTCTGGGAGCAGAGCTGGGGCACTGAACATTCCATGCGAACATCTGATACTGACCTGCTCTTTCTCAGAGTGATGTGCCTTGAATCCTGACTCAGTGCTACAGCGGGTGGCTCTGACGCAATAAAAGGGTTAAACAGTAGTATCATTATTTCTTTTTGGTTCCCAGTACCAGGAACCAAAACGGGGAAAGCTGTAAGAACAGGTAAATAGTACCGCAGTGTCTGCTCTCCCGGGATTTCTCAGTTCTCAGTGTTTTAGCACTGCAGTGGTTCTCTCATTCTCTGACCCACTTTTCCTATTCTCACATGCATGTGTCTGTGTGTCTCCGTGTGTGTCTGTGTGCCTGTGTGTGTGTGTGTCTGTATGTCTGTGTATTTAAATTTTTCTGTTCTGTTTAAAGCCAGGTGAGGACGTTATTAATTGAGAAATTTGCTTTCTTAAATGCATCAAAGAGCACTTCCCAACAATAGGACATTATCTCATAATTACACAGTCAGAAAAATACAAGAAATTGACAACTGTCCATTACTTAATGTATAGCCTTTACTTGAATTTCACCCAATTTTATCCAAAATGATCTTCACAGAAAAAGCAACAACCTTGTGTAGAATCAGCTCCGAGTTATGCTCTGCACTGAACTGCCAAGCCTCTTCAGTTTCCTTGTATCTGAAATGTTTTCTAAGTTGTTTTGCTTTGTTTTACAACAGTGACATTTTGTAGTATAAGGGTTAACTATTTCACAGAAGTTCCATCCGTCTGAATTTTTCTAATCTTCCCTTGTGGTTGGATAAAAAGTCATGCATTTTTTTTATAGCAATGAGCCTTGGGGAATAGTTTTGTACACAAAAGTGAGCAGGGCAGTGTAACACAAAAATAGGGAACACAGAGACACTCAGAACCAGCAACCGAGGAAGGGATGTGACCTCAGGCCTGTTTGTGGTGAACTAGAACCTTGGAAGAAGATGTAAGAGGAACTGAGTAAGACATCACAGGAGAATGGGCATGTCAGTGCTGGGGTGGGGCACCACAGGACCGGGAGGGGATGCTTTCCAATGGCAGATGGCTGCCTATGAGGGGTCAGACGTCATGGAACTCAGCACTGTAGCTCACAAATGCCAGTCTCCAGAGGTCTAAAGCAAGACAAATACAAAACCAACGATGGACTTGGTGGGTCAGTGGAGAACAGCTTCTACAAGACTTCATATTGTTATTTTGCATCCCGCATCTTCTGTCATTGCATCCCATGCAGCTGTAATATATAACTTTACCTCAAAAAGATAAAAACTGTACATAACAAATGAGAAAGACTGGATTTGGGTATTAGTTTCCATTTCTTTGCCACATCACCTTGGTACAGACACACTTAGGCTCCCTGAGTCTCTGCAATGACAGTATCCCCACATAGCCATCTCCTTTATGGTATAGTTGCAAAGATTACTATCATATTTTAAATGGGTATAGAGTCATGCAGCCAAGCAACTCATGAACTGAAAGCAAAACTAAATGAAGCATAATGATTTGTGCTTATAACTTGTGTACAATGTCAAAATGACTCTTTATTAGAATTGTTGCTCAAGAAAGCCATTTTCTTGTGTGTTGTTGCTGGTGTTGGGGGAGTGTCTCCTTCAGTTCTGCTTCTGATGAGGAACAGAAATCATAGCTGATTGTTACAACATCACCATTTTCTACCATTTGGGGAATATTTTTGAAAAGAATTATAACTATTTTTCACTGTTGTTTCTCTGCTAATATATTTCTTGATCCTTTAATTTTGACCTATCATGACTCTTTTAGCAGTCAGTAAAAACACACTAGTAGAAAGTATATAGACTGCATGTAAACATGGCTCTTACATGTCTTATTTAAAAGAAAAAATTACACCCTCTTCTAGGATCCCAAGGAATTGAGGAATGAGAAGGTTTTTGTTACTTTTTTAACTTAATTTTATCAGACAGAGCAATGTCATTCTTAGCCTTAGTAGGATCTCAGTTCCAGAACTCTTCAGAAATCATGTAAAGAGTACAGGAGATTAACTTTACACTAGTGGCATTGAGAAAATGTGTGTTTGGGGCTTGTTTATTTGTTTTAATATGGTGACAGCTCAGTGGTGAAGTTCTTGCTTGAAGGTGCAAGGCCATGATTCAAGCCCCAAGAGAAAAAGAAACTCTGAGAAACCTTCTGAGCTGCGCCCAGTGACTCATGCCTGTAATGCTCAGCACTGGCCCAGGAGGCTGAGGAAGGTGAGAGGCCAGCTTGGGCTACGTGGTGAGACCCTAGAGAACAGGTGACAGTGGACTTTGTGACCCACAAAAAAACACTCAGGACGTATTTCTCCTTCTTTCAATGTGAATTGACATCCTGTGAGTTCAACAGCACCTTTGAGCACTGATGACTTCAAGAGATGTTTTCTGTGTGGTTTTGTGGATGTTTGTCCAAGTGAGATTCCCTAGTTTCTTCCTGGGCCCGAGCCTTAGCCACAGTTTCCTTCCTGCCTGGCACATGAACATCAGAACTGTCTAATTCTAATATAACTGTCCTGATTAAAGATAAGTGCTCTTTGAACAGGATGCTCTGATGATCTCCAATCCTAAAATTTTCCGTCTTAAAAAAATTGAAAGAAAGCATCATATGTGGAAGGCTGTTCTCACAGACTGGCAAAGGGTTAGTGAAAAGATCATAGCCATTTATGTACTTGCCATCTGTAGAGGAAATGACAAACTTTGCTCCCCTCCTCCTCCATCATTTGCCATCTATGACCCCCCTCGGATCATGAAAGGATAAGTGGGGAGATGATAAAATCCAAGACCAGGAAATCACTTACATAGAAAATGTCCTTTTATTAACACTCCTTAGTAATTTTTTTTCAACACTCAACTCTTGGAGCTTTCTGGAATCTAACGTCTTATTGTTATTCTGTTTCATATAGTCATTGGAAAATTACAATGGATGTAAACTTCCTCTCTTGTTTTGATGATCTACTATTTCCATGGCTTTCTATTCATATTAGTGTTGGTTCTATTATTTAGTAGTTTAGACTACTGCTATCAATAGTTTTACGTTTGTACAGAAGTTATTTATATTCCTTCCCCAAATCACTTCTTCCTAATTTGGTTTGAGGAATGGATAAGATATAGATATGAGAATAATAATCAAGTTATAACAAAGTCACAATCAGTCCCACCATCAAGCCATACTGATGTTTCTTTAGCTTCCAAATGTACTCCAAGCAAAATTCACAACTCAACTCCCAAATAAATGCATGGAAACTTATTCTACTTATGAATGCCTGGCCTTAGCTTGGCGTGTTTCTAGCCAGCCTTTCTAACTTAAATTATTACATTTTTTTAACTATGTTTTGCCTCTGGGATTTTCACCTTACTTTATTTTATATATCTCTTTCCTTCTTACTCTGTGGCTGGATGACTGACCCCCTCACATCCTCCTCTCCTTTTCTCACTCCTCACTCTTGACAGAGCCTAGATGCCATTTATTCTCTCCACATGGAAGCCCCACCTATCTCTCCTGCCTAGCTATTAGCTGCTCAACCCTTTATTAGACCAATCAGATGTTTTAGGCAGGTAGAGTAACACAGCTTCACAGAGTTAAACCAATGTGACTAAAAGAATGCAACACATCTTTGCATCATTAAACAAATATTCCACAGCACAAACAAATCTAACACATCTTAAACTAACATTCTATGAGAGATAACCCAAAAATTTCTGCTTAAAGGGTAAAGGAGCTTGAGCTGTTAGTTGTTTTCAATCTCCAAAAGCTATCACTTTCCCGTGTCTTTTGGGCAAGGGTCATCTTCTCTTTGGGGAGACCCTTTAATCCAACTAAAACCAAATGGACTGCAAACAAAAGTAGGGAGGGACTTGAGACGAGACTGAACCAGACTTTCCCACTATCTTTTCTGTCCTTGACCTCTCATCATCTAGGCAGGAAAAAGAGATGTTTTAAGAACATCCATCTAATGGCAAGGGTAGAAACTGATGTTGCCCAGTGTCAGGACTCACAGAAACAGGAAAAATACAATGCGGGGGCAGCCATCTTGCCACCAGAAGATGGTGGATAGCACCTTCTCCTCCAGAGCAGTGGTACATGTAAAATGTCCTTCATTCTGAAATTTGTTGCCAGCCACAGAAAAGCAGTACCCTTCATGAAGACTAAAGCCCCAGAGGTTGCATTTTCAGCTGTTCAACACAGCACATTCCCTTCCCAGAATGAGGGAGTGAGTGGTGTCTGTCTTAAAGACCTTTGAAACACCCGTGCTTCCTTTGGGACAGAAACTTAGTGAAAGAAAACACACTCTGACAATTGCAGAGCCAAAAACAAGTGTCTGGTGACTTGTCACAGTGCCTTAAGGCCTGGCTTTATTTTATTATTATAGATCAGGGTTTTCTACATGTTTATTAATTACCAGTTTATAATATAAACATATATACCCTCTTGACTACTAATCTATCAGGTCCTATTCTTCCTTTTTTTCAATATCCCAAACATCATTCAGGTACTCCAAATTTTGATGACATCTTTTGCATGTTGAAAGTAAACTGCTTTACTGGGCAAAACAAAATACAATTCAGCACTGGATAGCACTCCCCAATGCAGAGCTGCTTAAGAGAAACAAAGTCTGCTTCTACACTGGCCTGCAGCATCAGAAACAGAACCCTCTCCTGCCAGAAAATAAAAAATTAGGTCAATTTTCATAGATAGTGAAGCCACCAAAGTTAACAAAATGACTGTGATTGTTAGAGTGTAGTCATTACTTGCTTTCTCAAGAACATAGACTACAAAGTTGTCTTTAAACTGTTTAGTGATGTGAATCACCACCTAGAGAGAAATGAGCATCGAAACCTGAAGTCACATTATTGTGCTAAGTAAAAGCATATGCTAAAACATTTACGGCTTCTTTGGGATGTAGTCTCACATTCCTAGGGCTATAAGGATGTTTTTATCCCCGACCAAATATTAAATGATCATATGCTCACTTAAAGCCCCATTGTAAGAAATCCTCTTCTCCAAACACAGGGGATGTACTCCTGGCTGGGCATATCACTCTGAATGGACTAGTGTGAATGATGGTTGTGGCGGAACGAGTTGTTGGGGGACTTTTAAGAGAGGGGTAGGTACAAAAAGCATGAATCAATCTACTCTGTCACAATACACAAATGAAATAAATTAATTGATAGTAATAAAATGATACTATTTTATGTAAGACCAATTTTGAGAAAGTTATTAATACAATGGCATATTTTTATTTTTCAAGTTTTTCCCACAAAGTTTTTTAGTTGTCATGAACATGCAAAAGCACTTTTACAAAAAAAGGTATTATTTAAAGATCGGATTGTGTGCATGCATGTATAATTTACATGGCATATTTTACAGCTGTATTTTTTATTATTGCGACCAAATACCTGACAAAAGGTGATTTCCGTAGAGGAATGATTGATTTTAGCTCACAGCTTTTTGGCTATTGGCCAAGACTTCAAGGACTGCGTGTGGATAGCAATGAGTGTGGAAGTGGGAGCTTGGTCACTTCTAGATGGGTCAGTAAGCAAAGGAGAAGGGATACTGTGCTGAGCTGCCTCTTTCCTTGTTTCTGCCATGTTCAGTCTGGGACCCAAACCTACAGAATGGTTCAAGTGTCCTTCAGGATGAGTCTTTTATCCTCATGGGCACCTCAGATGAACCATACAGGCATGCCCAGAGCGGTGTCTCCTGGGCAATTCTGAACCCACCAGGTTGACACTAATAATGTAACCAGCTAACCCTCCAGAGCAAAATGTGTTTAAAAAAAAAAAAAAAAAAAAAAAACAGGGCTAGGATTTGCTAAGTTTCATTATAATGACTATAATGGCAGTTTGCAAAGTGAGATCCATTCATTTGATTACATAAAAAAATGAGTGTCTTCAGCTTATTCTTTGATGACTAGAGACTATGTTAATACACAAATTTGGTGATTTGCAAGGGAACAGCAAACAGAAGGACCAGCCAGAGGCTCTGGCTTTAGAGGTCCCGTGTGCTACTGTCACAAACCCCAAAGCTCTACCCATCACTAAAAAAAAAAAAAAAATTGAATATCAAAACAATCTGAAAAATTAAGAAATGTTAATATCTGTTTATAAATACTTTAAAATAGAAAGTATAAATAGAAAGCTAGATGTGACGCTTTCCATACACTGACAGCTCTGTAAATTACAATTAAGATGCAAATGTTTCTTCTTTAGCTACATCAATAAGTCAGACTTCAGGCATGCACAGTTGGAGATAAAGCTGTATGTCCTTGCTACCAAATATTTGTAAATGTGAATTTTTATTCCATGTTTTTTTAATCAAATTTAACTACTAGATTACATCTTTTTAAAAGATAAAAATTCCGTTACCCTCCCATGTGCCTTTAATTTCTCAACAGAAAGAAAACTGTATTTAGTGCACATTAAGAGACAATGGGTGCAGCAGCAATGCCAAGTGTGGTGTTTGTGTTTTGTTTTGTTTTTTGGTTTTCCATTTTTGATTTTGGTTTTGAGAGAAGATCTCACTCTATAGCCAAAGATGACTTTGAACTCCAGTTTCTCCTTCCTTGACCTCCCTGGAGCTTCTCCATCAACATTTGCCAGCTGGGTCCCATGCCCTCTCTCTTTGCATTATACATGTCACGACATGCCATTATCTGTTAAATTAATAGAATATTGCATGTGGGATATATGTGCTGAATACATAAATGAATATGCATTTGTCATCTTTGATGTATTTAATTTGGCTGATGCACCCATAAAAAAAGCCTGCGGCATATTTGCATAATTAAGCATAATATTATGATAAACCATTTCAAGAGAAAAACTTGGTCTTTCAATCACAATGTGGTTATATTTTTAACCTTGTATGTTCAGAATTTATCTGTGATGAGAGCTGGAGGTAGAAAAGACTGGCTTTGTCTTTATGGATAAGGGTGAAAGGTTTACTTAAATTAATAGTGCATTGTGCCAAATTAGAACCCAAATATTGCACATGGCTGGCACACTCTAGAGGACAAGGCTTCTTCAGACTCCACATAAGAAACGAATGCTAGGGGCTAGAGAGTTAGTCAGCAGTTAAGCTCACTTGTTACTGCAAAAAGCTCAGGTTTGATTCCCAGCACCCACATAGAGGTTTGTCACCTTCTCCGGCACCAGGCATGCATGTGATACTACACATACATGTAGGCAAAGCACTCATACACATAAAATAAAAAATCTAAAAAGATTTCAAAAGAAAAGAATTCTAGACTCTGGCATTCATTCAGACTAATGCTTCTACAGTTCACATTTATGTATGTGCATGTATATGCATGTTATAAAGGTTTCTACAGTTCACATATGTGTATGTGCATGTATGTATAAAGATTTCTACAGTTCACATATGTGTATGTGCATGTATGTATATTATCAAGGTTTTTGTATCTCCAACTCAGCCCAGAACCTGGAAAATAGTTTTCCATTTTTCACGAATATTCATTTTTCCTCCCAATTACCCCAGGTGACATATGTGAAGGCCAACAAGCAAGTGGGTCTTTTGAAGATCCGCTTTTTAACTTCACTGCTAACTTTTATTTCTATTTTTGTTCTTAACTTTTCATATCAAGTTATGAAAGTTTGGAGAATCACACTATAGATGTCAATGCATTCTTTACAAAAGCAGCAAGCCAGTACCAGTTTCTCATTAGTTTTACAAATACAGCAAGAAGTCATTAAGAAAGCGCATAACAATTGAACCTATAGGAAAGACTACTGTGTAGGTTAGTCTCATCCGCAAGGCTCCCGGGTTTGCTGTTGTAGTTATTGGTGACATCATGTGGTAGATGTTGGTATCGACAGCAAAGTTAAACCATTTCCTAAAGCCAGTTGAATTACTGTCAGCAAAATGCAAAGTTTTTGAAGCTTATTGTTTCAATTAAATTGGAAACAAAGAATTTTCCCCGTCCCACAACTAATCATTTCTCCCTGGAATTTTAGAATTTCTTAGGTTATCATAGTGTACGAATAAGTTATAGTTCTACAGGCAGACAACACAAAGGGTAGTAATTTTTATCCGAGGGCTTGTCACTTCCCAGATAAAACAATACTCTTAAATGCTACAATTGGGGAGTGTTTGTTCTGCTCAATAGAGTGTAGAATTTTCTACTCACTACCTCATGTAATTACTTGAAAAATGTTTTCATTGTTAAAAGCTAAATTAATAGCTTTTATTTTATTTATTTGTGATAATCCAGTTAAATAGTGTCCTTCCTAGAAAATATATACTAATTCCTACAATTCAGAAGTGTTTTGTCCTATCCTCTTTTTCAGTTCATATTAGAAAAAGAAAAGTCGAGGCAATTCTTTTTTGCTTTCTGTTTTGTGGGTTTTTGTTTGTTTGTTTGTTTTTTGTTTTTCAAGATAGGGTTTCTCTATATAACCGTCCTAGCTGTTTTGGAACTAGCTCCTGTAGACCAGATTGGCTTTGAACTCACAGAGATCCACCTGCTTCTGCTTCCTGAGTATTGGGATTAAATGCATGCACCACCATCACCCAGCTGAGGCAATTTGATTTTAACTTTGACCTTAGTTGTTTTCTTCAGAGTGCCAGTGCCCAATATGATAACTTTCACCTCTGTAATGCCAGTGTCATGTTCTTGTCATTTGATAACATGGGAGATCTTAGTCATGAATCTAACAGCCCAGTGATGCAGGAGGGAAGGTGTGACACCGTGAAGGAAAGATTACTGAGCCTCTCCACAAAACCAGGGCAATGAATCTCTTGCTGGACAGTCTGGTGGGTTTCCACCTCTGTCCTTCTCCCTCCTGGTCACAAATCCTACCTGGTCCCAATTTACATTGTATCACATAGAGCAGAGCCCTCTGGGGACTTCCTTTTCCTTACCTAGAAAAGGACTTCTTCACTCTAAGATATCACTAAATGAGTTTGCAACCTTTGCTAGGGTTTAGTCAAAGCGGGCTCCCCAGAGGCTCTTCCATTATACCCCGAGGTACTAAGTGAAAAGCCTTCAATTTCTCTTCTTTAAAATCCAGGCTGCTAAACTCAATGGGGTGGGAAAACATACAGAATATGTATTTATAAAAGAAATTGTCACTAGTCTTAAAGGAAAATGGAAATGGTAAGTACTAGAAAACGTAAAGAAAATACGCTCAGTTATGTCATAACACCAAAGTCAGAGCACAATTCCTATTGAATTTACGCACATCCCAGAAAAGGCCCAGGAAGGAACTCCTTTCATGAGCACAGATGCCTGGGGGAGTCTGGGAGTGAGCCTGGCACTGCAGAGCAGGCTATTTTTGGAAGGAGCCTCTCGTGGAGAGAGATGTACCACTGTGATAGCCCGTTATTGAACTGGGGGCATTGGCAATTGATGAGGCGATGGTATCACCCTTAAAGCGCAGGTCACAGGAGGAAAAAGGGTACTCCTGAGGGTAATGAGATACAAACACCGCAGAGCCACACTGGCATTGCCTTCAGCTTAATTAAACCAAACCCAGTAAGGAAAAAAGAAAAAAGAAAAAAAAAATCTTGGAATATTTTTCCTTCTACACTCCAGGCCAGTCACGGGACCAATTAGCTAAATTCAGCTGAAATTCCCTTTTTCCTCAATAGGTTTTATTTAATTACTTCATGTTTCCTCGTCCAGGTGTAACATGACAATATATGTTAAGGCGCATCCCAGTGCATCCTTTGAAATATATTCCCAGTTTCCCGCTTGTGTGGAGCACAAAGGCGAATGTGAGGAAATTGCCTCTTGAAGGATTGTTCAAAAGTTAGCAAACTAGCTGAACTTAAAAGGTTAATTTTCACCTTTCAGAGTCTTCTAATTGTAGGTCACAGAGATCCCAACCCTTCTATTAAATTATGTTGGTAATTCGGTCAAGTGCTCCATTTTCCTAACCTATAAAATATGTAAGAATGTGAATGTAACACAAGTATCACCCATATTTCTCTTTCTGAGACGGCCCTACTGGTATCCCTTTGGTAAAGGAGAAGTACGGCCCGGCCCATTTGGGGCGGTTCATCACCTGGTACATCTTGTGGAGAATCTGAGTGTGTCTGCCAGTGTTATGAAGGGCTTCCTTATCAGACAGCAACTGGCCATCAGCCACCTGGGCATGTATCTCATGCAAGTGGAGTTCCCCGTTCTGTTTGTCCCCACCTCCGAGATGACTTGTGTGTCCTGATTCTTCCTATAGAATGCCGGGAGCCATTGCATTCCCAAAGTGCCGCGTGACTACAAGCATCATCCAAAGGCTGAATTTTTGCTGCTAGACAAACCTGGGCCTACAGATCAGAGCACACAGTGTCAGGATGCTATTGGCGTGCTCTGTGTGACTGTAACAGTGTTGATGTGAAATCAGATTCAATTAGCGCAGACTTGCTAATGACCTGCACTGCTTCAAAAACGTACAAGGACAAAACACTTGGCCAAAACAGCTCCCATTTACCAGAGTTTCCAACTCCTTTCGGTTGTTTGTTAGAGCAATAGCCACCTGCCAGATTGTCTCCATAGATGCACGCTAAAGCACTCCACTAATGAAACACTTGACCACGCCTGTGTGTGATGAAAGGGAAGGGGTGGGGGGAGCTCTGTCCTCAGGCGCTCTCCAAGCAGTTTCTGAAGCCACTGTGGAGCACACACTGCCTCTCTGGAGGATACATTGGCTGGACAGGGTATCAAAGCAGCTAGGGGAAATAAGGTCTGTGGTCAGGATAGTGTTTCAGTAAAGCTAGAGGCAGCCTCCCAGAATGTGCAGGAGCCAGTCCACTATCCGAGCAGCGCTTTAAAGAAACAGAGGAGCCTTTTATGATGCCCCGCCATGCCAGGAAGGTGAAGACGATGTCCGTTCTAGATTTCCACAGCTTTGATTGACTGCCTCTCTGTTGTTTCTTTCCTGATCGCCTGGTAGGCTCGTTGCAACACCCTCTGTCTCCCACAAAGAGCAAGGATGGCTCTGATTCACCTGTCCTCCTCTGTCCCAACAGCAAATAGACCCTGCACTGAGTCACTATCTGGGATCCTCTGTAAACACAGCAGTAAATAATCGGGTGTAATGTTTAAAATGCCTGTATTCCACCATGCTGTCCATGGTTTCCTTACAAGCTTATTCTCAAACTTTCCTCTCTCTGTATCTAATAGATACTTTCCCTTAATATCATATTCTTTATCAAATATGCTATTAAAGGCAGCTGTGTAAAGTGCTAGCCTCTTTGAAGAGCTCCAGAATGGAAATTCAGCCACCCGGTGGAAATGTGCCTATTCCTATGTCTAGGCATCTGCCATCATTTGCCTCCCAGTCTTGCCAGGTCACTGTAAAGCACCAAAACCTCCCCAAGTCAGAGTCAGCACAACTTCAGCTTCCTAAGTCTTTTACATCATAAACACTGAAGCTAAAAACACCATGAAAATGTCCCGAACTGGTTATATACAACTTAGACTCCAAGTCAATAATGATAGGGTTTTGACAACAATGACTAAGAAGAAATTTGAAAATGCTGTGGATTTCTGTGCTTATAAACAGAGAAAAACAGCAGGAGCAATGCCCTAGGAAGAGGCACTTTTATTGTGAAGGAGGCTATGCCCCATGTAAACAGCCATGCCACCAAATTCACATGGAACTTCGGCCTGGCATTGTTCAAAAGCAAAGAAGCATTTGCTCAAGAGGATTACAGAGGCAAATTAAGATAAGGAATTAAGATTGCTCTCAGGCTCTTGCAAACACTTGAACACTTGGTTGACTCATGACAAAAATAAGCTTTAAATTCTAAACTATTGCTGAAAGAAAACCAGGAAAACGCCTTTTAATGTCAGCAATGACAAGACATGTTTTTTGTGCCTCAACTCTAGAAGAATCATTTGTTTACTCCATTGAGCCCCTGTAGAGAGGAAATATTCCTCTCACTTTGTAAATGAGAAAACTAAGGCTCCATAGTTACTCTGAAGAAATGTCTGCTCGGAGAGAGCTCCAAGGACAGGAGGATGGTGGGCAGCCCATTGGGAATCTGTGTTTTCTTAGATGCCACACTCTTAGTTCAGCCAGCCCCTTCACAGAGAACCTGAGCAGCTTTCCTGGAGTTTGGCTAAGCTGTGTAGTAGATGGCAAAGCTTGGACACTTTGGACATGTCCTGGTGGCTGCATAGTCTCTGGTGTTATGGATAGGCTTCTAGACTTTCTATCCATACAGCCTGGGCATCCTCGTCCAAAAACCTGAAATCTGAAAGGCTCTGAAATACAAAAATTTTTTGAGAGCCATCCTGATATCAGAAATAGATATTTTCAAACCTGGGCTCCTAAAATGAAATTACAGTGAAAACAGAGATACAAGTATGCATAAGGTATATATGAAGTATAAATTAATTTTATGCATAGACTTGAGACCTATCCTTGGTACAACTCAACATACCTATCCAAACATCCCAAGATTGAAAAAACAAAACCTCTAAAATCCAAAATGCTTCTGATCCCAAGCATTTTCAAAGAAGGAACTCTGAGCCTGCAGAAATATCCATTTACTCTCTCCGTGCTCCAAAATCATTGTGTATACAAGGACATTCATTCAAGAGTAGTTCATCTCAAAGGCCCTGCTGTCGAAGACCTGACTGCCACAGCTCAAAAGACAGATGCCAGAAACTGGCGGCAGCTTTCCTCACAGAGTTAGACACTGACCTCAAAATCCTGCTCTGATTAAAAGTCAGGTGTGGGGAATAAAGAATGGTCTACCTATTGAGTGGCACTGGGAACATTATAACCCACTGAGTGGGAAGGACAAATCCAACACAGAGCTGTGTGGAGATCGAATTGAATAATAAGTGCACGAGCCCTCTTTAAATGAGAGAGCCCTGTGAAAATACAAGCTGCGTTGCAGCTAATATGATCACACAGGATTCCTCTGCCATGCTTCAAAATAAAACAATAGTTTCTTCAGGCTTCCTAGAAGCCAAACCAATGGAGTACGTTTCCAGAGAAACGAAATGTAAAGGTAATTGTGGATGTCCGGTAAATATTAAACAGCCTCGCTATTTGGGGGACATTTCGAGTATGTGATTAAGTTGCGGGTGACAGTAAAGGAAACCAGAGTGATCTTTAATTATAAAATACCTGTTGGGTTTGGTTCCAGTATGATGCGATTACCTCGAGGCTGCTGGAAATATCTCACAGGAGGTTACATCCTCAACATGAAAGCCTTTGTGGGCGCACATTAGACTCCATTGTTTGGACTTTCTTCATGGACCCTGGCTCCTGCCTGTAGTAGCTCAGCATCCTTAGCGTGGTTCAGTTGTGGGCCCGTCATTCTGTGGTCTGCCTTGGAATGTGGAAACATCACAGAAGAAGGAAGAAAGGCAAAGGTGGCAGGCCATAGCATTAACTAAACTTAGGGAAGAAGGAACCTGAAGCGAATTCAGGATCTCTAGTGGACAAAGGAAGGCTGTAGCGGGAAAAAGTGGAATTTTCTTTGTCGGTGTCACGATGATTGTAATGCAAGTATTGTTGGGTGTTTTTGTTGTTGTTTTGTTTTGTTTGTAAGACCAGGAAGAATACCTTTGAGTTTCATTTCAGAAAACTGTCCATCTAATTGCATAGGTTCATTTTAAACTGATTTTTTAAAACCAGTGTCTGGCTTTTGAACCCATGAGTACAAGTAATTGGTGAGCTAAGGCAATGTTATTTTGCAAAATTTTTTGGTCTCATGCTTGTCAGAGTTCCAAAGTCTTTTCTTAAGATTACTCCTATGAAATAATAATAGCATTTACGTGGGCACCATGTGCCACTGGCAAGTGCTTCATGTGTGAACTCAATTCATTTCCATGATGAAATCATTGGGACACTGAGGCAATAGAGTACTAAACAGCTCACCTGTGACCGTGGAACTGCCATGGGAGGAGTCAGGCTTCTCATCTGGACATCCTACACATGGACTCCTTGCTCTTTTGCTCTACACCTACCGCCTCTCAGGTTTATGCCACAGAGATTTGTGTACACGCGAGTCCTGAGCAAGGCTGCATGCATGTGTATTTACATACTCTGTATAAGCACTGGTTGCAAAAAGACTGCATTGTGTAGCTTCTTCCAAACAAAAGCAAGTGAACTCCAGCGTTTTTCTTTTTGCTCTGTTCTCTAGTTTATTTCTGAACAATTCGCCCTAGAACCAGGATTTAATTTCTTGCCAGTATCAGAATGGTTCTGTAGACAGGTGCCTTTAAACAATAAATGGAGCAACTTCCCTTTGTTTTCCAAATTATCCCTACTTTAATTTATAATGAAAGATTAGGTACGAAGGGGCTGTCGATTTACTTGCAGGAATCCATGTTTCTGTTTGCTTTGCCTCACCCTAAATTTGCTCACATCAGCAGTGTTAAAGGACAAGATTCTTCAAATGGAAAACATAGTCAATGGGAAACGTGTGTCTGTGTGTGTGTTGTGTCTGTGTGTGTGTGTGTGCGTGCGCGTGCGCGCGTGTGTGTGTTTGCTCTTAAAAAGAAAGAGAGAAATTGCATGCTCTACTCAGCTGCACGGGGATTGCTATATAAGCATTAAAGCTGGGAGTAAAACACTGTTTAGGGAAGTCTGGTAGAGAGGAACGCATGTTCAGTATATAAAGTCAAATTGTAAAGAAACATAGGAACCTTACAGACCAGATTTTCCCATTTCTTCCACTTCTCTCCAGTTAGCCTGAATGATTTTCATTGAGCAATGGTGTAAAATGAAGACAGCAGCACTGTAGGTTTGTTGTGACAACTGGATAATAGGAACCCCTGTAAAATCCTGGACACAAGCTAGCTGACTAGTTATTTATTTCATTAACCATTATTTCTTTCATTTTTTCCCAAAGCATAAGGAAATATTGAGACAACTTTTAAAGATAAACAACAGCTTCTGGTTCTAACTGAAAGAACTGAAAGAAATCCAAAAGTACTCTCCACCCTAGCCAGACAAGGTATTGATCCGTATACAACTGTCTTGGTTACGGTTTCTATGGCTGTGATAAAACTATGACCAAAAGCAACTTGAGAAGGGGCAGGTTCATTTCATCTTACAATGCTCAGCTCACAATTCTTCACTCAAGAAACTCAAGGCAGGAATCTGGAGGTAGGAACTGTAGCAGAGGAACGAACACTCCTTAGTGGCTTGCTCCTCAAGGCTCTCTCAGCCTGCTCTCTTTTAGCAACTAGAGACACCTGCCTAAGCCTGGCACCTCCCACAATGAGCTGATTCCTCCCACATCAACCATCAGTCAAGAAAATGCTGTACAGACTTGCCCTCAGGCCAATCTTGTAGAACCATTTTCTCAGTTGCTGTTTCCCCTTCTCAAATGATTCTAACCTGTGTCATAAAACTGACAAGGCTATAGAGAAACACTATCAAAAAAAAAATCTAGCCAGTAGAGCAACCTACTGTATGGATAAGAAACCTGAGAACCAAAGGTAGGTAGTTAGCTCGATGTCCTAAGACATCTATCAAGTGATGGTGTTAAGACAGGAACTTGGCTTCCTTTAGGAACAATTATTGTTAAATTTGCTGAAAGTCTTAGGCCAGTAGGGATCAGCCAAGAGTAGTCCTTGGTCCAAACAAGCTTGCTTCTAATAGCCTCCAGAGTCATAAGAGGACACAAGGGATAGCACAGGCTCACATGCATGGGTTAGGGCCGGTCACCACGGCTCAGAGAAAGAAAGCAATGATTGTTCAGAATTGTTAAAATCTAGACTGAAGCGTCTCATGGGCAGTCCATCTCATAGTTGGGCAAAGTACCTTCCAGTCATCTTTGGATTTCTTGACTCAATGAACAGTTTTCTTTTGAGATGTTTTAGTGATCAGAGATCATTTCATATAGGGAAGGGTTCAAGATAGTCATAAGAAGTATGTCAATCATCCTTCCATCACTATAACAAAATACCTGCTATAGTTCATTTATGAAGAGAAAGATAGATTTAGAGATTGGGACACATGATAGGGCAGATTTATTGCCTTGATCAGGATCCCAGTGGCAATGATGGGAAACACATTGCAGAGAAAACTGCTCCCCTTGTGGCTAGAAAAAAAAAATGAGGAAGCAAAGAAAGGCAGAATTTTACTCCCCATCTCCAGAAACACACACCAGTCTAAGGAGTTCCCACCAGGCCCCATCTCCCAAAGGTTCCACAACCTTCTGACAGCATCACACAGAGGACAATTTGCTAACTTGTGGGCTTTGGGGATACACTAGAGACCCAACTATTGAAGAAATCATTTTTTTAGAAAGAATGAGATTTGGAAATGGCACAGATGTTGTATGCCTTAACCAGAGTATGACTAGAGAGATGGGGATGACATCAGCTCGCTAAGATAAAATCCCTGTGACAACAAGGCCTTCAATATAGACATAAGAAATGCCTACATGTTCTCTATGGCAATCTGCTGTGCCAGTGTTATCATGCCAAGATTCAGCATAAATATTCTCAAAGGTGAAACTCTTCTGATGTAAGTGGAATCTGGAATCACAATTCTGATAATCAACCCAGCAAATAATCTAGACTGCAGGCTGAAGAAATGCCAGAGAACTGTCACTTCTCACCCATCACCTTGCCTCCTTCATTCGATAATCACATGTTAGGAAGAATGCTACGTATGACGGGAACAACGAACACCAACGTGGAGCCATCCATGAAGGACAACAGATCCAGCAGCTACAGATACCCATCATCCACAACCAAGACAAATTGCCAAAATGAGGCCAAGGAAATGTCAGTCACCGGGTTTGTCAGTGGTTTATAATGGGCACAGCCTCGCCTAGGAAAGCCTCTGGGACACTTAATTTAAATAGTGGCCTCATGACTTTGACTGTAAAGGGAACATACCTATAAAGACAAAAGTAGTAGGGAGGGAAAATTTCTCTAGGAGTCTACAAATAAGAGAAGGACATGCCTCATGTAGAATCACCCCAGATGCCTCCCAGAATCTGCAGAGAGGGAGGAAGATTTGTCCCATCATGCTGTGAGGAAGAGCCAGAGCTCAGATGTGGAGGCAGTCTGACTCAGTCTCTCTACTCAGGACTCATTCCTGAGTTGTGCCACACCCTGGTAGCTCAGGACCACAGAGCCTTTAAGTAACTTCCCTATGCCCCTAAGTTGAAATGATATATTAGAAAGCAACTCTCTTTCTTTAAAAGAATCCATCAGTGCCATGAGAATCATTTTTTTGATTTTGTTTGTTTTTCAAGACAGGGTTTTTCTGTGTGGCCCTGACTGACCTGAAACTAGCTCTGTAGACAAGGTTGGCCTCTACCTCCCAAGGGCTGGGATTAAAGCCATTTGACACCATGCCTGGCTATTCTCTCATACTTTATTAATCATCTGAAACATCAGAGGAAAGAGTTCCATGTAGCCACAGGCACTGAGAACATGTCTGTGACATTAAAAAGATAGCTGTAAAATGTAAGGGCCCTGAAATAGGACCCGCCAAGTCTACTCTTTGTTAGTACAAATAACAGTCTGTATGAGCTCCACTCCCACATCACTGGATTAATAAATTAAGGCAAGTTTCAGGAGATGTGGAGAAGAGCTCATTTCCAAAAGGAACCAGGCTTATTTTGGTTTTGAATTCTTCTGCCATGAACCTAAGACCAAAGGAAAACTTCCAGGAACAAGTGAGGTTTGTCAGAAATGAGTCAGTTGTTTTCACAACTTCACCAAAACTGTGGAGAAAAAAAAGTTTGTAAACCTTCAGCCCTATTGTGAAGACATCACCCGTATCAATCATAAAGAGTGAGGCCAATTATAGCCTTCAAACCCAGACTTCCCATATGTCAAGCATCTGCTTTCATAATCCAGACACCCCTATGATGAAATACTCTCATCATAAAGTGACTCCTTCCAAGAGCCCACATCATCTGACATTGAATTCATAACCACTCGGTAAACATCAGGACATGGCAACATTTTTCTATGGATTATTCAACCATATATTTTATAACACCATTTCTCTAGAGCTTCAAAATCTGGAAGATACCTGATATACAGTGTGCATATTATTTTATATTTTGAAAAATAATATGGTTCCTTTAGCTTATGAAATCAATACTCTTGAATTGAAATAAAGAATTCTCATCAGTATCAATAAGTTCAAAGACAATGTTGACTGATTCTTTGGGATTTGTGGTGAAAATATAAATTTTTCTGTGCTCTAGTCAGTGTCTATTGTATTTCTTGCTGACTTTAGAGAACTGAACAAAATATCATCCCATCAGAAGAAATAACACCCAGTACAATGTACAGAAGTGAGAGAAGTGTAAGGCTCAGCATGTTTACAACCATGCTAAGTTAGTTGGGCCATTTCATTAATAAAACAAAGGCTTTGATTTGAAACTATGAGCCAATTAGCTATTTTAAGATAACTTATTTCCTATGTACTTCTAACACTAATCTTTACATAAATTTCAGTATATATGTCAAAAAAGGAACTAACCAGAGAAGTGACTAGATCAGTGGGATTTTGCACCCACGTTAGAAAAGAGGTTCTAGTCCACGTCTGAAGAATGATAAGAATGCCAGTGTCACTCAAAACTGAGCAAATTATTAGATTGAAAATACTACAAAGATGGCAAACTGAAGATATGCCTATTAAAGTAGCCCCCACACTGTTTTGCTTCCATGTCTACAGTGTTAAAAACAAACAAATCACTGTGAAGGCTATGGATATAACTCAATGGATGAAGTACTTCCCATGCAAACATGAAGACATGGGTTCAACTCCCAGCACCCACGTAAGATTCAGTCACAGTCATATACATTTATAACCCTATCTGTGCATAAAGGAAGAAACAGGTAGATCCTTAGAGCTCTCTGGCCAGCCCAAATGTGAGCAGTGGATTTAGTGGGAGAGCCTGCGGTTCAACCAGGAAAGCATTTGTTACAACATCCTGAGCTCCATCACCAGAAACCATGGTGGAAGGAGCTAACTGAGTCACAGAAGTTGTCCTCTGACCTACACGTGTACACACACACACACACACACACACACACACACACAAATAATAATAATAATAATTAATAACAATAATAGTAAACAAATTCTTTAGAAGATTAGGATATTTCACACATAAATTTGGGTAGCCTCTTGAGTTTGTGTCCTTTCTTTAAAAATCATCTGTTTCAGGCTGGAGAGATGGCTCAGTGGTTAAGAGCACTTCCTGCTCTTCCAAAGGTCCTGAGTTCAATTCCCAGCAACCACATGGTGGCTCACAACCATCTGTAATGAGGTCTGGTGCCCTCTTCTGGCCTGCAGACATACACTCAGACAGAATATTGGACACATAATAAATAAACAAAAAAGTTAAATAAATAAAAATCATCTGTTTCTGAGCCCCTTTGACTTTTCTGGATAGAGCATTGCTCACTGGCTTGCCTCTGCCTCTGCCTTTGCCTCTGCCACATGTAATGTCTTCTACCCATCTCCATTCAGTTACATTCATTACCAGCTGAAGCCCCAGAAGGCACTCAGCTTTGCAGTCTCCTAAAGCTCCTGCTACAAATGGCAATCAGCTGTGAACCTGAATAGTTTCTTTTGAAAGAGAAAATTGTTCCATCCACTCATTTGGATGGTGTCAAAAACTGCTTTCAAGGAATGATTAAAAACAAAAAAGTAAGAGCTGATACATATTCAAGACTAAATCCACGAGCTCAAGTCTCAGCATTGGATGACTTAACATATGCTAGGGATTCTTTTCAAGTACAAGGTAAATATGGAAGGAATGAACTAGACCCTACTTTACACAAGTAGAAAGATGCAGGATATATGTATCACTTATTCCACCCACTCTGCCTACCCCCAAATCATTCCAAGCTTACCAGTCACTTCAAGTACTGACCCAATTCCATTTTCCACTCAAGGGCATATTGTGTTTTTCTCTATACACTTAACATTGACTCTGAGTCCCTGTATTTGCTTCCATCTGCTGCAGGAAGAAGTTTCTCTGATGAGGGCTGTCTAAGGCACTGTTCTATGAGTCTATGAGAAAATCCTTAGGAGTCATTTTGTCATTTTAAAGACCAGTAGTATTTGGTTTTAGCCTAGGACTCTGGACTATCTAGTCTCTGGTTCTTGGTCAACCTTGCAGTGTCCAGTATAGGTTCCATCTCATGGAGTTGTCCTTAGTGAAATCGGACATTATTTGGTTACTCCCACAAGCTTTGTAACACCTTGCCCCAGCATATCTTGTAGGCACGACAGCATTTTAGATTAAAGTGTTTGTGGTTGGGTTGTTGTTTGAATTTCTCTCTTAGTAGCCTTTAGAGTATGTTCCCATGTCAAAGACATCAGACCACAGGTGTGAAGGTTCTATATAGGCATCAGCTCCATGTTTCAGGGTTCAGTGAGTTGTGTGGGTACTGTCTTCAGCAATGGGGCCTTGCTGTCAATTTGTGGATAGCAACGCACAGCCTTGGCAAGAGCCGAGGTTGTTTGGGGATTTCCATAGAATCCCTTTGGTCAACAACAACTCAATTGGATATAACCCAGTTTCAGTTGGGATTCTGCTTCCCCCTTTATTTGGAGACTTCATTAGGATTGCCTTCATATAGTTTAGGATGTTCCCACGGCACTAGGTTTACATACCAATCCTCAAAAGCTCCTCAACTCTGTAGAAATCTGCAAAAGGAGTTCATGGGTTAAAGAGAATCTACTATGCATTTATGTAGGCAACTCCCACAGTCGTTCATACTTAAGCTTCTTCTCTAACCATATTCAGTCGCTACAGAAATATTGCATCTGCTCCCTGATGTAGACGAAAGTTTCTGTCCTACCCAGTTCCACAGTCATTCAGTCCCAGAGAAACACACAGAGGCTGATATTAACTATAAACTGCTTGGCCTATTATTCAGACTCGTTACTAACTATCTCTTACAATGTAAATTAACTTGTAATTCTTATCTATGTTTAGCCATGTGACTTGGTACCTTTCTCAGTAAGGCATTTTCTTGCTTCCTCTGCTTCTGGGTGATGAATACATTCCTGTCTTTCCTCTTCCCAGAATTCTCCTAGACTTGTTGCACCACCTATACTTCCTGCCTGGCAACTGGCCAATCAGTGTTAAACCAATATAAGTGACAAATCTTTACATTGTGCATAAGCACTATCTCACAGCACCCTCCACACAGTCATAGAGATTACACAAGGTACTATTACACCTCACTCTTTAGACTGCCTGTTTCCAAATACATGTAATCAATTTTGTGTTGATAACTAATTCTATGAGTAATCGCTAATTGGCTGAATACTTGCTCCACCAAGTAAGCATTTTCAATCAAGTAGAGTCCCAAAAGTTTCAGGATGAAGCTCAGCCAGTTACAGAATGTAAACAGTTGAGACCACAAATAGCATTATACCTTCTTCAAAACTTGGGCTGGCACAAAGGCATGCTGAAGGACAGCACTTAAGGAGAAATGCAAATTTTGGAGCAAATGTTGGTTAGCATTGAGCCTTTCTACTTTTGAGACCTGAACAGCCAGATACAAACCAGTCAGTGTTAGTTGTGGAGGGCCTTCTCCAGTCTTAAGATCACACTCTTTGTAAAGCAGAATTTAATGTTTGCCAAGCCAGAAGATAAGATGGCCAGAAAATAGCCTCAGAATTTTGATGGTGGCGCTCAAGATTATGCAAATGCTGTCTTTGTATAGCACCCATACTGCAATGAAATTTTCTGAGATAACATTTGGAAGACCTCACATGCTGTTCCTCTATGTGCCAAGCTTGATATCCATAAATAGTCTCTGCAACCTTGAGTGTTTGGCTGAGCAAATATTCATAACTTTAAATGCCTCACTACTGGTGCGCTCAGTGTGACAAATCATATAGAAGTTATTTTTCCTATACACTGTGAAGACTTAGCAATATATACAAATGCTACTGGCTTACCTCTTCTACCGCAGGAGTAGGTAACGTGATGACCTGGTGGGGTGATTTTTGGAACCAATCAGTCTGAAGTTGTACTGGCTTTCTAATTTGGGGCTACATAACCTGTCTCAATTTCCTCATGCAAAATTGGTATTAAAATAACAAAGCAATTTGCCAGGTTATGGTGAAGATTAAATGAAATAATATATGAAAGTTATTCCACAGTGAATAGCACATCTAATATGTTCTCCTAACTATTAATTTCTTAGTATCTTCTAAGAAATATGGTATGCTTGTCTCTGAAGAACCATCAGGGACTTTTACTAGGCTTTTTATTGAATCAGAAGGTATTTCTACTGTTTCTAAGGCAGGAGTCCACTGTCCTTCTTATCAACTCAGTAGCAGAGAGGATAGAAATACGTTTGGCTAAATGTTTGTTTAGCCTACTTCTTGTCACCTGTCATTGGGAATGGAGAAACAGAGTCCATAACTTTCTCTGTCTTCAGGAGCTGCTATAACAGATCCCCACACTATTAAAGGGGCAGCCAAAGGGAAGAAGAAACAGTTGAATGAGATTGTCTTTAAAGGGGATGAGCAGCTATGGTAACAAAACTACCTGGCAGTAAAGTGCCCATCAGGGATGGAAAGGTGGACTGTTGAAAATAAAGCAGCCACACATGAATTAATATTGTGGAGCATGTTAAAAGTGAGCAGATTCAAGGTTCTGGAGAACTGGGTCTTGATCTCCTTTTCCTAGATATAACTTCTCATTCCTAGAGTTATATCCAACCAGTAAACAGCAGAGTAGCAGCAGAGGCATCCAGCCTCCATAGCTGCCAAGGATTGCCTGCAGGCTGAATAAATATTATCTCAAATAGATACTTGAGCCCTGTTTCAAGTGGAAGCGCTCTACTGAGGACACTGGCACCATCCTCTAGCTGGAAATCCTCTCTATCAACAGACTCTAAAAGTAGAGCTGAAAGGATAAGTGTGACTTTTTGTCTACTGTCAAGCAAGTCTTTTTTATTCTATATTTTGGAAGCTACTCCCCTTGTGTTCAAGTTAGAATGCAGCTGGTCAACACTGTGCAGTTTTTTCATATAAGGGAGAATAACTTTATGGGTTCTATATTGTGGACAAGACCCTTTTAGCTCCCTGTTCATGTACATGGCTTCTGCATAGTATCATTAACTCTCACAGCCTGTAAGTTCATAAGCACTAGATACTTTGAAATAACCGAGTTTATACTCTTCTTCACAAAGGATAGTGAAGCATAAGTGACCGTAAATTTCACTAACGCACTAATTGTCCACAGACACCAAAGAAGCAAGAGGTCCTAGAACGAAGTGGTAACGTACACTGTAGAGAAGTTTCTTTTACTTGTATTTGTATTAGTGCATCAGGGGAAATAAGATTATGTATGAATGAGTATATGTGTGAGTGTCTGTGCATGTATATAGTTCCAGGATATTTTATTTTTGAAACATTCATTCTTCTTTCTAGTTTTCCAAAACTGGAGTATGTTTTATGAATCTGTCAAAAGTTACTTGTGCTGTGGGTAAGTTTAAACTCGGAGTAGAGAAAGACCTTGATGACAACTTGAGTAGTATGTGCTAATAAATCACGCAAGTGGGTTAGAATTGAATTAAATAAGTAACTGGGCTTAGTCATAGAGTTAAAAGCACAGCCCTTCCTACTCTGTGTCCCTGCAGATGCACATTCAACCTCTGTCTGTTGTCCCCATTATAACCCTCACTTGATCTCCAGTGAGACCTAACCCATCTGTCCATTGTCTTGGTAAAGACATTCAGCTAACTGAATTGAGCAAATTTACTTTTGTATCTCAATTTTCCTCAGAAGTACAATGCTTGCAAAATATGCTAGGGCGATGGCGTAAATTTCAAGTAATAAGTAATAGAACATTTGAATTGATGAAAGTCAGATAGTGAACGGAACTCTGCTTTGAGCGTACATGTACTGTGATGACTTTAGGATCTGGGTTGGCCCTGAGCAGAGGCTCTGTGCGTCCATGGGGTGCTGCTTACATCAGCTCTTTTCTGGTCATCTCCCAGGGAAAGAAAATTCTATATTAAAAGTTGCTGTTGTATGGGAACTTCTAGCACCACTAAAGATAAGAGAATTTGAATGGATTTTGCTTCTTTAATGAGCTAAAAATTATCCGACTAAATGGTTGAACCTAGAAACATGCCTTCCCATCTCATCTATTGTTCTCTGGGCTCAGTCAAGGGTATTATCTTTATTATCAAATAAGGATACATGTGCCAGTCTGTCTCATAGCCTGACATATCACCTCCAATCTCAGGGGCTTATATAAATGAATGTGGTTATTAGCAATGATTCTGTGAGCCAGCCAGGTCAATGTACCTGACCTCTGAGGTTACTTAAAATCTTGAGTAGAGATGACTGATCCAAGATGGTCTTACTCACATTTCCAGTGATTCTAAGGTTGCCATGCAGGGGCTTCAGTTGGCATGACCTTTTCTGAATGAGCTAGCCTAGGCCTATGGATTTTAAAATGTAATAAGCAATGTCCAACTTCAGTGATCCAGTGAGTACAAACATGTCAAACTTCTCACTCTCAGATTTGCTGTCAGCCAGTGACCAAAGCAAGTCACTTGCCCAATCTAGACTCAGTGTAGGGAGGTGTGTCATAAAGCCTGGATCCAGAGGTGTGTACACAAACCTGAGGACCTTTAATGCAAGAAACCAGACTATTAGAAGGAGAATTCCATTCAGACAGGTGGCTTTTTTTTCCTTTTTTTTATTTCACTGGGAAAATGCTCAGTGGGAGTTTGCATTATTTGTTATTAAGTTTTGATCAATTTTTGCTTCTGTGCATGGCCCTTGTGTTACAAGATTTCATGTCATTCTAAAGAACTAAGAAAAATAGAAATGTTACTTTAAATTGAATGGCAGCATTCACAATACATAATGAAGCCAAGGAGATACACCGCAAGGACAGCAGATGAAACTTACACAGGCAGGCTTTTGAACCATGATACAGAGACAACAGGACAACTAGGATCCCCTGTGCAGGGAGAATCGGTTTCCTCACCCAGAAATCAAAAGATTGGTGCTCAGTCTTCACCTATTTCTTAGGTTCTGTAACTATAAGACATTTGGAGTGCACAGAATTGCACCAAAACTGATTCTATGATCCTGGAAACATGGATGCATCATAGTTTGATAAAAGAAAAAATATTGACTTTGGCTAGTTCAGGTCAATATATTATACTTGTGTCAAAGGAAATCAATGTCTATTTTTTATCTACACACAAAGTAATGTTTATAAGATTCAAGCTAGTGATGGAAATGAGTCTGCCTCCTGTCCTAATAAATGCCATTATATAGAGTGTAATATTGTTATGGGTCATCATCCATCATGCCTGGGTATTCTCTGATTTAAAACAAGGGTATTATACTCTTAATTCATCATCCAGTTACCTTTCCTTCTGAGGGAGAGATAGGAAACATTTCTTATTCTTTTGGGGCTCTTAGTACATGAAATAGTATATTCATTACGCAAGAACAGGAGCTTTTAAGCTATCAATGGCATCTTGTTGTCCACTAAAGCTCATGTAGTGCCTTGTTGTATGGGTACAAAGTGATTCAAAGCAAGATATCATTTAATCCTCCAAGCAAAGCGGTTGTATGTTTTTCTGGCCTGCTTGCACTGTTGACGTTTTTTGTTTCCTTTTGTTTTCCTCTGGATTTAACTCTGTTAGATGAGATTCTTTTAATCAAGGGACTCAGAAAGAATCAAAAGCTTTATTGGCAGGACTGGCAAAGGGGTGACTCTAGCCATCGTTTTCCCTGAAGCGGAGTTAACATCCGCAGTGCACAGGTAGCTGATGGCCTCTGGACACCGAGTACCTGGGAGACATCATTCTCAGTAAGGCACAGGTGTTTGAGTCAGGATGCTTTTCATTTCCACTTGTCCACATTTATATTGAATTTAAAGATTTGTAATTTTTCAAATAGATGGGAAAAAACAGAAAGTACAGTTAAGGAAGCTGAGAATTTTGTGGTAAGGCAAAATCTGTGAGCAGAAAGAGACTTCCAAGAGGGCTGCTGTGCTTTTCCTGTCTCTCTCATTCCTGGAATTTGACTACTAAGGTCTCCAAGCAAACCTACACACACGCACGCACACACACACACACACACAGAGAGAGAGAGAGAGAGAGAGAGAGAGAGAGAGAGAGAGAGAGATTAGAACAGCACTTCTCAACATGTGGGTTGTGACCCTTTTAGGGCTGCATTTTAGACATGCTGAATATCTATTTATAGTATCAAAATTACAGTTATGAAGTAGCAATGAAATGTTTATGGTTGGGGAGTCACCATACAGTTGCAGCATTAGGAAAGTTGAGAACCACTCGTCTAGAAGTTTCTTCTTAAACAGAGTCTTCATGGACCAGGATAAGAACGACAATCTTGTTGCTCTCTTAGAGGACTGGAGTTCAGATCCCAGAACCTGTGTCAGATCACTCATAGCTGCCTGTGACTCCACCTCCAGAAAATCTGATGTCTCTGGCTTCTGAGGGCCCATGCACTCCCATACACACACACGTGCGTGCACACACATGTACACACACGGGTTGGGGGGAGGGGAAACAGAGAAAGAAGTCTAAAGGAAAAGAAGAGCTTAACCAGGGTGAAACTTTAATTCTGGCTTTGACTAACTCTTAAAGAGGCTTTAGGCAAGTGGCTCCATAAGCCTCAATGGTTTTCTCATTCTAAAATTGGTGACAATCAACTCATCTATTGAAGGAAACACGTAGCATGTAATACCTTGTACATGACTATAGTTTTTCTTTACTTCCTCATCTCTACATCTGTGAAAACTAAATCTGAAAAGAAAAGAAAAGAGGGGAGGGCAGGGAAGGGGAGATGAGAAGAAAGGAAAGGGAAGGAAAGGAAAGGAAAGGAAATGAAAGAAAGGAAAGGAAAGGAAAGGGAAAAGAAAAGAAAGGAAAAAACATGGGATTCTTATGGTAGATGCAACACAGGATGTTCATGTGCCCTTGTGGGTTATCCCGTTATCTCCTTTCCTAGAGACACGAGGATTTGGACAACTGCACACTCTACCCAAATCATACTAATCACATCACCCCTCAAAAAGCATTGCCATGCCACAGGCACCTATTTGGGTCCCTCATTACACACTCCCTTTTCTTCTTTGCTACAGCTTGCCTTTCCTTATTAATCAATTCACAACACTTATTAGCTTTGTATGGAAAATCAGAATAAGGGCTCTGGTGTGTTGAGAGGCATCTAGGTTGTTTCCAGGTTCTGGCTATTATGAATAATGCTGCTGTGAACATAATTTAGAAAGTGTCCTTGTGGTATGATTGAGCATCCTTTGAGTATATGCCTACAATTGGTATCGCTGGGTCTTGAGGTAGATTGATCCCCAATTTTCTGAGAAATGACCATATCAATTTCCAAAGTGGCTGTACAAGTTTGCATTTCCAGCAGCAATGCAGGAGTGATCCCCTTACCCCACATCATCTCCAGCATAAGCGGTCTTCATTGTTTTTGATGTTGGCCATTCTAACAGGTGTAAGATGGAATCTCAGAGTTGTTTTGATTTGCATTTCTCTGATGTCTAAGGATATTGAGCATTTCTTTAAGTGTCTTTAAACCATTTTAGATTTGTCTGTTGAGAGTTTTCTGTTTAGGTCTGTATTCAATTTTTTATTGGATTATTTGTTCTTTTGATGTCAAGTTTCTTGAGTTCTTTGTATATTTTGGATATTAGTCCTCTATCCAATGTGGGGTTGGTGAAGATCTTCTCCCATTCTGTAGGCTGAAGTTTTGCCTTGCTGATTGTGTCCTTTGCTTTACAGAAAGACAAGTATAATGTGTACTCATTCATTAGTGGCTTTTAGACATAAAGCAAAGAAAAAACAGCCTACAGTTCACAACCCCAATGAAACTAGACAATAAAAAGGACCCTAAGAGAGACATACATGGATCTAAATAGAAAGGAGAAAAAGTCAAAATCTCCTAAGGAAACTGGGAACATGCAGGTTACAGAAGAGGATAGAAGGGAAGAGGGGAGGAAAAGAGGGAAGCAGAGAAAATGTTTAGCATAATAAAAGCAATAAAAAATTTGATAAACAATATTCTGCCCTCTTTCTTCACTACCTGTGTGACCTTACAAACTACTTAATGCTGTTGTGCTTCACTAAACTGTCACACAAAGATGCCAGTGAGATGGCATTTAAAATCTTGCCAGCTAAAAATAGTAATAATAGTGAGGAAATGTCAATAGCAGCAGCAGCAATGGCAGGACTCACAGTAGGAGTGCTGTGCATGCAAGAAGCAGTAAGAAAAAGCAAGATTCCCTGCTAGGCTAGAATGCGCATTTTAAAAACACTTTATTCTCCTTTGTGCCTAGCACGCCATAGGCACCCGATCACACTGTTGAAAGACTGATTCCATTGAATCAAAATAAATCATAAAAAATATATAACCCATACATATATATACAAATATCATATATATATACATATATGCCCATGCATACACATACACATGCACATATATGGGCTGTAGTCAAATAACCATGGTTAAAACTCTATAGTGTAACCTTGACTTCAGTCAGTCTGAGGCTCGAGATTTGATTCCACCACCATATTGTGGTGCTTTGGAAAATTGCCTGAGCCTTTACGCTGTTGTGCTTCTTCCCTTGTAAAGCAGAAATTGTCATTAAGATTAAATAAGACTGTGTGTAAGATGAAAAGCATCTGCACTTGCTGGGAGTCAGGTCTTCCTGTGGTGGCCTGTCATGCCCCATCTAGGTGTCTGGCCCAACCAGCTGCATGTTCTGTTCCCTAGAAGCTACCAGGAGGTGTTTCACAGATGCTTGTTCTCACCCTGTGAGGATTATTTCCATTTCACCCTAGAAAGCCTCATAATCACAGTAATTTGATTATTTTAATGGAAATTTCAGATCCAGATAAATGGTATTGAAAAGGAGGAAGAATGAAGATTCAAACATTAACTAAAAAGCACTTGTTCCCAGCTGATGGAGTTCTTAAACAATGGATCTTGATATAGACTGAGTATCTAAACTTTAACCAGCTCCATAATGGTTATAAAAATGTTCCAAGTCTGGGGGCTGGGGGATGGAAACAAGAGGATCAGATGTGGGGGAATGGATTTGAGGGAGAGAGTGAGAGACAACTAGGATTGAAGGGCTTTTAAGGGGTGGTATAGAAACCCAGTGCAGTGGAAACTTCCTAAAATATACAAAGGTGATCATAATGAAGTCTCCAAATAATGGGAGATATGAATCCCAACTGGCTATCTCTTGTCAACAAACAAAGCTTCTAGTCAAACAGGTCACATGGGAATCCCCAGACAACCCAGGCTGTTGCCAAGACAATGGGTTGCCATCCACCAACTGTCAGCAAGGCCACATTGCTGAAGACAATACCCATATGGCTCCTTGAACCTTGAGGGGTGGAGCTGATGTTGATATGGTACCTACATTCTAATGTCTATGGTGTTGGAAGGGACTCTACAGGCTACCAAAGAGAAGTGTAAACACCAACCTGACCACAAGCCCTTGTTCTACAATGTTGTCTTGCTTGCAAAATATGCTAGGGCGATGGTGACACAAAGTTTGTGGAAGTAATCAACCAACACCTAATTTGGCTTAAGGCCCACCCTATGAGGTGGAGACCAGACTTGACATTGCAAGGGTGACCAAGAACCAGAGACTAGAAAGGCCAGAGATCCAGGGTAAAACCAAATAGTACTGGTCTTTTAAAAATAAAGTTCCCAGTCTTAACTCATGGGTCTCCCTGATTCTTTCCTAACATAAAATTCCTAAACTTTAAAAATATTTTAGAATTCAGCTTGTACACATTCATTACAAATAAGCAAAAACTACCAATTTTTGCCAAATAGCATGAATAAAACAAAGCATTAAGCATTCTTCTTTAGATACACACAGCTGATATGAGTGAGCATAAACCATGAAATCCTGATGACTAAGCTAAGTACTCATTCTACTGCCTTACTGTGTAATTATTGAGATAATAATCAGGGCTTCATAAAATTTTACATCATTTTTATATAAAGCATGTTTTTTTTTCAAAGTGAGATTTACTTGAACTCTTTGACAGCTAGAAGTCAAATGAATTTTTGTTGAAGTCCTCACATAAAGAGGATTCCAGTGGGCATATTAAGTACATCTCATTGATTAATGCACAACTATAAGTGACCTGGGTTCTCATTTTTCTCATTTTTAAATTTTTAAATGAAAACCAGTTTTTTTCATTAATATATTCTGATCTTCCTTCCTTTCTCCTCCAACTTCTCCAGATCCTCACCTCTTCCCAAATCCAATCGCACCCTCTTTCTCTCTTTAAAAAAATGAACAAAAAAAAGAAACATGTTTTAAAAAAAAACAAAAACAAAAACATGAGAATGGACAGCAAAATATACAAACAAAAGACCAATTAGACCAAAAAATACACAAATAAAACAAAATGAGACCAAAAAGTCTACAAAAATATTATTGAGTTCATTTTTTGTTGAGCAACTACTCCTAGACACTAAGCCTGCCCTGAAGTGTGGTTAATATACTTATGAATAATCCTTTTAAAAATATATAAGTTTTCCTTTGCCAATGGGCATCATTTGCAGAGAGTTTCTTGGATAAGAGTGGGATCCTACATCCACTCCCCTGTCTCAGCACTGGAACTCCTCTGGCCTGAACCTGTGCAGGCTCTGTCCATGCTGCCACAGTTTCTGTGAGTTCGTATTTGCATCAGTCTTGATGTACTTGGCAGACACTGTCTCCCTGGAGTCATCCATCACCTCTGGCTCTTAGAATTATTTCACCTCCTCTTCCACATAAATCTTAGAACCCTTGTGGGAGAGATTTGATGAAGATGTTCCATTTAAGGCTCAGTGTTCCAAACAAGATCTCTCAATCCCTTGCACATTGTCCAGTCTCCGTTAGTTACTATCTATTTCATGAGAAAGCTCCTCTAATGAAGGCTGAGAAAGATACTGATCTGTGGATACAGAAAAATGTCATTATGAGTCATTTTATTCCTATGATCTTTTGGCAGAACATTAATATTTGGTTTTCCTGGGGGTCCCTTTTTTTTTAATCATTTCCAATGCTTAAAATGTTACTTGAGGTTGTATGTGCGTGGGGGGGTGATGTAGGCTATTAGTTGATTATTTGTTTTGGTGATATACTGTTGCTTAACTTTGGTCTTTGCAAAATAGAAGGTAATTCACTGTCTACAATGACCCATATTTTGATGATCTAGAAGTAGAGCATTGCCATCCATATTTGCTTTCCATGGAGCCCTTTGTTTTCTCTTCTTAGCATTCATATATCCCAGAAAACTTTGGTAATGATAAGGCCGGGCCTCAGTTCCTGGCCATGTTAATGTGGTATTTGAAGCAGAAACATACATGAAAAATGTTGACTCTCCAACCCCCACATGCATCTGGTGAGCCAGAATCTTCCTCTTTTAAAGGTGGTCTGCATATGTATTGAGGTTTTGAGAGTCACTCCCCTGTGAGACTCTTCCCCCTGCTGGCCAACAGCCTCTTTGGAAGATCCCTGTGCTGCTACTGTAACATTTGGGAGTAAGAATTCTCCAGTAGCTTAGAGTATAGTCACCTCTGTCTCCACTCACTGATTACCTAGGTCAGTTTCTGGAGAAAGATTACTAAAGTACTGCCGGACCATAGAGTAGCTCAGAGAAGGACACAGGTGTGTTTGGATAGAATCTGAAGAGCCAGATCAGGCTGGCTAGCAATGGTCAATGACCTGTGTCAAAACCTGCAATGGAGAGAAGAAGGCACTGTGAGCCTGCCAAGCATTCCAAAACAAAAACAAAGGAATGGAAAGGCATTAAAAGTTAAGGAATGCAGTCAGGGACAGACACAGAAGGAACTTTCAAAGCCCAAGTCTTCCTAGTTCCTATGTAATCTGTTGCTTGAGAGTGACAGCAGCCGTCTGTCCATCCATTACTCAACTCTCTGGTGATGTAGTTCCAAAAATGCACACAGAATTTTGTTTAATTCTGTTAAGTCAATATTTACCGATTATGTGACAGATGTCATAATCATGACCAAAGAAGATGAGGAGTAAAGCTACAGAGTCAAGGTTAGCAACCAATCGTGCAATAAACACCATCCCTTTTCATACTGAATCACACCAGACGAATGCTTCTGTGTACCTTTCTTTAAAGGGCTATAGTCCATTTTACTCATCATTCCAACAATCTCAATTACCTTATATCCAAGACAGCTACAGGAAGAATGGATTAGAGGAAATGGAAAGGAAAAGATAGCACAAGCAATACTGTTCCTTCAGGAAAACACTGATCCAGTCAGGACGTGGCAGATTGTCTGTCATAAAATGGAAGGAAGGAGACACAAATAGAAGACCAGAGGTCAGGAAGCCTATAGCTCTCTGAATTCACTTTTACGTGGATACCAACATTTGTCTACACCTCATAATACCTAGGGCTTTTCATTTCACATCAAGGCTGGGGGTCCCCAAAAGGAAGCTCAGCACTTGCAAAAGCTAGCATGTGTTACAAATACTGTATCTGAGAAAAATTAAGATTATGGAACATATTTTATAAAGATCACAAAAGAGGATCGAATAGAAAAATCACGATGCTGGAAAAAGCAGACACCGTGCGTCTGGAAGGTTTGCAATGGCTCACACCACAAACGTCTGAAGAGCTGAAGCTTCAGTATGCATTTAAAAGGGGAAAAAAACCGCACTCGGCATAATGACAAACACTGGAATAAGAAAACCCATGCGCATGGACCCCGACTTATCTACATGTCTCTTGCATGTGGGAGGCTTGGGCACCATTGGCACCAGCTGTGCATTTATGAACACTGTGCAGCCCTTCCCATCTGAGCTGTCACCACACACTCCACACGCTCCAACCCGCCAGGTGGTTAATTCTGTCAAACCTTTAGGAAGCTCCAGACAGGAGCTTATTTATGTGTTCCTTAATGAAATTTTTAAATGAGTTTGTCAGAGTACAAAATATGAAAATCATATACACAATCTACATGCAGCATGTATATTGATATAGTGTATTAAATATAATTACCACATATAGAGAAACAGAAAAACAGACAGGTAGGCATGGAATTGGAAATATACATGGGAAAAAAATCATAAAAATACACTACACTCTTAACTGATTTTCTTTAGGAAATGAAATTACTTGCAGTTTCCTTTCTTCTTTAGATCTCTGCATTCTATCAATATTTTTGGTAAGACACCACACATCTGTATTTATGAGAAGGAGATGAGAGGTGGTGCTGAAAAAGGAAGCAAAAATCATAATGAAGGACAGGGAGGAGAAGGAAGAGGAGGAAGAAGGAGAAGGAGAATAAAGAAGTTAAAAAGATGAGGAAACAGTAAAGAAAAGAAGGAGGGGGAGAAGGAAAGATGGAGGAAAGCAGAATGGACTAGGTGATCGAGATGGGTTGGTTTATTGATTTATTGATTTCTCAGCTGCTATTCATCCTGTAATGTGTCCTTCATCTTTCTCCATATTAAAATATCCTATCCTCTTGACTATATGAAGTTTCCTTGACATCACCCAGTAAGGATTCTACATGCCCAGTCCCTAAGGATGTCCCTCTCTTGTGGCTGACCTAGGTCATAAAGAGGAAAACCTCCTGTCCTTCCTTGTACATGGCCAAATATAGAGACCCTCCACCAATTGCCCCAGCAACAAACACCCCTCTAGATCTATGATATACTCAGTCAGGTTATCTTCCTACTCTGAAACATGGATATAAAAGAGAAAAAAGAAAAGAAAACCTTGGGTCATGGTGGTGGTTACTTTGTCACAGGTTAGTATAAACAATGACAGGCCATAGATGAAGGCTGGATACAGACCAAGTTGGTCTGTTCAATTCCCGGACCCTTCTGCTCAAAGAGTAAACAAGGCCCAAGACACCTGAAGAAGCAGTCTTACTTTTCTCCTCCTAAACATGTCCTTTCTTTGTATGTTGGTTAAGTCTAACCAGCATAAAATGGGATTGACATCATGTAATTACTTGCCTTTTACACTGTGCTAACTTAATTTGCTTTTCATTCTCAGGTATTTAAGAGACCATTATTTTCCCATCAGACGTTACTGTCTGCCAATTAAAGCATTAGATCGATGAGGTAGAGAGAGCACACCGTTCTGAAAGATTTTGGATATGCACACTAAAAGCCACAGCTTCGCATCCCTTTCCCCTTTTTATCACAATCGTGGCACCAGTTCACCTGCTTAGATGACACCCTTTGTTCAACATATATCATATTTTGATTCTATCTGATTCTATTTGAAATCTGTAGAATAAGTTTTACAACTAAATATGAGCTAGGTTCTCTCTAAACAAAGATTAAGGGAACAAGGGACAGTGTCAGGAGCTAGCGTTGATGGGAATGCATATTTACCCTTTTAGGGAATCCTGAATAAAAGAATACATGGTAAGTCCATGCTTTACCAGGTGAGATTTCATCAGAAATCACACCCGAGCCCCACGGCACCGGATCAATTACGTGATGAAATACGACTGTGTCTGAGGGAAGTAAGGGTTTGAGCTGTTTAAGGACGGTGTGAACACCTGAATCAAAAGAGAAAAAAAAAAAAAGCTTGTCATTTTCTTCTTATTCTGTCTTATTTAAGTAATAAGAGCAGTGGCACTGGGGGCTTTCTATCTCATTCTTGAAACCGGTCATTTTCTCTTTCTCTGTGTCATTATGGAAAGCGTCTGTGCTTTGGAAGTGAAGGAAATCATAGTAATTGCCCAAGAACAGTGGAGAGAGAAAGGGTCCAGGACAAAGGTACAGACATTTGTCAACTCCAGAGAGTACTTTCTTAAGAAAGAGAATTACCAAGTAAGAAAAGGTCATGATAAGCACAGCAGATGACTCCCACCATTAATAAGCTAACAGGCAGGCTGTTCTGATAATTCAGAGACCTGAAGAAGAGAGTGGCTTATGTAACCATTAATTACAAAATATGATTGTTGTCTGCGGTGGCCTCCTTGACGGACTTCCTGATTCTCCTTCTGGTCTGGAAAAGTAAGGACATGAGTGTTTATCAAGCAAAGGACTAGGGGCTGTTTTGATTACCCTAATCCCAGGTTTAGAACACACATGGCTCCATGTAGCACTCCCTTTTGAGAGTCCACCCCCGGGAGGTAAGGCTGTTGACTAACAACTCTGCCACGGAGTTAACCCTGAAACCATGGCATGCATGAGCCAAAGATGCTCGGTCACAACACCTGTACTCCTGCTTCCCTTGCCTATTTGAAAACGTTTCTTTTGTGCTGGGTTGTGGTGGCACACGTATTTAATCCCAGCATTCAGGAGGTAGAGGCAGAGGCCGGTGAATCTCTGTTAGTTCGGAGGCCAGCCTGGTCTACAGAATGAGCTCCAGGACAACCAGGGTAACAGTGAGAAACCCTGATTGGGAAAAAAAAAAGGCTTCATTAGATAGTCACTAACCACATATAGTGAATTTAACTAAATTTATATTGAAAACAAAATTTGATTGTAATTCTTCATTCTTCATTTTCAGTCATGTCACCAGTGGCTATAACTCTGGATAGGACAGAAGCAGAGCGTATCTGTCATCACAGGAAGGTCAGGGAGGCACTGTGTGACTGTAGCTCTTGCTCAGTCGGAACCCTTCCTCTCCAAGGTAAAGCACAACCTGCACAGGCATCCAATGGTAAATAGAGGATTTTCTCTAAAAGTTCTCTCAGAGGACACAATTTGTCTTACTGTGCTTATACCCAAAACTGGTTCCAGCTAGAGGGGACCCTATGCCTCTAGACCTCAGGTATAATTATTCCAGGACAAGTCTAAATGGAAACTAACCACAAAAAAATGGAGCCACGAGCAACTTACTCTATTGATTGATGTGATGTCTACAAGCAGCCTGATACAGTTGGGGCTCCTAGGTTGTCGGGTGCATTTTGTGGGGAGGGATGTAGGGACAGCCCAACTCCAATGGAGTTCTAGGTTGCTAAGCTGTCTCTACACTTACCAGCCTCACCCCTGGGTCTGTGCTCAAAAATCTGTGCTCTGCTTCAACCTAGTACAAATAACAGTTTAAAGATGTGAAAGCAAGGGGCTGGAGAGATGGCTCAGAGGCTAAGGGTTCAATTCCCAGTGACCAAATGGTGTCTCACAATCATCTATCATGAGATCTGTTGCCCTCTTCTGGCAAGCAAGCTTACATGCAGCCTGAGCACGCTCATAACAAAAGATATGAAAGCAAGCCCATCTCACGTATGCCTCGGACATCTCTTTTCTTCCATTGTCCTAGACAGTCTCTAAACCTAGAGGCTTAGTAATATTATTAACCACAACTGAAACCCTCAACAGTGACCAGAGCTAGGCAAATTCCAAAGCTGAAACTTTTCTTTAACAAATGTCTAACTTCTTATGCTACCGTCTTCTGGCAATTTGGTCATTTCCTCAAATGATGAGTTGACCGCTGGTTCATAAAGCAGGGTTCCAGTCATTGCACTCACTGGAGCTCTGGGTGTGTCCTTCTTCCTCCTCCCTAAAGCCTCCCTGCATTGTGTCCTCCCACTCAGACATTTGTATGCCTCTCACCTCCAACAGCTAGTTCACTCTCAGGAGAGGCCTGGCTCTCCTCCTTTGCTTTATATTTGATTTGACTGGGGCGTTCTGTGAGACTCAGTCTCAACACCTTAAACTATAGTCAGTTTTATAGTTTTTGCCACAGTTCTGCCAAAGGGTGTGATTGCACATGTGTGTCAGTATGCCTGGTTACTTTTTGATTCAACCTCTTAGAGATGGCAATGTCTTTTTAAAAAATGACCAACTGCAGGAGTGGTATAGAAAGAGTGTGGGACCCTGAGAAATGGGTAGTGTGCTATGATATTATCTCTTAGGGGTGTCAGAAATTAGACCCATAAAGTCTTATTAACATGACTACCTAAACATGAGCTGAAAAAGAACAATGCCAACGGGCATGCTAATGTGGAAGGGGAATCCTATGGGGCCTCAACCCTGGGCAAAGAACTATAGGCAACTAAGGAATGTTAAGATTTGGAAAAATAGTCTTCCTCAGGGAAGAGTCTACCAATTGGTTACTTAATACCAAATGGTCAGCCTTAAAAGTATGTACATGCAAGTAATACAAGTAACATTATACAGACTGAGCAGGTTTATTTATAAATATATGAATATGTTATATATTGGAATATATTATATATATTAATTATAACAACAATTAATGAAAAAAGAGGTCACAATTTGAAACACAGCAGGAAGGAGGGTTATATAAGAGGATTTGGAGGGAGGAGAGAAAAGGGAGAAATGATGCAGTTATATTATAATCTCAAATGCAGAAATATTTCTAAATGGTCAAAGGATGGAAGGGTCTGACACCAGACAGACAGAGAAAGATATGTTCAGCCTCATTGTTGTCCTTTATCAAATGGAAAACAATTATCTATCTACAGAAAATGGTTTGGTGTGGGAGGGCCTTCTGTCTATGTGTTGCTTTTATTGGTTAATGAATTTTTTAAAAGTGGCTTGGCCTATAGCATGGGAGGAGGAAGTTGAGTTAGAGAGACACCATGGATACACCACCTGAGACAGATGCTGGGAACTTTAGCTGGTAAGCCACAGCCACATGGCAATATACAGAAATGGGTTAGTTTAGAATAAGAATTTACCCAGAAATACGCTTAAGCTATTACCCAAACAGTATTGCAAATAGTATGGTTTTCTGAGTGGTTATGTCATGGCTGGGCAACTGGGATGAACAAGCAGCCTCCCACTACAATGGTTGTCATCATAGCAAATTAAGACAAGCATTCCAGTTCATGACTGGTGTCTTAGATGGTATTCTTTTGCCATGATTAAACACGATGGCCAAATTTCAAGCTGGAAGAGGAAGGTTCTATTTCATTTTACAATTTCAAGTCACACTCCATCACTGATGGAAGTCAGGGCAGGAACTCAAAGCAGGACCTGAGGGAAAGGAACTAAAACAGAAGCCATGCAGGAATGCTGCCTACTGACTTGCTCTCCATCGTGAGTACAACCTGCTGTTTTTACTACTCAAAATTGCCTGTCCAGGGACGATACTTCCCACAGTTGGTTGGACTCTCCCACAGTGATTATTAATCAAGAAAATGTCCCCACTAACTTGCCTAGAGGCCCAGAATCATTTCCTTGATTAAAGTTCTCTCTTCCAGGATGACTTAACTTGTGCCACATTCATTTTAAAAAAAAATAATAGCCAGTACAACTGAGGTGTTTCAGTTACCTCACTGAAAATCAATACAGACATGGAAATTATAGGGAAGCCCTGTAGGTCATGAGTGTCCATGAAGTCGCTAATGGACCATACAGATGGCTATGGTAGCCCCTGTTTCAGATCATCATCAGTCATAGCTGATCGTAACCTGACCCCATGCTGGCTTCAGAATACCTTTCTACTAGGATTGACTCAGATCTAGAGACTTGAAGGTAAATGTCAGAACTAGAGTCATGAGCACACTGAACTTCTCTGAGTGTAAATGTAATGTATTATTAGAAGTCTAAATTAATAAGCAAGCCACTCTCCAGCCACAAAATGTAGGCAATTATTTCTTTCCCAGTCCCAAATAACTGACACAAAGGCTTAATATTCCTTATTAATGTTCATCCCATAGCTCAGGCTTATTACTAGCTTACCCTCATATTTCAATTAACTCAAAATTCTATCTATTTTTTGCTACGTGGCTTGGTACCTTTTTCAGTAAGGTGTGCCCATTGCACTCCCTCTGTGTCTAGCTGGTGACTCCTCTGACTCCACCCTCCTTCTCCCTATCATTCTCAGTTTGACTTTCCTGCCTAACTTCCTGCCTGGCTACGAACCTGTCAACATTTAATTAACAATGAGCATGATCCATAGAAGAACTAAAATGGTGCAGAGTTTACCAGATCATAGGAAATCTAAAAGTACTTTTTTCGCAGCATTGAGCAGATTTCTCTTTATTTATATTTTTGATCTTTTTCTATTCCCCTACTTTTTTATTACTTCTTCTATTTTTGATGTTAAATTACATCATTTCTCCCTTGTCTTTTCTCCCACCAGTCCCCCACCCATACACCCCTCCTTGCTTTCTCTCAAATCAATGGCCTCTTATTTTCATTTATTATTGTGTTATAGATAGATAGATAGATAGATAGATAGATAGATAGATAGATAGATAGATTCCTAAACACAATCTTCTCCTTTGCATAATGCTACAATTTTGTGGGACTAATGCTTTGGCATTATGGACATAATTGGCATTATGTAGCTATAAAACATAACAACTCAACTTCACTGTTCAGCAGGTAGAAATCAGTCTCTGGTCATAAGTTGTGTCACTTTATTACAATGTCACAGTGCCCAGAAGCAACTCCTCAACAACAACATCAAGTTTTTAGAAACCGATGGTGCTCAGAGTTAGGCTGGGGTAATGTGATGGGCATGTTCACAGAATGCTCATCGTTTCAAAGAACCTTATTCATCACTGTAGTCTTTCTGAAACTACTCTTCTAGGAAAAACAGAAGAAAATAGACTTGTGTTATTAAACAACTGAATAACAATAATTTGTAAGAAAACTAAGATGAATCTAATCACATCAGAAAGGGCAATACTGCATAGACATTAAGAGCAGTCATTTAATAGTGTTTTATTGATTTAAAATTTAATTCTTGTTTTTAAATTTAATTTAAAATTTCTGCTGTGGGATATTTGATTGATATGTGGGCAGTATTTTAATGACACTGAAGCTTATCAAGTAAATATTCCTTTTATAAACCTAGTCATTTCCCTAGATATAATCTGTATGTCTATACATTTTAGCATATCAAATATATTTTATACATATCTAAGTTCTAAAATATGTGAACAAAAGTTTATTTTCTTCATTGTAGTAAAAAGAAGGCCCTGCATTTTGTGGTGGGGCATTCAGCTCCCTGTCAAGGACACCTACTTACTGTCATTATAGAAACTTCCTTGGGCAGCTTAAGATATCTTTGACAAAGGCTGTTTTTTGCTCAGAATCTGAGTTTCTTCCTCATAAGTAAATCATAAGACAAAAGAAATGTTTTATACAACCTATTTTGAATTTCGGGGCTGGACCTACAAGTGTTCAATAATTTTCAAAAATGATGTCTGAATGAATTAATCCTGTATTATTGTACCAAAGAATAAATGTTAAGGATGCTCATGGGACTACTTTTACTCCTGCACACTGCGTTAACTAAAACATTAACTTGCTCTAGTAGCAACAGAAAAAGCTGGCCTTGTATTTGAGAAGGGCATGTGTTAGGTATCTTCACTGTGTGACATTATAGGCAGTAAGAACAGCATGGCATCTTTCTGAAGGAAGAAATACATGGTCTACAGAAGAACTCTCCATCATACACTATCTGACAAGTCAGTTTTTAGATAATAATTTCCAAAACAGGTTAATCCTAACATTAACCACCTAGGTGCACTCAGATGAACACAGGCACCAAGCTATCTGGGACTATGGCTTTCTACTGATGAAGAGCAATGGAGCCCAGCTATAAGGCAGAAAATGTTCCTGTTTAGTAATGGCCACAACACAGCGGCAATGTCTTCGTGACAGACACAGGTCAATCAGCTTTCATTGGGATTTCATTTTATTCTTTCAGCAATCTCTGAGACAAGAATCATCATGCCAGCTGATTAACGGAGAAACAGGCCTATAGAAGTTGATCTTTTTGGCCAAAGATATGTCTCTTAAGGGCACTAGTCCAAATAGGGACTAGTGCATAGCCAACACTCACACTGTAAACCAGAGAATCCCAAGGTCTGGTCTTCAGTCCCATTTGTCCAGGCCAGCCTCTCTACTATCACAGGCCTTGACTGGGCCCTTGTAAGATGCAAGTCACGATTCCACTGAGATTCATTTTTATCCAAGAGCAGGACTCAACCCACTAGGCACTTAGTGGATTGCTAGGCATTAAAACATATCTCACACACTGAAAATTTGCTATTTGTGATGATGAGAAGGTGTTATGTCTGGTTTCCTTTGACATCATGGTGGGGGACTGCATTTGTGAGTACTGGGATAGGTAACCTTGGATTTCACACATGCTAGACAACTGGTTTACCACTGGGAATAGCCTATCTCCAGTACTGCAAAGTTGCTATCTTCTAGTGAATGCAGAGAGATGGAAATCCACTAGTAAATGGGAGTGAGCAGAAGAAAGCAACTAGAAAGTTCTGCTTGCTCACATGTATTGTAATAAACTTTTTATGAATGTTGAATGTTTTCTGAGTCATTGCTCTGAGAGTTTACCCACTTGTACGTGAACAGAGTCAAGCAGAGTGATATTCTTTTAGTAACAATAGCCCTAGTATTGTTGTATCATATGTTATTTTACATAATATGGATTATTTAAGAACCTTCAATGGCTATCTTTTGAACTACTGACCTGAAATCTCAAATAAGACAGGAAGGGCACATGTAGTACAGCTATTAATCAATCTCCAACCTCAAGTGGATTCATTTCGAGTATTGTTTTACTGTTTGTCCTGTTTAAAACATCCTAATGATCCTGCCTTTCTCATATCCATAGCAATATCAACTACTCAGCACAGCCAGTTAGACTCTTCCAAAAAATCAGAATTAGCACTTTTGTCAAACGTACCTAAAGCAACTGCTCGGTCAACACATCAGCCCACCAACTGCCTTCAGCAAATAAAAGATAATTTTCAGATTGTGAGTGCTAACTATTCTTGCACCCATTAGTTGCAAGGTCATAGGCAAATTGGATTGCCTATTCTATCAGAGTTTACATCACAGACTCAAGGATATATACTGACCTTTATTTACTGTAATGCCCCTGCAGCACTCATGCCCCAGTCTTTAACTGTCAGGGTATAGTTCTTAATCTTCAACCATGAGACAATAATTCATTATTCTTCCAGATAATAAAATCATTATCTCTTGGTAAATGTGGGATGTTAAATACCAATTGTTTCTACTCGACGATTTTTATCTCAGCAAACAAGAAAAAGGAATTGTCTGACTAGGATGAGAAGAGAAATCTTCTGAGCAGTTGATATGACATACATCACTGGAAGCACCTCAGGCTCTGCCGACCCCCGATGCAACTATATTTTAATAATGCTTTCCAAGCAGTTTGAAAATAACTTTACCACTTAATAGTGCTAAGGACAGCAGCTTGAGCACCTAATAAGGATGGAGGATGAGAAACAAACAGGGAGTACAGCGCGAGCACAGATATTGCCACACTTGCTCAATGCTGTCCACATTCGGGCCTTTTCCTTTCGTTGTGGCAAAATGAGGTGAGCTTCCAAGTTGTCTACAAAACCCCATGAACTCTAGAGTGAAGGAGAAAGAGCGTCGTGAGCATGCATTTCTGGGCTCTTTTTTCACAAAGGCCAGAATTTAAATAATATTCAGCTAGAAATATTACAAAGGCATTACTGAAACTAAGTAAAAAACATTAATGATGAAAATGCTACTGGGTATACACATAGCAATCTTCTCAACACTCTAGAAGCTGAAGCAGGTTGATCACAAGTTCAAGGCCAGCTTAGACGGCATAGAGAGTTCTAGGCCAACCTGGACCACATAGGAAACCACATAATTTAGAAATAATAATAATAAAAAGAGTAACAATGTCGCTGAGTGGTTCTGGGTTCACTCCTCATTGCTGAGAAGAGACTAAGAAGCAAGGAGAACTCGAGCGAGTAGGGGTGGGGAAGGCGGAAAAGGAAAAGAAATGGTTGACCCTGGCCCTATCTAATGTATATGATTGAGAGGTATGAAAAAAAAAAAGCAAGTAAAAATTCTCATTTAGAGATAGATTTGTGAAAGGTAATCCAGTTTCACGAAGGTGAAAAGCATCCTAAACAAACTTTAGGACCAAAACTTAGAGAAAAGTTCTGCCACATCTAAAAAGAGACAGACGCCAAGCACTGCTTTCCACAGTACGTCCAGTTCATCCTACAACGGCAATCCCTAACTTATCCCTCGGACAAAACATAATTCAGTATTTGCTTCTTGTCTTAAAGAGGAAGGGGTTTGTGCAATATGCTGCCTGTCGTTGATGTGTGAGGACCAACTTGCCCTGAAATTACAGGACTCAGAAACAGCATTCAAGACTTCTTCACATAGAGGGAATAAGCACTTAACGCTTGACTGAAGCATGCCTTTCTTGAAGAGTCCCTAAAAACCACTCACCTTTGCAAATGTCGACTGGAGTGCTGAAAGAACGAAGTGAGGTAATGCATTTAAAGAGACAAGATTGCTCCTTCAGTCTACGGATTCCTGAGGGTTCCAGAAAAGAAAACAGAATGGCCGAATATATTTGCCTTTGACTGGGCCTCTGGATTTTCTCCTTTTACTTTTGTTAGATCAGACTGGGCTGTTTTGAGTTTGGAAAAAAAAATCACTCTAGATTTAGTTTGACAATATGTGGTTTTATATTCTTGATTTGTTTTTCACCCTACTGAGTACAATATTCCCGATTTTAGTCGGCTGCAAGCTCCTGAAAGCTGTCCCAGGATGGACGAGGGAAAAGGGCCGCGCACAGCTCTGTTTTAAAAAACGCTTCAGGGACAAATTTCTTTCTTAATGTAAATGTAGGCTGCCCGCAGAGATGGCGCTGCTATTCTTGGACATTTATACATTCGTAAGTAAATTCACTGTATCTGGTCATTAAACTGTTTCTTAGAAGATATGAGATGAGAAAATCAACTTTTTCTCTTGTTTCGAACAAAGTTAAATTAGTTTAGCACTGATGACTCTACCTGAATTCTTTGTGACAGGATTGCCTCGTTTTCATGGAAATGAAGGTTTTTTGTTGGTATCCTAGTGCAGAAAGGGAGATAAGAAATAGTATTTAAGCAACTGTGATACTGTCTAAAAAAAAAAAATCACTAGTATTTAAAAAAAAACCACTAATATTTACAAAGAAAGAAGCGACTCTTGTTCTTTTTTTTATAATGCACAATAGAAGATGAGACTCGAGTTAGGGATGCTTTTTGCTGGGAAATTTTGAGTTAACAGAGTTCATACAAAAGTGTATTAATAATTCCTTGGTACAACAGCTGGTCACTATGACACTTAGATTAGACAATCTAAGCCCATCCTGTGATGCTGCATATTTAGTAAGACACACACTTCCTGCTATTGCCGTAACATTGGACAACGGTGGCCTCCGTGACATGTGAGCTTCCACAGGAGCTTGCCTGAAGTCAGCTTCCCCAGTTGTGAACTCTTGGAAGTGAGCCGTCTGTTTCCAGTACCTTTGCAGATTTCTGAAAACGATGCCCCCTCCACACAGCCGACTGAGTTTCAGATTGGGAATCAGTAGAATGTGCATCGTTAGAAAAGAACTGAAACTCAACACTAACTTGACAGTTATAATGATGATGCTTGGTGTTCCAGTCGCTACACAAAACGTAGACTGAAGGGGCAGTGGCTGCAGATGGAAGTGTTTCTCCCTTAATGGCATTCTGGGGCTCTTGGGACACGGAAAACTTCAGAGAACTAGGAGTTAAACATCTCACATTCACTAACATATAAAGAAAAAAATCATGCCTGTGTTTATACTACAGATTGCTCATGTACACATACATAAATGTCTATTCATATTGTCACATCTTGAAACAGATATACACTATACATGCTCAACAGTAAGGCTCTAAGACAAATTTCTAACTAGAGCCGTAAGACTCTGAAAGTGAAGTGATTTCATTTGCAGCCATCTTCCTTGACAGAGCTCAGTGATACACTAGCCCCTTGGCACCTCTTGCCTGCTTTGCTGCACTGCTGAGATCACCAGAGCAGCACAGAAACCCTGATTCTGCTTCAGAGGGCTTGTGAATGCGTCACTGACACAAAGACTATAGGCATGTGCAGTAAGAGCCTTGCTGTGATTGGTCAGCTTGGGGGCACCATAGGGAAAGTGATTGTTCTCCCAAGAGCTGAACTGCTAGTCCAGGGATATCCCCAGATAGATGGCAAACAGCACTGGGGAAGTCTGTAACACACTGAGTTTATGAACTGGAAATCCCGTGAAAACAAGATATTTGACTCAGTTATCACATATGCAGTCAACAAACAAATATTTGCAAAATGAACAAGTAAGAAAATTTAACCTTATTTCCTAAATGTCTGGATATCATTCCTACAGAGTTAGGATTGCTGCTGAATTAGGAAGATTTTACTTAATGTTAAAAAAAGTTGAACTTTTATGTAACCGAACAGTAATTGTTTCCAAATATCTGCCTTCTATATCCTATATAATAACTCACAAAATAAAAGCAATATAATCTTAGATGATTCTATAAAGTTCTTCTTGTGAGTTTCTCAAGGTTTAAAGCCTGAAATGTTTAAAGAAAGCCAAGCAATGTGTTCGTAAATGAACAATCCAGGGTTTAAATTTTCTGACTGAAATTTTAGGTGCTACTCTTTTTCCTTTTTTTTTTTTTTGCAAACTTGTTTTGTCATTAATAAGTGATAAAATTGTAAACTATATTTACGCCAAAGATTTGGGTTCTTTTCACTAAGACATGATTTTTTTCCATATAATATATGCTGATTACAGTTTCCCCTCCCCCTTGCCCTTCTGAAATCCTCCCCCACTTCCCCATTGATCCAAACCTATACCCTTTTCTTCTCTCACTCTCTCTGTAGGATACAAACAGGCATCAATAATATTAATAATAAAATAAGATAAAAATACAAGCAGACAAACCAGAATAAGAGAAAGCAAACAGGAAAAGACAGAGCCATGGAAAATACACACACACACACACACACACACACACACACACACAAAGCACAGAGAGAGGCTGAGACTCCCACATTCGCACACACAGAAAACCCTAAACACAAAGTTAGAAACCATAGTAAGTAAGCAGTAAATTGGGGGCTACTCCTGATCTGGACATTCTCAACCCCTTTTTACCTATTCTGCTACCCATGCAGCTTCCTCTTAGATGGAAAAATCAGTAAGAGGACTGTTGAGAAAGAACTTGGAAATGTGAGAAGGTTCAGCTTTATACTCTAGGTCTGATTCAAAGTTAAAATGTTTGAAAGCTCAGCTACCAGAATAATAGTTTCAGATTAACGCAATAATCTCTGCCCTACACTCCACCAAAATTAAACTACCAGCATTCCTTTGTGGATTACTCAAGATGAGTGCCCACCAGCATAAATGCTTCATCTATGAAACTAAACAGATTGCCCCATACCTCCATATAGACACTGAGAAAATGTTGTGAGCATTTAATCATTCTGATTCCCTACTTGAAGAGTAAATCGCTGAATGGAGGCACAGATTCTGTACACAGAACTGAAGAAAAGATTTTTTTTCAGGGCCTTAGGTGAAAGACTGTCAGTACATATGTTAATAGTGAATAGTACTGACAAATACTTCCGAAGTAGACAGGGTTTTATTATATGCATTTTATTTCTTAAACAGCAAGCCATAGCTTTTTAGCTAGAAGCATCTCCTGGAAGAAGAAAGTAAGGCACAGAGGAGTGGGTGAGTTAACTCACTCTAAGTCAGGGTTCTCAATCTTCCTAAGGCTGCCACCCTTTCTTACAGTGCCTCATGTTGTGCTGATCCCCCAGCCATAAAAACATTTCATTGCTACTTCATAACTGCAATTTTACTGCTGTTATGAATTGTAATGTAAAATATCGTATATGCAGGGTATCTGATATGACACCCCTTCAAAGGGGTCATGACCCAAAGGTTGAGAACCACTGCTCTAAATGATATTGTTAAGTACTAAATTTTGATTTATATCCAGACACTGAAATGCTAGAACAGATTATCAATTGAAGGCAATGTTTAAAAATCTTACGGGCCTCATAACTAGGGGTGAGGGTGCATACATGGTAGCCTAGAGTATTTAACGTCCACAGAAACACTCCCCAGAAGATAAAGAATTATCTAAGCCAGCGTCAATGATGGGGGATGTCATACCCCTGTAGAACTTAACTTTTGGCATTTCTCTGCCGTGTTCTTTTACAGACTTTAGGCAAAATCCTGGTGCTCATCCATATAACATCTCATGTCACTAATGAGTAATTTCTACTCACATGTAACCTTACGACTTTCTCATTGCAATGCTAATCATTGTAATCACTAAGGTAGTGTTCTATCCTGACCTGAAAGTCAACTTAGTAGATCTTATAGAATAAAAGTTCTGCTGTCACTTCCCCAAATTCTTACTGAATTAGTCTGGCATAAGGCTTTTGGGAATTAGATTTTTTTTTCCAGTTCCCCAAGTGCTTTTTAATGTGCAGCCAAGTTTTAAGAAATGTGTAGAAAAAAATAGCAGATATTTTTAAAGTATGGAATACTTTCTTTTCTCCAATGAAGAAACAGTATAGTAATGGCATAAAGTTACTGACTGGCTTAGAATATAGCCAGGACTGCTCTAAATTAAAGAATTAGCATACATTGAAAGATGTGTGTTCTTACAACTTGTCTTAGTCATTTTGAGCTGTTATAATAAAGTATGGACTGGGAGGTTTGTAAACAGCAGCAATTTATTTCTTGTAATTCTAGAAACTGGTTAATTCACAGTGCCAGCAGATTCAATGTCTGGAGCCCACTCTCCAGTTCACAGATGGTGCCTCTTGCTATGTCCTCATACAGTAGAAATAGCAAGGCAGATCAATATGCCTTCATTACCTAACGACCTCACAAAAGACCCATCACCAAAGCCATCCCCCGGGAAGTCCGGCTTTCAGCATCTACATTTTGGAGACAAGAACATCCAGATATCACCACTTTACAGACGGTGACACGAAAACATCTGAAGATTAAGGAACTTCTCCAGTCCACACAAACTAGTGTGTGATGGAGCTGTGAATTAAATGTAGCTCGTTCTGACTGGAATCCGGCGCTATACAGCAGTAACTCTAAAACATGCATCGAACCATCTGGAGAAATCACGAAAACACAGACGGCTGAGTCCTGCCCCTAGAGTGTCTGACTCAGTAGGCCTGGAGCAGGGCCTAGGAATATGCATTTCTAATAAATTCCCACTAATGCCACGGCCATCACTGCTACCATTGCTGGTGCTGTGGCAGCTACACCTCTGACCTGAGGACCAGATTTTGCAAACTGTGTCCTAAGCTGGAGCTGTTTTTCCTATAAAATGAAGCTGCTTTCTTTCACTTTAGGGAGAGTCATTCTCTTGTTCCACCCTTGAACCTTGGAAAGTTTTTGTGGAATTTGTAGATTATTTTCCTTTTAGACCAGAGGTGGTCCGAGGTTGGTTGGGAGGTAAGAGCTGGAGGTGAGGGTGGGGGAGTGGAAGCCATCTTTTCCTCTCTTCTATTGACAACACTGCTGATAGGAGAAATCTACAAGCAGATAAAGGAAAGACCTAGATCAAGAGGATAACAACCTGAAGTGACAGTGACAATTAAACAGAAGGCAAAGGAAAGGGACATAGGTGTATCAAGGAAAGAACTGGAAGAAGCTTGTTTCAGCCTCTTGTTTATATGCTGAAACCAATTTATAGAGAACAGACAGCGGCGAGAGCTTAAGAGTTTGCTTTCGCTCTCAACCTCCCCCTTTTCGACTTTACAGTAGCAAGAAAGCAAACATGCCACAGAAATAAGCAATCCATGTAAACATGAGGTGGGGACGCTGAAGAGATAGGGTGTGAGACATATGTGTAATTCTTCAGTGTGCGAATGAGCACGTCTACACCCACCCATTCACAGAATGTATGCTAGACACAAGAGATACAGGAAGAGGGGTTTGATTAGTAAGGAGCTTACACACAGGGTGAAAAGTAAGCGTGTAAACAAGATTAATGAAGCACTCCAGGACCCAGTGGGTGCCAGAGACACAGGAGCTTGCTGTAGACAGATGGTCAGGAGACACTAAAAAGAGGTAGGGGGAGTCAAGTTGAGTCATAAATTTGGGTAGCTGGAGAACAGTGGAGAACAGAAAGGGAAGAGAGACAGGAAAAAGACAGATGCATGAAACATTGGAGCCATTCGGGGAAAAGAACAGCATTGCCTTAGGTTCACAGACAAGGACTTGAAGAAAGTCTGTCCGTGTCAGGAAAAGCCCAGACGAGGGTAAGCATGAATTTATCTTCAGAGCCCAAAGAATCAAAAAAGCATTTATAAGGAAAGCAAGGCAATGAAACCATGATCCTAGAGAATTCCCATTTGCCCTTCTTCCCTCAGCATAGGCTAGATTCCCTCTTTGCATGTGAGCTGTCAGCTCCCACCCTGCACTTTGCATCAAGGGGACAATTTCTCTGTAATGAAATACATCCAAGTCAGTTCTGAGTTACTCATATCTACTGCTTGGTGACCAGGGAAGGAACTGGAACTTTTTTTTTAAGATTCAAGAGGCTTGGAGAAGTGTAAGATTTTACTCCTGGCAATTGACTTTTAATCCTTACGAATGATGCTTATAAATGTCATTCCAAATAAGCTAAGACTTGACAATTCATAAATAGTTTACCATGGTGAGAAGGAGGAGATGGCTCACTTACTGACGTTTGTCATGTAAGCATGAGAACCTGAGTCGGTATACACCAGGATCCACATAAGAAGCCGGGCACAGCAGCATTAAGAAGTAAGGAGAGACACGTGGATACCTGAAGCTTGCTGGTCACCTAGTAGAGCTAAATCAATGAGCTCCAGTTTCAGTGAGAGACTCTGTTGCCAAAAGTAAGGTAGAGAGCGATTGGGGAAGATGGAAGATGTTTGATTTCAACCTGTGCATCTGCATGAACTGCATGAACACAGGTACACACATGGGAGAAAGAGAGAGCGAATTCAAAGAACCAGTTATGTCTCTACAACTGAAACATAACATACAGAATACATGAAATATTGAATCAAATCTATTTACTTACTTAGCCACATTGGCTACAGGTCTTCAAAGGGTATAATTTTTAGTTGTATATGTAAAACTAACAATGACAGTAGATGATGCAGGATTAACTCTATAATCTTTGAGTACACTGACCCATGAACTTCATCATATGTATTTCCCAAGTGGCTTGCACGAATAGTATCATTAATAATTAATTAATCAATATTGAATGCATTTATTGAATACAACATTGAATCATTCATAAATGATAACAGCCACCTAAATTTTTATCCCTGACATAAGCAAGCACAGGAAGATTATATCCCACTACAGTTACTGGATTGCAGCCACATTTAAGACAATGCTAAGCACTTTCACACTTACTCCTCATGCAAGCAGGTACTCTGATCACTTCAGAAATATGGAGCCTCGGGCCCTTCTTTTGAACGCTTTGGTGGTTATCAGCATCCGCCCTGATTGCAGCCTACAAACTTCTTTCCTCAGGTTGAGAAAAACACAAGTCTGTGGGTGTAAATATAAATATTTAGGAGGCTGTTTGACAAAATGACCATTAAGCAAAATAGCAATAGCAGGTACGACCATAGGGCCTTTGACCTCTACAATGGGATTTTGACTGGGATTACAGAACCAGGCATGAAGTTTTCTTCTTCAAAGTGAGTCTCAAATTAAACCAGAAGGCAGATGTTACCTTGTAACCATCAGGCCACTATTTCACTAGTGGGTACCCCTTGTCTTGCAAGTTTGTGGGTATTACAGCATGCAGGGTTCTGAGTTGGTTAAGGCCATTTATGACTTTTCTCCCCCAGCAGCCTGCATAGCATGTCTCAGTATCATGGAAGGTGCAGCCCCAGGAGGAACTTCCTACTCAGCATGACTGTGTTATGCAGCCAAAGTACTGGTGTCTTTAACCGTAGGATCTTACCGTAATTATGGTGGGTAGCCAAGAGCAGTGGCAATAGCCTTGAAGACCTCTGTGGCCTCCTTGACCAGAAATTTCATAAGGAGGTATCCCATGCCTTGCTCTGAAATATTGTTTTTTTTTTAAATAGCTCATGTCTTCCAGGAATGGCTCTGCCACCCATGCAAGGTACCTCCCTCCCTTTGAGCTCATTTTCATTGTTGTTGGTATATTTTGAAATTAGTTTACTAACTAGTGGGTTTTCCCTGACATTTTTCTCATCTATGTTTAGTTTACATTAGAACATCCTCTATCCTCTACCCTCTTCTATACTGCCCCAGCTCCCAACCCCAATCTTTGTCAATCCCCATTCCCCAGCAAGATCCAGGGACCATCTTAGAAGAGGAGACAGAAAGCACCTTAAGAAATAGAGGATGGGGATGAGTGCTGAGAAACGTCGTCTTGTAGACAGGGTGTGACTGTCACACTGATGAATTCACAGCAGCTACAATTCCCTGCACAAGGCCTGCACCGTATCAAACCAACCAGAATTCCCAAAAAGATGGAACAGAGACCACACACCTAACCCCTTGCCCAGTAACAAGGATTGAGAAGCAAAACTTTCTGGTTATTTTGATCACTCTTATCTTACAAGGAGAAGGACTGAGCTGCTCTGATAGAATAGACTTCAGGGTAAGTGTGAAGTTCGTGCCCTAGTACCAGACTCTGCAGAATATCTATGTGTCTCATTAATTATCTCACAGACAGCCATAATACAACACTGGGGAAGAGAGGAGAATGGTAATCCTTATACATTAGACCTCGGTAAAGGAGACAAAATAATTACAAACCAATTCTGAATGAAGCCTGCACTAGCAGGCTAGCCTCAAGTTACTTGTCAGATTCATATTGGATTTGGCTCCAGCAGACTGAAAACAAAGGGGATTTAAAGTACCGAAAGAATACACAGCTACGTGATTCGTAGGGAGGGCGCAAGGGTGTCTTAAACTGCTTTTTACAATTTAGCAAATGTACTCTTGGGTAAAAATATCAAGAAGAAAGGATTTTTCTCTCCCGTCCCTTCCCGGTGTGAGAAAGCCTCTTTCGCGCCCTTACTTAATGAAACGGAGCAGTCGATGTCTCTAACTCTTCCATCTAATCCCATTAATGCAGTCTGCTGGGATGCTGCTTGTGGGATAACATAGGGGCAGTCCTCAGACCTCCAGGGAAACGGGCAATATTTTTCAGTCAGGCTTTTCCCTGCTCCGTCAGAATGTGTGAGAACCAGCTCAAATCTAAAGCTGACGCCACTGGTGAGTGTTACTTTTTCTTCTCTCTGCTGACGTTTAGCCGTGTAAAGCCATGCTCGGGTGGAAAATCAAGTGTTTGAAGGGCTCTAGGCAAAGCAAAATAATAGCTCTGTGTGGGACAATAAATTGTTTCTGATTTGGGAGTGTATTTAATAAACCAATCACCCCAGCCTACCTTTACACTAGAAAGGATAGACACCTATATTCTATACATAAATAATGTCATGTCCTGAGGTGAATGACTACACCTGAAATTGAATTGTTTTTCATGTACCATATTCTGCTGACCTTAGACTGACAATATAAACACTATTGGAGTGATATGTTTTAGTTTTAGTTTTGCCTTTTAAAATTGCTATAGTTACTACTGTAGTTACTTGGTCTTTCTAAATGTTGTAAATGCTGATTTAGTTTGTATACAAAATGTATACAAATGTATCATGTATAAAAAATCCTTTCAAAAAGTTGTTTGGTCAAAAGGTTACTAACAATGTAATGAATTATGGGGTTGGGGCATTTGGTTTTTACTTTTAATTTTTTTTAGTTAAGTTAGGACATTTTTCTCTAAGCATGTGTTATCTCATGAGTGGATAGGTCTGAGTATCTGTTTTGAAAACATTTCAAGGTAAAAATGACTTCTTGCATTTTTACTAGCATTAAATAGCCACAAACAGCAGTTGCAAACATTATAGTGTGAATAATACAATTGTTCAAAGACTAAAATCTTCTCAATTGTTTGTAAACACCTACTAATCAAACTAAACCTCCCCATACCCAAACTCAGAACTCTTATCGTCTCAGGACACACAAGGTCCTCTTGACAGAAAACAAGCGTTGTTTCTGTGTTGGGCCTCACCACGTTCAAATCCTGTGTTCTTAAAGACTGGATTGGTGGAGGAAGTCCTGGCCAACGGATTTCAGTTCTGACATCAATGGAGTCTTTAAACGACTATTTATCATTATTACTGACAGGTTTGTTGAGGATAATGTTGCTATTGTTGTTTAGAAATTAATAACAGTGGACATATTAACGTCTATGCACTTAATCCTCTTTAGTTCTGAATCGCAGTTAACAGTAACTCACAAAGGAACATGTAAGTTTCTTTCCAATTATGTATTTTAATAAAAATATATAACTACTGTTCATTGTGAAGTTACATAAACACGGTTTGATTTTAGAGGTATTTGCACACACACACACACACACACACACACACACACCACACCACACCACACCACACCACACACATACAGACACCTTATTTAATAAAGCAGGTAAACTGAAATGCTCTTACATTTTGAAAAGAGAACTAGGTATCTATCTTTTTTAAAAAAATTTTTGTAGACCTGCAAGGAATATTCTAAATTGAAGGTAAAACTTTAGGAAGACCAATCTTTCTCTAGATCACTTGGTGTCACGCTTAGCAATTTCTAGATTTCATCAACTCCCTTTCTGCCTGAAATTTTCCTCAAAGACATACATATCCCCCTGCTTTACAAGCAATTTAAATCTCTAAACAAGTGAAAAAATAAAAGGCCAAAAGTCTTCCTATCAATGCAATCTACACTTTAACGTATAAAAGCCTTGGTACAAATGGCCAGTGTAAGGAGCACAAGCAGCGGGGAGGGCACCATCTTCTCTCTGTTCTCACGTTATTTGTAGGCTGTCAAGCATGGGTAGAAATGCTCCTTTTGTAGGTAAAAGAAGGAAGAGTTCAAACAGAAAAAAAAATCCGTTACAGCGGAATTTGAAAATCGCATCCATTCTTACGACTTTTTATGACAATAATGCAGAGTGATGTTACTGCAGGGGACGAGAAGGCATGGTCTCATCTTGTTCAGGCACCAGCCAGCTTACATAAACATGGGGCAAAGCTGTTGAGGATTATGTGAGCATGCTGGATCTGATGAGCTCAAAAATAAGATAGCTCGGTCCTATCATATTTAGGATTATGCTGGTAATCGCCTTAGAGAAAGTGTGCAGTATCAGCAGAACAGCCCCTTCCGCCTTTGAAGGGGATAGCAACTCCAACTGTGTTAGGCACCAGGCCTTTGTGACATTTAGCATGGAGTAAAACTGTGAAACCCAGCCTCTGAGTCATGGCTTATGTGACCATTTGACCCCTGAAATTGTTCCTGGTACTGTGTGCACATAGGAAAACTTCCCACGGGGTTCTCTCTCCCGTTGTTAAAGGCCACTTGTCTGACTGTGGACTAAATCCAAATACGCTGACCTCTAGCCTCGAAACTATTCTTGTCACTAGAGATGACAAGAATCAGGGTTCACTTCAATTCTCTGATTTCCCTCCATTTCGAGCCAGTGTTAAGAAGTTAGTGTCTGGTCAGCAAGTTTGCTACAGGTATCATGATGACATAATTCTCAATTGAAGAGTTTATGGTTATTTCATCAATGTAGCATTATTCATGTGGGAAATGATCAAAGTTCTTGTAGATGATCCAAAATCTAAAATCTTAAAATATGAGGTTTTGTGTAAAGATCATTGGAACTAAATTCTTTCCCTCTCCTCCTTCTCTCATCCTATTTCCCTCCTCCCTCATTTAATTAATGATCAAAAGAGCAAATTCCCTGGCTTCATTCTTATGTTAATCAATATTCACTATAACATTATTTTTTCTAAGTATTCTGTCCCTCCTTTGGTTTTTGTGTTTGTTTTCCTGTTAGTGTTTCTTTTTTAAGAGTCTTGCTATATAGACCAGGTAGGCCTTGAACTCATGGCCCTTCTACCTCCACCTCCTGAGTGCTGATATTGTACAATAGCAAGGTGTACACCATGTGCCTGGCTCTCAAGTATTCCTCAAAAACACATAAGGTAGAAGCTACATCCTAAACCACAGCAAATAATAAAATACAAGTTTGAATCACATGAAACTTCCAATATCAACTGATTATTTTGCACAGAAAGTAGAAATTTTAGGTGACTCTACTTGATGTATGCAAATTAATACAAACAAAGGAGTGCATGTTGACAGTTCTGGAAACATGCTACTACTAATTGCTTTGCATTTAACCCCATTAAAAGAGCCCCCTCCACCAGTTTACCCAGTCTGGGCATTTTTTCTTATAACTGGTTTTTCCTCCTTCAGACTCTGACTACCAGCTTGTTTCCCTTTTCCCTATACAGTCATTTCTTAAAATTCCTCGTTTTCCAAGGTCTGACTCAAAGTCAGCTCCACACTCAGGCTTCTCAGTGTCTCGTGTTGAAGTCCTCATTTTTCCTCTTCCAGGCTCACTTTTCAATCACCTGCCTGCTCATTGCTCTGGTTTTTATGCAAATGTGACTGTGCAATCAGAATATATCTTTGGAAGATGAAAACTTGGTTTTGCAGGTGTCTGTGGTCTCAAACAAACCTCAACTTGCTAAATTATGTATGTGTGTGTTTGTGTATGTGGAATTACACTGTGCACATTTTCGCGTGTGTGTGCCCACTCCAGTGTAAGCTTATGTCAACTACTTATTTCATTTATTCATTTTTCATTATTTATACTGTACAGTTTTGAGTTTCCCAAATGTGTAGCTGGAAGCACGTTGGCTTCTTTCACTTAACATTATGCTTTGGCATCTTCCATGTTGATGTTGCTCATGACTTGGTAGCTCTTTCACAGTGCCAAATGATACTCCTGTCATCCATTTAGCCATTGAAGTGTATCTTGATTGTTTCCCATTTGGGAAAAAAACATGAATAAACCTTCATGTATGTGTTCTGTGCGGGCATCAGTCACTTAGCTGCTAAACACCGAGGACCACAATTGCTGCTAAGGCTCGCTTGGACCTTACAAAGTTTGCCACACTACAGCTCTACCATCGTACCTTCACAGCATCAAAGGAGCATTCATTTGCTTGGCCTCCTTTCCAGCATTTGTGTAGCTCTTAGTTTTTAGAGTAAAGCTTTCCTGATAGGTGGCTTGCAGTTCAGTAATGCATGAGACACATGGCATCTTTGAATGTCCTTACCTGCCTTGTGTTTTAAGAAGCAGATCTTCAGATCTTTCAACCATTAGCTATTAATTTGAGGAGTTATTTGTATATTGAAAGCATATGTTTATTATTTGACATGTGTTTATAGTATTTTTCTCCAACCCTGCAACTTTTATATCTTCATGCTCTCTGTGCACTTTAGTTTTAACACAGAAAAGCAGAGATTTTTCTATTTTCTGAAGAGGTGTTTTACATCTTTCTTAATTCATTGACAGAGAATAAACTATGCCTGGCCATTTTGGTCATGAATGGACCCTATTTGCAATTCCCCCTTTCTCCTTCCATGAAGGTGCTTCTACTTCAAGGGTTCAACTAAGTGCAGAGAAGTTCCTGAGTAGGGGGAGTTAAGAGACAAGAGTTTTCCCTGCCCCAGAAAGCACAATTTCTGGGGCAACAGAAATTGCAGTCAACAAGCACCACTCACTTTTTGTTTTCTGTGGTTTGGCCTGGGGCTCACTGATGTGTCTGGCTAACTGGCCTCATGAATCTCTCAGTCTCTCCCTCGCCAGCACTAGGAGTGGGAGTGTATGTCATGGCTCCAGCATTGTTACATAGGTTCTAGGGAGTAGACTCAGTCCCTGGTGCAGAACAAGCCATCACTCTCCTCATTAGGCCATCTCTCCAGCTCCTAGAAGACGTTTTTAAAGTTCATGACCATAAGCAACCTTGGAAGTAAAGGGTTTATTTACTTGAGGGAAGTCAGGGCAGGGACTCAAGGTAGGAAAGGAACCTGAAGCCAAGAACCAAAACAAAGTACACAGGACAGCTGTTTACTGATGGCTCTTCATGCTTGCTCAGCCTCCTTTCTTATAGTCTAGGACCACCAACTCAAGGGTGGAAACCCCAAAAGCAGACTTCTCCCCACATCAATAATTAATCAAGAAAATATTCCACAGATTTGCCTAAAAGTATTCTTGTAGAGACATTTTCTCCATTGCGATTTCTCTTTCCAGATAACACTAGCTTGTGGCAAGTTGACAAAAAATGACCAGCACAGTAGGTGAAAAATAACAAGAAGAAAAACACATTGCTTGATTTTCCTATTTCCATCAAAAGAAATAAACTTTCTTCAATTTCATTTTTAAAATAGGAAAATGGTTTTGAAAAAGAAAAACTCAGCTAGGCATAGTGGTACATGTCTATGTGCCCAGATTCAGAGGCTGACCAGGAGAGGATACATTTAGCTATATAGTAAATCTTTGGACCGCCAGCCTGGACCACCTACTGATGAGAGAGAGAGAGAGAGAGGGAGAGGGAGAGAGAGAGAGAGAGAGAGAGAGAGAAAGGAGAAGGGAAGGAAGGAGAGAGGGAGGGAAAGAATCCAGTAAAACAAGAGTTTTGATGAAGATGGATGAATTCATAAAGTGGTCTTTGCACAAGCATGAAGACCTTTGCTCCAGCCCTGGAATCCATGTAGAAAGCTAAGCAAAGTGGTATGTGCTTGTAATCCCGGGCTGAGGGCGGGGGGAAGGGGCAGGGAATCACTGAGGTTCACTAGAAACTATTATGGACAAAAATTAAAAGCTCCAAGCAAAGTAAAGGCCCTGTCTCAAAGCAAAAGCCAGCAGTTCCTGACAGCAATACTTGAGACTGACCTCTGACTGTGACAAACATGTACACACATACACACACACACACACACACACACACACACACCAATACTTACTCACACAAAAGTTTAAAAATTAAAAACCCAGGAGATATTAAAACTTGTATTTTAAATAAACACAAGAGTAGACTTAAAAATAATTATGATTTGTACTTAGTACAGAAAATAACCTTTATACTACAGCCCAAGGAAGAAATTACAGAAGAGAGAGAAGCCACCACCATGCAGGGCTGGGACATAAAGGAAAGGTGGGGCAGATCTGTTGGCAGAGGAATTCTGCTGTGCCCTGTGTTAAATGCAGCAATGCAAGAGGTTGCTGGGGTATGCTACTTTCTCTTATTTTCTGTGTCTCGGTTAGTAACCAGAGCTGTAAGGATTTGTTGTAGTTGCTGTTTTGTTTTGTTTCGGGGGGAGGAGGCAGAGGTCTAACTTTCCAACTGTCCAACTGCCTTTATAAAAAGTGGTATCAGAGAGAGATTTTTCCAGAATCCTGTGAACACTTTTACTTTAACAACAGGGATAGCAGAGATCCATCCACTCTCCGAGTAGCTACAGTTGTGTTCACATGGCATCACAAGACAGCTGCTTTTTGAATTTTAATACTCGCCTGGGAGCTGGTTAGAAGCAGATTTTACATCAGCTGAGCTTGGGTCAGGTATGCACTTGTTCCCAGATTACGGCAAAGCCCTTGGACCATGGGCCTCACTGAGTGATGACAGATAACAGGTGCTCTCTACGTGAATGACATCACATCATCAAGTCCCACACTCATATTTCATTAATATTAAGTGATTGACAGTACAAGATTTGTTAAATAGGAATTAATTCATCACTTGGGCTCTTATATCTACTAGAGCACACAACCCTGTTTAAAAAATATTGACAAGAACAACCCTTTACCAATATACCGCATCTTCTAGTGGAATAACGGCTACCACCAAACACTGTAGCCACTGTATTTTTCTACAAATGCACACCCAGTGTTAATCATTTTACTCATCACTGTGACCAAATACGTTACATAAACTTCTCAAGGAAGCAAAGATTTATTGGGGTTCATATTTTGACAGAACAGCAGGGCAGGGAAGGCAGGGTAGTGGCAGATGACTTCACCTCAGCAAGTGAGAGGCAGTTGCTTGCTCTACGGTGCTGCCAGGAAACAGAGACGTCAAGCTAGAAGTAGGGCCAGGCTATCACCCATAAAGCTGAGCCCTGCTACTCCCTTCCTCCAGATAGGCCCCACCTGTGTGTAGACCAAGAGCTCCAACACCCAAGCCCATGAGGACATTTCACATAACAGACCTACGACAGAGCTTAATTCATACCGTGGGTGCCATAAGGTATTTACTACACCTAAGTGTAAAAATGGAAAGTTTATAATATATAGTACTCTGACAATTGATCTGAAAATCAAGACACCTACTAAGTGAGTAACAGCTTGATAGTATATACAGTGTGTGTACGCTAGGCAAAGAGATGGTTCTTTTTTTTTTTTTTTTTCCGCAAGACACCATGTGACAGTGCCAAGGTTTTTCGTTTTATGTTTTTGTTTTCCTACTCAGGCAGCATGGAATTGAAACCCTTGAATTGTTCAATTCTAGAATTTTCCACTTAATATTTTTATAAAATGGTTGTTGTCTTAGAATTTTACTGATGTGAAGAGACACCACGGACACAGCAACACTTATAAAAGAAAACATTTACTTGGGGCTGGCTTACGGTTTCAGTTCAGTGCATTACTGTCATGGAGGGAAACCTGAGGATGTACAGGCAGACAAGATGCTAGGGAGGAGCTCAGAGTTCTGCGTCTGGATCCCCAGGCAGCAGGCAGACAGCTAGTTTTTGAGACCTCAAAGCCCACCCTCTAGTGACACACTTCCTCCAACAAAGCCCCACCTACTCCAGCAAGGCCACAGCTCCTTATAGTTCCATTCCCTATCTCCCAAGTACTCAAGTACATATTATTGTCCTTGGGAAACTGAAGCAATGAAACGTACCCTAAGAGAGAATTTTTGTAATTGCTTTTATTTTTTGTGCTAGTTGCTATTGTTACTTGTTGGTTTTATTTTCTATTCCATTCTTTCTGTTCAGAGTCAGAATAACAAGCAGCACTATAGGGTAACCACAGGCTGCTACATAAGAGGTAAACCAATCCCAGAGTGTTCCCCTTACAGCTGTCCCTTTGAGAAAAAAATCATTTTGCCATTGTCAAGCATTCATATTTTTTCTTAATCTAGTTTCCAGTAACATGAAGAATAAGAAATTCTAATAACATAAAGCAAAATGCATCCCTTAAAAGTCATTTAAGAGCCATTTATAAACCAAGTGGAAGAAAAGTCCACCTCCCAGAGAATTACAGAGAAGAGTTCCAGGAGGCAGTTGCAAGGATGTTCTAGCAGAACTAGGAGTATTCTGGATCTCATGAGCACAGTGGGTCCTTAGCCTGGAGTCTGGTACTAAGATGCACACTTCCCTGGAAAGGTACCCATGAATGCAGCCTGAACCAAAGTCAGGACTCTTAGACTCACCATCTAGCATGACATAGGGTACCCATTCCAGTTTGTGCATTCTGGTCTTAAATATGCCTCCATCCTTATAGTCCTTTGGGTGACTGTCATGTGACCTCAGAAGATTTCATACTAAAGAGGTGGATACTTAGAGGTCTGTCAGGGAGAGAGGGAATGAGTACAGAGATTTTTAACTTGGATTTCTCACAGATGGTAGATGAGATACAATTTGGGCAGATGACATAAGACATGGGCTACTGAGACCATCTGCAAAAGGATTTTTAACCAAAATAGTCATCTTTATTGGAAATTTTTACATGTGTAAATTGTGTTTCACACCGACATTAAGAGAGTTAATTGCTCTGTCCAGTTTTAGCCTAACTGCAAAGTTATGGGAAACAGAAACTAACAGGCGAGCCCAACACCCAGGGGTACAGCCTGTGCTGTGTTGGGAACCCAGCATTCAGCCTGATAGATGCATCAGAAAACAGAAGATAAACCGGGAGGTGGTGGCGCACGCCTTTAATCCCAGCACTCAGGAGGCAGAGGCAGGCAGATCTTTGTGAGTTCGAGATCAGCCTGGTCTACAAGAGCTTCTTCCAGGACAGGCTCCAAAGCTACAGAGAAACCCTGTCTTGGAAAAAAAAAAAGGAAAAAAAAGAAAAAAAGGGAAAAAAAGAAAAGAAAACAGAAGATATTGCAAAAGCATGATAGTTCCTGGATGTCCTCTACCCAACTGACCTTCCCACGGTTTTGGGCCTTTGGGTAAATTGCATGGTAGAGAGACTGCCTATGTAGTAGATGGAGCCATTTAATTCTTAAAAGCCTTATTATATCAAAATCGCCAGGGAACCTCATCCAAAATACTTTGACAATTCTGAAAATTCTGTTTCTTCTTTTCACACCAAATATGACAAATCAGTAATTGTTAAAGCCTTTTTCAGTAAAATAAGCATGTCGCATCTCTCGTTTACACTGAAAAACAAACGGAAGTTTGGGACCGCAGTTTTGAGCCCCTGTAGACAACATAGAAAACAAAAGGCAAGGGTTGGGGAGATGGTGCCATTGATAAGGTGACTGCTTTACAAGCATGCATTCCTGAGTTCAGGTCCCTAAGCACCCACAGAAAAGCCGAGCTCAGAAGTGGCACATATTCCCAGCTAAGGGCAACAGAAATAGGCAGATGTGAGGGCTCACTGGCCAGTCAGTTTAGCCAATAGGTGAGCTTGGCAGGTTCAGTGAGAAACCCTACCTCAACAAAAAAAAAAAAAAAAAAGAAAAAAAAAGAAAAATGTGGAGAGCAAGAAAGGAAGACACTGTGTTGTGATGACTTCAGTCTTTTGCATGCAAATACATTAGCGTGGGCACCCACACAAACATGCAAAGCAGACATTGACCTTAAATACATATCACACACACGCAAAGAAGCAGAGCCTTATCCTTACTTCAGCATAGAATGCCCAGGATATAAAAATGACCAGGTTGAGTTGGGAGACTTGGATTAGTGGAATAGAAAGCTTCAAGATTATGTACAGTAAAGGCACCACCACTACCACCCCACCCCCAGCATCAATACCTGGCAGGCTCAACATCATTGTCTTCCTGAGGGATGCTTTTTAAGAGTCAAAGTATTTTTCTGAGCCATTTTCTGGTTAACTCATTAGCCTGAATTGGTTTTCTGACCTTAACACCTGCTGTAACCAGCAGGGGCTTGAATGGGGCAGAACTAAAGAGGCATATATTTCAATAAGCAGGAAAAACTGAGACAAAGATTTTGTGAAAAGTTGGGCAGGAGACTCTGGGCAAGGAAAGGTCAAGAGGGACTTAATAAAACGGGCAAAATAAAAACTGAGTAAAATTTCTCTATCTCTCAGGCCATTCTAGATCCACTAAATTTGTTTCTCAATTACTGTTACACTGAAAAATCGATGATAGTTAAATATATAGATGGTAGATAGATGATAAAAGATAGGTAGATAGAAGATAGATGATAGATAGATAGATAGATAGATAGATAGATAGATAGATAGATAGATGATAAACAGGTAATAATAAATCTTCTGTGAGTCATGCAAAAGTGCCAAAAAACAGCCCCTCCTCAGTTTCCTTCTCTTATCTTCCTTGTCGTAGCTGATGAGGGCCAAGCAGCCACATCCCTCATGATGCTCAGCTTGAGTCAATGATAGAGAACACGGAACAAGGTCTGCACAGTGCAGTTTCAGGGGAACAGTTTCAGTGTAGTTGCCCCTAGCAAGACACTTAGAAACAGCAAGCACTGAGCAATGATGTAGTCTAGTATCCTCTCAATGGTGTCTGAAAGCCTGTCTTGAAGATAGGCTGTATGAAACACAGCATAAACTGTAAAGCTGCAGCTCAGAGATGGGATTTTAATGAGGGAAAGGGAAAGTCGCGACTACTTTAAATGATTCGGACTTATCTTCACTTCCAATAAACCTCAGATGATTTTTCTTACCAAAAGAAAAGCAGCCATAAGATTTCTAAACTGAGCGCCCTTTCTCCCACATAATAACACATATATACAATATAGGCGACTTCTTTCTCTTTAAAAATGTTATCAAAATGTTTCTTGCTCTCCAGGATTATATGTAGAGGCAAGGTTATGAATATGTATAAATGCAGATGCTCTATTGAATTTGTATTTCTGAAGATGTATACGATAACCTTTGTGTCTTTCAAAAGCACCTCAGGGAGCAAATTACCTCTATTTTCATTTCCTTTAGAGTTAGATCATTTTATAATTAAGAATGTATTGAAGCAGATTCTCCCACGCGTAAGCTACTCCCTGGGGAGTAATTTATGCAAAGAGAGCCTCTGACTTAATATCATATAAGGCAAAAACTATTCAATGCCTACCTGGGATTATTTTAGTCATTTATAGTAACTATAAATAACCCACTGTTTGAAATGTTATTGTCAAACTGAAATCCATAGTACAAATTAAGTCATAGTGTGATTCACTGAATTGTTTTAAAAATATCTTTAATAAAGATACAATAACATGTCAAACTGTGCTTCTTTTCCAAAATCATTAGGAAAAAAAATCATTTAATGGGTATAGTGATGATGATGATGATGATACAGTGGTGACATTCTTCAGAAAATACCCATTTTATCCTCACAATTCTAAGAAGTTTGTTGATGAATACCATATTTATAAGTGACCAAAAAGTTCAAAGATTTACTCTTAGCTATCGCCTAATTGATAGATTAAGGAGAGCAACCTAGGCGGTCAAATAAGAGTAAGGCCAGACCTCCCATTTCACCATCCCAAAATCATGAAACCAGTGCAGTCATATCGGCTGCCCAGTTCCCTTCCTTCAGTTCTTTATCTAACAAAGAGAGAGAATTCAAATTTCTGTAGCTTACTTTACAATAACTTTATGTGTTACCCTCAGGATAAGTACTATATTTGTTATGTAAAGGGATAACAAAAGATGGTAATGTTTTACCCTTATTTGTTTTGTGTATCTGAAGGAAAAAACGAAAGCAGCATACACAATGTCAGCTTTATGTACAAAGCATTTTGAAGGATATTTTACATAATTATTTTAAATTAGGAAAGGAAATAGCAGATCTTTCCAGCATGAATCGTTTTAACAACTCTTTAGCGTACTATCAGACCCAGGAATTCCTGCATTCTAAATAACCTACGTGACGACAAAAGCTTCCCGCCAAGGCTTTATACATTCAGGTGCCTGTGAGACGCCACATACAAGTGCATGTATCCCAGTTCCACACCACGTCATGTGCCACAAACGCTTGTTTCTGTTCCAACTCCAAACCTAGCTCTCACGTGTGCTAGACAAACGCACTACCACCCAGCCGCATCCTCGGTCCAAAGGTCATCACCTCAGTCCTGTCCTGCATTGTCTCACTTCCAATTCTTCATCAACTTCTATTTTCCTTACCTTTCAGCTTTTAATCTTACTTCTGCCTCTGAACCATTTTCATACTTGCTTGTTCACATCCCCTTGTCCTACAGTTCATGCCTTCTCCTGTGCCATTGCCTAAGTCCCGTGTCCGGAATAACATTCCGTTGGTCTTCTGGTTTTCTCTGGTTACCCTGACAAGCTCTAGGGTTCTCCCTTCACGTAGAGGTTGGGCTGGGGGCTGGATTTAGGATTTTGATCACCCTGTGCAAGCAAGCTAACATGGAGCTACATCCAACCTTGTTTTTCTCCTATTCGCTCTTCATTTTATCCAGGATCAGGTGAAAAGCCTCCTGCCTGACTCCAGCAGCCCCAAAGTCTGGTGTCATACTTCTGTGTAATCACATGACCTAGATTTCCCTTAAAGCCCATTGCTCCATATGATAGCCAGCCACTGTCATACCAGACCTCTGACCTGTTTGCACTCCATGTCCCTTGCCTTTCTCTGCAGTCTAACCAAATTCCACACAGTCTGTAAAGTGATCTGCCTTCCCAATTGGAACTGCACTGATGTGGAGAGGTTGGAATGTGGAGGGTCCAGTGCTAATTTACCTTATCTTAGGCCAGCCTTAGGCCCCTGGATTGCCACTCTTTTCCCACTGCTGTGTCGGAACTAACATCCTACGACTAATAGATAAAACTCTTTCAGAATCCACTAAGTTAGCAGACCATTAGCGTCCTCCAGCCCAAAAGCTCAGAATGTCAGTCAGACAGCACCTGAAAGCTTCCCCCATCTTCCTGTGACCACCTCTCTGATGCACCCATCATGAATTTCAAACTTGCCCTAATTTATTACTTCCTTTGTTCTGTAAAACTATAAAAGTTTATGAAACTCTTTCCACACTTCAACATGGAATTTTGGATAACCTAAATCTATAACCTGGGCCATGGTCACTCAGATGTACCCCAAAATAAGCTATCTCTTACACTTTATTCTTAAAAGTGAACCTCTTCATCTCCAGTAAAATTAAATGCATGTTAACTTCCTATATAACTTTTTTCTGATTTCTTCATTATTAACTTTTTTATTAATGAGACTATCAAAATCATTACCACGTCTTCTCCTGAGTCATCATGTCTCTATGTCCTTGCAGACATTTTAAAGCATGCTCAGTTAATGTTTGGTTGGTTCGTGAATGGTATTTTCACAGAGATGACCAGTCTGTCTAGCCACACAACATGTAAGGTCACCATAGGCCAACAGTCCAGTTTTGCTTTGTTTAGTTATTTAAAACATTGAGATAAGGTCATGCAAAAACTCCTAGTGACTTCCTATTTCAAATGTGACTTCCTATTTCATAAAGGTATGAGTTCCCAGGATTTTTCTGCCATATTATTTTAAGGAAGACAAGTTTTAAAAGGAAAAAGCAGTAAAAAAGAAAACATCTGGTCTCTAAACATACATGTGTAGGAGTATGTGTACGTGTGTGTGTGTGTGTATGTGTTTAATTCACACATCAAAGAGTGATAAATGAATGTCTTTTCCTAAGAGTAATTTTCAACATATGGGTTGAGCAACCCTTTCATACGGATCCTCTAAGACCATCAGAAAACCCACATGTTTACGTTAAAATTCATAACAGTGATAAATTATAATTATGAAGTACAACAAAAATAATTTTATGGTTGGGGGTCACCACATCATGAGGACCTGTTTTAAAGGGTCACAGAATCAGGAAAGTGGAGAAGAAGGCTAGGGCCATTCAAATGGTAATTGATACCCCAGGCCTTTACTCTCACCCAACATCCTGCAACTGTCAGCATCTCACACAAACATCTCGGCTAGAACAGGTAAGAGCAAACACAAAAATAACAGAAGGCAATTATGGATGTTCAGAATGTCTTCTCTTACTCTTTCAGCACAAATTGAAGTGATACCATGCAAAATTTGTGGCGACAAATCCTCCGGGATCCATTACGGCGTCATCACATGTGAAGGCTGCAAGGTAAGAATTTCCATGTTGTGGTGCTGTGCCAAGGTTTTCAAGAAGACACACTGAGGGATGTGTGTGCCAGCTGCTGACACTGGCTGGAGAGATAAGCTAAGAACACTCATTGCTCTTCCATAGGACCCAAGTTCACTTCCCAGAACCCACAGAGTGGTCACAACCATCTGTAACTCCAGTCCGAGGGTATCTGAAGCTCTCTTCTGACCTTGTTGGGCACTACACGTACATGGTACTCAGACATACATGCAGACAAAATACTCATACACTTCACTTCAAGTATGAAAATAGTAATAAAAATTTTGAAATGCTGGAAGCATTGAATGTTAGAAGTGGACTCTAGATCAGTCAAAGTTCATCCTCATCCAAATTTTAATTTTTCAGTGAGCTCCTGAAATATAAACAAAATCTTATTTGACATATGCCACTAATACAGGTATGAAAAAGAAACTAGCTAAGAGCACAAGGTTTTTTACATTCTGTCCAGTGTTCCCTTAGAGAGAATCCATCGACCCAATGACAAGTTCATTCCCATGAGTAAGGGGTTTGGAAAACACAGGACTAAGAGAATAGTAGTTACCGCAGTCCTAACCTGAGATAATCAAAATTTGAAAACAAAGAGCAGGGTATTTAAAGTAATCTGAAAGAGGGAAAGAGTGAGAATACCTAGGGGGTCCTCAAAACAGTTCTACAATGAGTTTTCAAGGGATGGGCATAACCAGAACAAAACTCAAGTGCCATATGCAGGGGGGGGGGTGGTAGATGTTGACCATGGCATTGACAGTATGCAGGCAAGGGGAATCATTTATTTGAGTTCAGTAAACTGGCAAAGATGTGGCATAGTCGTAGGCTCTAGAATTCAAGCACAATCTTAGGATGACTTTCCAGTGTAAACAGGATAAAACAGATTATAATGGCCAAGATAGCACTGTTCTTCAGAAATTGATGGTGCCTTCACAAGTCTCACAAATGAAGCACTTGGGATTGGAAAAGTAGAGAATAGAATAAAAAATTAAGTGCAAATAATATGAGAAAAGAAAACTCAACATAGTGGAATGGTCTGGAATGGAGATGATCCGTGTTATCCTTAGGCAGAGCTAAGAAATGGTTCTTTATTCTATTCCTCCATAAAGCCAGAATGAAGAATTATGTGTCACCCACTATCATGCCATTTTTTTTATTCCATCAGTAATAAACAATAAAGCAAATAAGAAACTGACTGTGGCTTTGAATCTTCATAAGTAAGCTATTTCTCTAGGTAGGAGGACAAGCAGTTTTGGGGTTTCGACATGTATAAATATGCTACAAGTTTCCCCAGTAGAAATCCCATTCAAAATCAGATGTCAGTGTCAGCAGATTCAGCTATAACTCTTTGAGTTTTTATAATAATGCTCAGGAGTCAACATGAGCAACCGTTTGACACATCAGTTCAGCTCACAAACTTCTTCAGTTCCTATTCATTCAGTAAAATGTGGAACAGAATCTATTTTTCATGCCAAAAATCTCATTTGCAATAATGAGCAACAGATAAGCAAGAAATGACTCATAATTAATGTCAAATTGACTGTAAATTAGGACTTGTTGCTGTGACTTCAGAACGTCTTCTCTGCCAACTCTTTTACAAAGTGGCACTCCAGTATCCAAAGATAAAATCCATGCCATTCTTCCTTAAGATGTACATTCCAAGGCCTCTCTAAACAGCACCAGGACACTTCGGTGATGCCTCCTCACAGCTCTCTTGGTATATCAAACGGGCATTACAGTCCCTGGGGACTTAGGTGTGTTCCTGTTTCCAAAATCCAACCAAACTGAATTCATGGAGCCCTGTTGTGCAATCACTAGTGTAGTGAACAACCACACATGAAGATGCAGAGGTGAACGTAGTCCTCCTTGCGTGGATCTGTGCTCAAGCCACAAAACCAATTTGAAATCTCTCCGCAAGGGGTCCTTGGTCATATAGTCATTCTGTGGTTTCTTTTGCTCAGCAATGTCCTTCACTGTGCCATACCGAACATAAGTATGACATGCTAGGCCGTACTGAAACCCAAGGCAAAACCAAAATCAGTAGTATCAATCATGTCTTTCTTTAAACTGCTATGAATTTGCACACTGATATTAATATTGAACACTTTATTAAAATATTCCCTTTTCCTAATTGTCTTGATTTTTAATGAACCGTAAATTTCATATCCATGTGGTCTTCTGGCCTGCTTTATTTATCCAGCCCTGTTCCATTTTCCTGAGGAAGCACAGGTGTTTGAAGGAACTTAAACTTAGGGGCTCTATTTCAGGCCTCTTGAAGGTTTTTCACTTCCAAAGAGTAAAATTGAGAGCTATCTTTCCCCTGTGTTCTTTCATAATACTTCTGTTTAGACCATCATTTTGCTGGTGGCACTTTTCACTTGCACTGTCTCACTGTAGGCGTTTTGAGAGCAGTGATTGGGGAAACTGACTATCTAGGGGAATAAATTCTAACTTTCACATCTCTGGGGAAAATGCTTATTTTCATTGTTATATTTTCTTTGTAGGGAAACTAAGGGAAGTTGGTACCGAAAGAATTAAAAAAATATAGCAATAAACCCAGTTATAGATTTGAAAGAGCAGTGTCCAGTTGGTTATGGTTGGTTCTACACCAGAAGAATTTGAACCTACATGAAGTAAGAACTATCACATCCTATAACCTAAAGGCAGGCATTCATTTATTACCTGTTTTATTTTGAAGAAGTTGTATTTAGTGTTTCTTTGATTCAAATGTAATTTATGATAAGATATAGCATCTGTTTCAAAAACAACTTTCTGCTCATGCGATAGTGCATAATCCCAGCAACTGGGGAGAAAGAGGCAGGGCAGAGAGATCCCTGTGAGTTCAAAACCAACCTGATACACAAAGCCAGTTCTAGGCCAGCCAAGGATACCAGAGTTGAATGGTGAAACTCTGCCTCAAAAAAAAAAATTCATACTTTCTGACCAATTTGATTTTTTTTTCAGATTTGGAAAAATACATTTTAGAATGTGGGACAAAAATGGAGCTAACACTGAGCCCACATTCCTTGACCCACAGCCTTAGTTCAAACCCAGGCCAATGTCTCCATCAGACTTTGTCCTCCTTGGTTTAGCAGCTATATACCTCTTTAATGTGCCTTCTCTGTTCTTCCTTTGGGGCAAAACCTTTTTTTCTTGAAAGAAATTCTTTCGGTAAACATTGAATGGCTGAATGAATGAATGAAGAATTGAAGAAAGATACTGCCACATGTCCATAAATATGCACAAATATTCTGCTCAGAACCATCTATAAATGCTCCAAGAAGCAGTCAGAAACTTCTGAAGGATTAAGCCCAGATGTACTCTGGGCAGAAAGTCTATCAGTGTATATGCTAATACTGCCCTTTCTGAGTCTCCTGCCCTCACTTTCTCTTCTCCTCTCTAGGGATTCTTCAGGAGGAGCCAGCAGAACAATGCCTCTTACTCCTGCCCAAGGCAGAGAAACTGTTTAATTGACAGAACCAACAGGAACCGCTGCCAACACTGCCGACTGCAGAAGTGTCTTGCCCTAGGAATGTCAAGAGATGGTAAGCCTCTGCCTTCCTGTTTCTTAGAGGTTTCAAATGGATGTTTGGCTAGAGGCTATTCAAGCCGCTGAAAGAGTTTTAACTCAGGGGATTGGGAATAGGAAGAAAAGAGAACCAGAGTGCTGGTTGTGAATTAAGAAGTAAAGTGGGGACATAATCAAGTACAGAATTGCCTGAGAAATAAGAGAAAGGACGGTGGTGGGGATTTGCAGAGCAGCCTACGCTATCTAGGTTAAGTGAAGTCTAGGTGAGGATAGATAGTAAATGACTACCTGGCCACATTTTCTGGGAAAGAAAGCTTTCCTGGGATGTGAGACTTTCAGGACTGAAGTCAGAAAGCTGTAGGTGAAGGAAGAGAAACCATTCGTCTGCCAGAACAATCTGATGCACACAGTGTAGGGAGATACTAGGAGCAGAACATGTCTCCATGGGAAGGAAGGCAGTTCACTGGCTGTTCGTAGACACCCAGTGAGAGACCTGGACTCTTCGGAGCCATGATGGCGAGTGCAAATGCATTCGGGATCCTGCATTTCCACTCAGATGATAGAGTGTGTGTGCCTCCTCCACACACAACCAATTGCTTGGATTCGTGATGCAAGGTGAAAAATTCAAGTATGGTAAATAAAGAATTTTGCTGCTTTTTTCCATTTTTGGTCATTCATGAACATTTTTATACTATGAACATTGGCCCCAGCTTTCTTGCAGCCCTATAGTGTCTTATAAATGGCCTTGTATCCTGAACCAATCCCACTAGCATCAGGGCTGATGGGGTCTTACCTGTCCCAGGAAGTGATGGCAGAACCTTAAAGTTCTGCAGCTATGGCTTTTCAAGTTCAATTAGAACTTGAGAATGCGTGATGCAACATCAACCTCCGCTGTTTAACTCTCCTTCCCATCTGCTGATGCAGCAAACCCTGACAAAGTGCTTTAGCAGCAGTACAGGAGCCAGGGTAAGATGTCCTCACATCTCCCCCAATGATACAGTAGTATCTTCACTTCGGTAAACGCATTTGCTGTCTGCCACTTAAGGCTGGCTCTTGCTTCACCTCGTCTGGGAAAGAAAGCTTTCTGGAACATCATCATGGCTTCTGGTAAACAGATGCTTTACCATTCACATCATTGACTTCCTATCCCCTGAGCAGGTATCTTGAATCTTGCCCTTTCTGGCGTATATTCTCTTTGTTTATTATTTTGGTTGGTTGTTTGCATATTGAAATAGAGTCCCAATCTATTGTCCAGGCTCGCTTTGGACTCACTGTGTAGACAAGGATAGTCTTCCTGCCTTGTGCTGGGATTATAAATACATGCCCCATGTCTGGTTTCTGCTTTTCTGTTAACTGGACTCTACAAATCAATCTTCAGCACAAGTATTTGTAGAGAATTGTTTGATATCAATATGAAGATATTGGACCACACGCCCCCCAAAACAACCATGCAAAAATATAGAAGGTGAAAAATTAATTAAATTTATAATTTTAAAGTATCTAAAGTATAGCCTCATAGATGAAGACACTGGTAATGCCCTGTGCACAGACTATTGTCACAGAAAAATGTTCTCTATCCAGAACTGGGTCATGCAACACATACCCCTAAATGATTTAACTTTCGACTCAAAGTCAACATTTGAGACTTTAGTGCTCAACAGTCGCTGACATACTACTGTGGAAGAAGCTACATGGGTATGTGGAAGAAGTACTGGGTATTGATGTTGTCATCCTGAGTATTTGTGGATCAGTTGCAAGGTATACAGATTCATGCTGGTTCTCTTAAGGCATGGTAGTTCAGTGAAACGAATGTCATTAGCAGAAGAAATCACGTTTATAAGAGACAAACGGCTAAAATATGTGCTGTGCTCACCCATGAGGAGTGATAAAAAGCATGCAAATACTTGAAAATATAGCAGTAGATGTCCTTTGTTAAAGAGGAGCTTTGAATACATCAAGGAATCTGCAGATAATAGCCAGGAAATGTTTCTATGTCAGAGAAGTTCCGTAGGTGTATTTTCGTGGTGTACTGTACATTTTCCCCCGGAGTAGACTGCCAGCTTTATTGCAGGAGAGGATATAAAACTGAAACACTTTTCTGAAATAAATGAAAAACTTGTGCTGGAGTAGTTCTGTAGTCATTGTCTGTGAAAGTCTTTGATTTAAGACAAAGCCTGAGAATTCCAAGCTGTAGCCTCTTTAAGTTGCCTCTTTCTAGATATTCCGATTGCTCTGTCACCTGACAAGCCAGCCTTGTGCAACAGATGTACATTTTTCTGTTGAGTCTTCAGACAATTGCAGCGGAGCCCTTGGCAACATACTTTTCCAACATCATTAGCTCTAATTACAAGGACGATGGTTAACAGCACATGGAGGCGTGCTTTGGGGGCAGAGCAGTCTGTGACCCTACTGATGGTAGATGGCCTTGCTTGGGTGATAGAAGAGGCCTGAATCAGCTTCCCATATTTTATTATTTAGCAATCTAGTTCAGGCATGCCCTTGCGCGGTGAGGTGCCCAATCAAACAGGTCCTTTTCAAGTCTCTGCTTATAACACATTTGTCAATAACCCATTGACCGAGGCAGTTCACGTGGCTGGGAGTCCAGGGTTGGGCATCACACCAGCATGGAATAAAGGAGAATTGGGAATAGTCATGGAGAACATGAAAGGATGCAAGGGAAAGGAATCGGGGTCATACAATCACTCTACCTCAAAGTTCATAGACTGAGGGTTAGATGGCAAGTATTTTAATAGCAGTTCTGATGCCATGAAGAAAACTGGCTCACTCTTGACTTTTAATTCCTAATATTTAAACCTGTAAATGCACACTATTCTATAAAATTACTACAAAATTTTAATCTTATGCGATAGAGTCCCTTCTTGTATGAAGAAGACTAGAGCTGTCATTAGAGCCACCTGAGCTGATGCAAATGCAAAGGCACAAAAGTCAGCAATAGAGAAGGTAAATACCACTTTCTTGGGATGCAGTCCTCCTGAGCCAATGTTTAATATTATTTAATTTTCCTTACAAAATATCATCTTCCTCTAGAGAGCAACATGTAAATTATTTGTAATAACATAATATAAAAGCACGAGGAAAAGTTTCCCTAACCATTCGGTAGACTTCTGCAGTCCGTGGTCTAGCTGAAATGCCACTACACTCAAAAAGAAAAATTAAAAAAAAAAATTCTGAAAAGCAGAGTCTAAGGACAGCAGTGTCTACACAGCGAGTTAAAAGCAACACAAGGGTCCAAACCAATTCTAGACCTGGTGAAAGCGACAACTGAGAGAGCAAAAGGCGTTTGCTAGTAGTTAATTAGATTGTTTCTCTTCATTGAGAAAAACTACAGGATAACTACTACTTCATCTTCCTATTTAGGCAACATTGAAAAGCCAGAGTTCAGGAATTTTCTTTTAGAAAGATTAAGGAGTAAGAAGAAAGAGGAAGAGACTGGGAGAGCTCAAGTCCAGCCAGTCACAGCCTCAATCTGGCAGGCAAAGAGAGAACATGCCATTCTACCTAGAAATATCTAAACACATCTGTCACCCTGTACACCCTATTATCCAGGACTTAATCACACAGTCACACTGCTCAGTAATTGGAGCTGGGAAGTGTGGTCTCCATTTTGAACAACCCATACTCAGATAAGATTTCATAGCATCATTCCCAATGCAAGAGGAAGAGGAATTTGGATAGATTCTGTAGGGAGTGAACAGAAGCATCCTCACAATGCAGGCCTCCTCTGTGGACCCTCTGAGCTGAGAGCCTGCAAGCAGTACTTGTATGTCGAGGTTTTTAGAAAGAACTCCAACGCTAATAATTGCATCTTCATCTGTTTCTACGCTTGTCTCCCTGCTTTCTATACCCTCTGAGGTCCTGACATCAACAAAACATGAGGAAATTGGCACCACCACCAAAGAAAAGAAATCAGAAACGCAGATGAGCCGATTGCAAGATGACTTGAACCAATCAGTTATCATGCTAAAAGAGTTTGAAGGCTTGTGAGGAAGACATCAGTTAGGGAGGTTGTGTTCCACAAGTCAGAAAGCTGTGCATGGGGGGGTGAAAGCCTTTGAATATTACTCCCAGGCACTTGCAGAGCCTCTCCCTCGGTTTCCCATAAAATGTCCGAGGATTTGATTGCAAGAAATAGGCAGAATAAACCTTCGAGTGGGATAATGAGGAAAGTTGCTCTTGCTGGATCACTTGCCCTGAGTGCATACAAATGCCGCCATCCAGCCATCCAAGGGTTCTTATCATTTGCTCCAAAATCCAAAATGGCAGTAACTGATGAGGTTTTAATATTGCCTGTATCCTTGTTCTTATCAATCAAAGATGTCCCAAACTGAAACAATGGGTTCCTTTCCAAGGGCCTGGCAGTCCTAACAATAGGAAAGAAAGTCAATATTGATTACAGAGACCATTTTTAACAGCAGGAAACCTTTGCTAGTCTCATGAGGTCCACTATTTTGGTTTTGCATATGCTAGTCACAGAGAGAGAGAGAGAAAGAGAGAGAGAGAGAGAGAGAGAGAGAGAGAGAGAGAGAGAAAGAGGTGAATACATCTTCAATGTCATGGATATAGATATTGAATGTCCCCCTAAGGGACACATTAAGGAGTATGGAACCCAGGTTGGCATTGCTGAGAGGCTGTAGAACCTTTAAAGGGTGGGGCCTAGAGAGAGGCCTTAGGTCATTAGAGAGCGTTCCTCTGAAGGAAAGACTGGGACCTCAGCCCCTTCCTTTTCCTCTCTTTTGCTTGCTTGGGTTGAATTTCTCTACCACACATTCTCTAGCATAGTAGCCTGCTGTGCCACTGTCACAAAAGCCATTAATACTGTGAGCCACAAAGAAACCTTCTCTACTTTTAAGTTGATCATCTCAGTTATCAGTTACAGTGGCAGAAAGCTGGACAACAACACGATGCAAACCAACACACCCTCCAAATACAATGTGTCCCTAAATGCAAGTCGTAAGAGTGAAGCCCCAGTTTGCAGCCATAGGGATTTGCCTCTTGATACTGAAGGGGAAAACACCCATGTCCCTTAGAGTGAAATGGTTAAGATAATGATAAGCACACTGCTGTCTTTTGCTCTTCTCTCCATCCCAGCCGTAAAGTTCGGGAGAATGTCCAAGAAGCAGCGTGACAGCCTGTATGCTGAGGTGCAGAAGCACCAGCAACGGCTGCAGGAGCAGCGGCAACAGCAGAGTGGGGAGGCAGAGGCCCTCGCCAGGGTGTACAGCAGCAGCATCAGTAACGGTCTCAGCAACCTGAACACCGAGACCGGCGGCACCTACGCCAACGGGCACGTCATTGACTTGCCGAAATCCGAAGGCTATTACAACATAGATTCGGGTCAGCCATCTCCCGATCAATCAGGACTGGACATGACTGGAATCAAACAGATAAAGCAAGAACCTATCTATGACCTCACATCCGTACCCAACCTGTTTACCTATAGCTCTTTCAGCAATGGGCAGTTAGCTGCTGGGATATCAATGACTGAGATCGGTAAGTCTGAGTCTTCTCTGAGTTTTATTTCTGGAAGGTTCCCCCTTGAAGCTGCCTTAGCCCTGCTTAAGAAAGGCATCTTCACAGCCCTAAATTAACTGATGCATATCTGGTTTCTACTGAGAAAATGAAATTGGGTTATACTCTAACAACTGTCCCAATCCCCTTGCCCCATAAAAGTTGAGTGAAGGAAGAAGAAAGAAAGACGCAATCTATAAGGAAAGAACGGATGGTTTTGGATGAATTTGGATTCTTATAGAAGGAAAAATGGTGGTGGTGGGACGTTTCCTAGCTTTCCAAAGCAATGTTATTCGAGAGAAGCAGACAGAGTATGCAGTAATAGAATGAATGGTTCTCAAAGGCTGCTATAGGTGCACCCTAAGCACAAAGAACCCCCACTTCCCACTTATGTGGTGAAGCAGGCAGTCCAAATGACAGCTAAGGATTTTTGCAAGTCTAATTCAGGAATTTGATGTGGGTATCCTAGGGAGAGCGCTCACACACAAGAATTCGAGTTTACACCCCAGATTCCATGTTTTTAAAAAGTTGGGACCCCACTTAAAATCTCAGCACTGAGGAGGTAGGCAAGGCAGACTCCTGGGCTTGTTGGCCAGCCAGCCTAGATTATTTGAGCTCTTGGCCAAAAAGAGAGCCTGTCTCAAAATAACAAAGTAGACAACGCCTAAGAAGCAGCAGCCAAGGTTATCCCACATGCATGTACATACAAATGTGGACATACACACATGTGCATGAACACACATGAATTCTACATGGGATTCTGAATCATGACAATAATAACTATGGTCTTGAAGACTATGCAATACAGAGTAACAAGTTACTCATGGACATCTTTCGGCTATGATGACTTTTGACCCCTTAGGGCATGATCTCAGAAGTGTCCCCATCTCAGGCAAGCCCCCTTCGGATCTACCGTAATTTTGTTTTAACCTGTTAAAAACTCTAAGTTTTTAACAGTCTAAGGAATGTTGAGTGGGTTAATATCGTTAATGAACTGCCAGAAGAACAGTAGCAAACTCTCTTCATACAATTCTCTCCCAGGTAGCAGAGCGACATGTCCACCTCACCATGGAAAAGTTAGAACCAAAGCAGAAGTGACTGCTCCAGGCTAAGCAGCATGCAACCTGAGTTCAAATCCTGGCTCTGTGGATTATAATGTAGAGTACAGCAAGCTCCTTGGTCCCAGTTCTCTGATTTTTGACCAGGACAAAGCACGGTTGTGGGTCATAGGGCTATCATAAGAAGGGCACCTCTAGACAAGGGACCACTAAGTCTCTGCTATAGTTACATTTATAAGCCCTGTGCTTAGTTACCATCAAATAAGTGTCTGGAGCCCACAACTATTTTCATTTGGTTTTGCTGTGAACATGCAATGGAATCTATGACTGTGTTCTAGGCTTCATATGACGTGTGTTTGAGGAAGAAACAATGCCACACAATGATAAACCTGAGATGTTATTTCTGGTTTTCAGTGTCTCATCATGTGGCAGAAAATTAAGTTGTTAGCATCCCAACCAAGAGGCACCAATAGCTGGACTCTGATTAGTCCACTATATTGCTATCTTTATCCAAGTCCTTATTGTATCAGAGATACTTTGTAAGCATTTCGATTTCATCAAAGTCTAAAAAGCAAAAAAAAAAAAAAATGCTATTTTACTGCAGAAATAGGAACTTACAGAAGCCTAGGGGCAACTCACTGCTTCAGAAGGGGCCAATGGCAGAGCCCAGCATCCACTTCAGGAAGTCTGATTTCAGGGACTGGTGCTCACCTATTTACCTGCTTCTTACTGCATTCACAACCCACAGGGATGGCCTTTCTATGCAGAGGCCCCCACTCTTTCTGAAGGGGTGTGTCAGAACAAAGATACCACTTAATATGCAAGCTCTTGAGTGCAGGACTGGGATGGAATGTACATTTAAATACCAATGAAATTAAAACTGGAAAATACTTAGCAATCTTTGGCTTCATGCGCAAAAGGGATGCTTTCACGGTTTATTTATGACTTATCATCAATAGAAATTATGGTAAGAATGCTGCAGATAAAACCATTGGCTCTGGATTCCTGTGGGCAAGCACTTTCCCTTTCTGGCCTATTTTCCTATGAGCTGATAAAAGAGAACCAGATAGCTATACATCACATCTCGTCGGGGCTTCCTGCAGAGACTCTGACACCCAAAGAGAACTTTTCATAATTATTTCAAGACATCACTAGTCTGTACGGATCTCTACATGTGCTCTAAATTCTCATCAGACTTTAAGGGTGAAATTAGAAGTGTCCTGTGAGGACTCTCAAATGTAACAGACTCTTAAACCTAAATATTGGCTCTGCTCAGATTTTGTTAAAACAGCAATGCCACCTAGTGGACACAAACCCATTCCATGTGTATGGATCTAGGTGTATGTAGTTGCAAGGCCACACACAGCACCGTGACAGACGCCTTGTCTTAATGAACTATCTAAAACTTGCCATCCATGTCACTACGACACAATCTTTTATTTTACATTTATAAGTCTTAACTCCAAACCTGGACCAATAATAGTCATTGTGCTAAGTCAGGAGTAGAAATGAGTAGATATTTATAACTCTGAAGCTATTAATTGCCATTTCTAAGAATTATCATTATCACGGTAAGATGTCAATATTGTGATTATTATGTAATATCCCTAGCTATTTATAGGTAGTACAATCTCCTTTTGTTAAGTACCCACTGTGTTAAATGATACTTTATTTTTATTTTTTATAGAAGTCTTGATTTGACTGATGAATGACTGTATACCCATTTTATATAAGAAAACATTGAGGCTAGAGGTCAGATTCTTAGTAAATCCAGAGAACAAATTTGAGTCCAGGTCTAGGTAATCAAAAGCCATTCTTTTAGACATTATAGTTTTTCTCCTGTCAAACAACTAACCACACAGAAGCTCATTGGCACTACTATGGAAAGCATGCGTGGCCCTTGATGCCTGCTGACATCATTCTAGTGACACTACATAAAGTTCACAGGGCTTTCTGCTGACCTTTTGACTTGGTTTGATCATTAGACATATGAACCACTTGGTTGGTGGCACGCTGTCACTGAACAAAATCCTGTACAGACAAAGAGAAAATCCGAGCTTAGCCACAGTTTAAACGGTGAATCCAATACTCTGGATCACTAAGATGTTTGTGAGCATCATTCATGGCTGCTGGTGCTGACTGCTGCCCCTGGTTTCTGAGAGGGTAAGGAACACGCAGTCCCACCATTATGCTGACATCAGTCCTTACGAATAGATCTTTCTTTTAAACCAGACTTTAGATGAGCCTGTGTTCAACAAGGCCCCGCAGCTTTGAAGTTTTGGATAAATACTCATTTATGAAATATAGCTTAACGTTTCAAACAACTGCATATAAATCATCAAGTCAATTATACGTGTTATCAAAGTCAAGAATGAGCCCAAATCAAGCACACCGTTCTCCAGAGGTGCCCGAGAAAATCACACTTCCTGGGATAAGGATCCTGATGATAACAGCTTCTGTGTAGAAGGAAATATGAAATCTTTCCACACATTTCAGTCAGCAGGAGTCTCACCCCTGCTTCAGATCACCTGTAAGGAAACCTCTAATTGAGGTTAATGGTCAAAAGCAGGAGTTTGCTTTCCAAGGCACAGAGTTTGTTAACCAGTAAAGCTTAATTCTAACTTATGCAACTGATTTTTGCTACCATAGACTTCCGGGTATGCTTTGAGGAATTTCTTTTTGCAATATTGCAGCCACTGGAAATAAGCAAAACCTGGATTCTATTCTCACTATCTAAGTGTTAGATGTCAAAAGAAATAATTACAATTTGGGAGTAGAATAGACTGGCCATTAGCAGCAAGGCACCAGCCTAGCAGGCATAAAACCCTTTGTTCAATCCCAGAATGCTAAACCAAGTGAATTATTTGTTTAAGCTGTCATGGAACCTAAGTGACCCAGGACATGAAGGTCTGGGAGATGGTGAATATCAGTTACTCAGACCTCTTCTTATTTTCTTATCAGGAAACTTTTTAGTCTCGGAATTTCGAGGCTGAAAAGCAAAATACAGTTAAGAGAACAGAAACAACAAAGAATATTTCAAAAATCTATCTCTGGGCTTTTCAAACTCCCAGGAGAAAAAGAAGCCATGAAATACGAAGAGGCTGGAAGTCAACCACAAATTAATATTTAGGCCTCAGTATTGACAGGGCTTGGCTGGGAATTTACTTCAAACTGGCGTGATGGATGTCTTATGTCTCCGGGAATAAAATTTTGTGTGGCTGGTGATAGAGAAGGGAAGCTAGGCAAAGGATTCTCAGCAAGTGAGCAGAAAAAATAAAAACGGAACCATTGGTTTTCGCTTACCACCACAGTTCTCCAATGCCCAGGGGATGCTACAGGGATTATACTCTGAAAAAAGCTCATTTAAGATGAAAGATGATTGACAAGGTATCTAGAAGGTTTCAGACAAGACAATTTAAGGAGCCAAAGATTTTTAAAAGGCAAAAGAAAGAGGACTGAATATCCATACATAATATGTGTGTGAATATATATGCATATATGTACTTAGATTAGCTGTATTGCTGAGGCAGAGTGTGCCTTCCACACCTATCCCCTGAGTCCGGTATTTTGCTGAGTTTCCTTCCAGACAGAGACAAGGAAACATGGACTCACTGGTCTCATTGTTCCCACATAGTGTTAAAATGGATTTCTTCTCATAGTCCCTTTGTGTTCTATTCATGGAATCTGGAGTTTTAAGTAACAAACCTCATTTTCCAAAATTTATTTATTTATTTATATTAAATTTCCTCATTTATCCAAAATGAGGTAAATAAACCTCATTTTGGATATGCCTATTACATAAGTGAGTCTGAATAGAGGAGACTACATGAGACGAGCCTAAAGCCATCTAGTCTCTGTAATGTATGACTTCAGACTGTTAAAGCTACAGGGACAACCAAAGGATAGTGCTCAAGGTGTTTCATTTTGCAAAATTTTCTATGCATTTCAAATGTTGACTTTAAGAACTCCGAGTAGATGCTACGGACTTAAAGCAGCTCCCTTTAACGGTGTGGACTTTTCTAAGTGTTTTGTAGCGGCCGTTACTGAACTTCCGCTGGGAGCGCGATGCAGAGAACACAAGTCGCAGCTTGTGGAAGGTCTATGTCCTCCGGTAGCACCTGCACAAGTACAAGTCACGTTCAATTTAGAGCAACAGTCTAGTGGGTCCTTAACACCAACAGGACACTAAATCTATGAGGAAAGCATTCAAATGTTCTGCGGAAAGGAAAAACCAGTCTGCCTTGTTTATCCTTTCTTGCCTTGATGTTTATCTTGTAAATGTCCCCTACTCACTCTAGCCACAGAGTCTGTGGGCATTTAGAGAAAAACACACTGAGATTTGAAATCACAGGTCCACCTACTATCCATGTGCACTTGTTCCAAATGTTCAGCTTTGTGAGGCTCAGTCTCCCATTCTGAAAAGCAAAGACAACTGGACAAACTGACCTCAAAGGACCACAGTTTTCTCACCTTCCGGAGAGTTTTGGCAGTGCACACAGGCAACCTTTGTTTCAGCCACTACAATGGGGAGAGCATAGGAGAATGGTGAGGAAGGACTTGTGAGCCACTGTGCAATCCATAGCAGTGCTGAACAGCGTGGCTGTGCCAGTAGCCAGCAAGTCTCTCCTAAGAGCCCAGAAAATCCTCCTCTAGGCTTGCATTTGGCGGCATGACCACCATCAACTCACAGAAAAGCACCACTTGTTTCTTTCCATCTACTGTTATAACTAAGTAAATAATAACAAAACGAAAGTCAGAGACAAAAGGAGACCTCCAAGGGTGTGGCCAGTCCCCGCTGCATCATGTTTATAGACAACGGAAGTAGACTGTGTGCATGCGCAGCTTCAGGAGAATGTACCTGTCCTCGTGGGCCCACTCCACTAGGGTCACTTCTAAACATCTCTTGAGGGAAAAACAAGTATGATCACAGAATGTCTGTTCTTGATTACTGAGAAGTGCCGCCTGGGTCCGTCCCTGGAAAGAAATATACTTGGCCCCTGTGAAGCATTAACATCATTGTGTTCTTTCAGCACTCACAGATGTCTGCCTAGCTCAGGCATTCTACCTTCTATTCAAACGTAAATAAATAGAAGAATTCCCTGATTGCCACATGCTTTTGGGTTGACCATGATTAGAACTTATTCCAACTGGTACATGACCATGAATTATTTTAAGTGGTGCTTAGGGTACTGTAGCTGCTTTTACTGGTCAATCAAATCCACCTTTCTAGGTATCCTTTAATAAGTCCTCACCCAAAGACGACTAATATCACCTAGTGGTGATGCTGATTTCCCATAATTTGGAAACTACGCAAAGCATTTTGAGAGTAGGGAGGCTCTAAGCAAATGCAAAGGTTTGTCTCTACTACTATCAACACAACCATAATGGTGAGTTCAAGCGAGGATGAACATGCACATCTATTTACAGCACATGAATGCTCACACCCCTCAATACAGCTTTCCTAACGTGCTAACATTTACTAGTGTAAGGAAATCTTCTATTGCACCTTTTCAATTTTGAGTTAAAATTGTGAAAAGTTGATCTTCAGTGAAATTCCCCTAGAGATACTACTTTAGGATTAATTTTTTGACTCAAGATTCAAAACTTCATAAGATTCTTAAATCCACCAGCAAGGAAAAAAAAAGCATTGAGAAGCTATTGGAAAGGCAATTCCATTTTATACACTCAATTTCAAAAGTCATCATAGATATGAAATGTTCTGCAGAAAGGAAAGGGGACGATTTCAGGATGGTCTAACTTGGCTTATAGAAAGGAATGCTGGGACCCACAAGGTAACCTTTGAAATGACTTTTGCTGACAACACTCAGAATTGCATTTCTGAGAATTATGCTGCAGCAAGCCATGCTTTCACCGTATTGCAAGCCTTGATGTTGGCTCTGTCACTGCTTGGGATGCTGCAGACTTTGTTCTGTTTTCAAGTAGCCATTTTTGAAAGAGGTAGTTAGAATTAAAATACCACCATGGCCAGGGAGGCAAGAAATGCCTGTTGGTCATCAGGTTGATGGTGGTCAGTGGCTCTGGGACCACTAGCCTAATACAGGGCTGTCTACCAACTAGAAGAGCCTTTATTTTTGTGATGGTCAAGGTGCAGAGAAATTTGTTGAATTGGAAAGTTTTATTTTGTTTCTTTAATTTGGGGTGTAAGCTTCCTTTTGACAATCCCCCAATACTAAGGTGAACAAATTAACCATTTAAACTTGAGATCTGGCTATGAAACCTAGAGAGACCTGTTCTGTAAATAAGGAACTGTTAGCGCCTTTGTAAGCAGGCTGTTCTAGAACACTTTGGACAGTTTTGTCCCAGACTACTTAAGGAGAATTTAGATCACCTAATTAAGCTAAATTAATTAAACAATCAAGATACTTTTTTTAAGATTTAAGATAAGTGCTTAACATATAAAAGTGGGCTCCAAAGGTTACCTGTAAATTGTTTTTTTTCTAAAGGTCAGAAATATATTGACTAAACTTCCAAATATACAGTGAGAAGAAAGGGTTGTTTCCATCTAAATTAACGATCAATCCATGTGTCAACAAAATTCAGATAATAAACATCAATCTTAATGATGGCCCTGAGCAGTTTTTATAATTAGATTTCATCATCTGTGGTCCTCTAACCATCCTCTGGGCAGGATGGGGAGGTGCAGTTCTTAAAGGGGAGTCAACAAGGATTCTAGTGAACTTTGCAGTCCATTGTCTGTGTCTTTCATGCCAGAATTCCATGTGCCTTTAAAGCTGGGGTCCCTTCTTTAGCTCTGTAGGATGTGTCTTGCATGAGTCAAATGGAACAAAATGTGAGTCAGTCTCTCAGATTCCAGTCACTCTGTCTCCCAGAGCCAGTGTCACTGTGGCTAAACTCTCCTGTCGACAGAACCATGACTGAGAGAGATTAATTGACTTTCTCAAAAATGTAAACTAGAAGTTGGGAAGGGGTTGTTCTTGACTTCCCCATCTTCGAGCACAGCTGCCTCAAAACTGGGTAACTGTAGACACTTAAACACGCTCATCTTTCCCCCATTGTTCTGTAAAGGAGGTCTCTTACTTTGAAAGTTAATTTTGAAATGAAATGTTTTCATAATAGATCCTTTCTCAATTTTGTCAACTGTTTCAAGGAAGAAAACCCTAATTTCCCAAAAATTAGACATGCACTGTTGAAATAAAACAAAGGATACATGATCCAAAACAGCTTTCAAATAGCCAGAGATGAGAAAGCATCCTCTTAGGCAGTTAATATGGTTTTGCTCCTTTTTTTTGCATTTTGGATCTAATTAGCTAAAATATATAAGTTTGCACATGGTCTTTTGACTCTTCTCAATTTCTCCCCTTCCCACCTTCTGTCAAAATGCTGTTGTACATGGTATGGTCTTTCTGAATATTAAGAAAATATTAACAATTCTAGTCATCTGTTCAGCCAGTCTTTGGCACATATTATCATTACTTATATTAATCTGATCTAGTCTCTGCTGCATTATATATACATATATATTGTGTTTTGTCATACTCTCAACACTCTATAACTATATAAATTATAAAAACTATAAAAGTATAACCTCATATTTTGTTAAGATACTATTTTCTGAAAACTCTAAACATCTTTATGTGCTGATCTACATAAAGTAAAAAATCAATTCTGCTACTCTGATATGAGTTAACAATAGAACTCACATGAAAAGCAAACTCGAAGCTACTATGACTCACTGGGAAGAGTAATGAAGGCCCAACAATGGACTGAGCCAACAAACAACACATAGGTTATTGTTGCAACCGACTCCCACTGAAAAGAATACAAACCAGAAATGCTAAAGCTCCTGTTTTGTTAAAGGCAATTGGATCACTAATAGACCGATCATTTAAGCTTCAGTGTTACTAGTGTTTTAATTCTATTCACGCTTAAAGGTCTTGTGTTCCGAATAGAAATTCAAAGTATCGGAAAGGTCTTAACCGACATGGTGTCTTCTGACATCATCGCTGATGAGAAACCACTGCCCTTGTTCTACTGAACAACAGAAAGGTATAAAGCGTGATTCATTGGCAAAAGGCAAAAGGTGCATTTCATTCCGTGCTTCACCTTCCAGCCAGCTGATTTAATAACATATCATAGTTGCCCTCTCAAAGCATGGAGTCTGGGGAACCTTGAAACAATGAAACCTCACACGGAGGCTTAAACCTGCCTTCGGAGAGTCCATGGAGATAGCGTGGCATTAATTCAAAGCAAATAGCCTAAGCATTCCACATCCACACTAGTCACATGCATAAACTACACAGAGTGCTCAGCCCTTCTCTAGATCCTTAAGGCAAATTGCAACTTAAAGATCCATTAATCTCTTTGATTGAAATAAAATAAAGTATTTTAAGAAAAATATTTCCAAAAAAAATCTCTTGTAAAAGAAACCAAATTGGGGATGTGGGGATCTAGTTTGCTGAGGAGAAACCATCCATTCTCTTGGGAGGGAAGAGGAAAGGATTGGAAAGTTCAGATGCCAGCCCTCCAGAGCCATGGAGAGCACCCACGTCTCCTCTACTCTGTGCAGTTAGACCGGGGTGCTCTTGGTAATAACACTAATAGCAGCAGTCTGTAAAGACATGCTCAACTCTCCACACTCCCAGAACCTGAGATCTTAATGAAAGCACCTGTGGGATGCGGGACCCACGACTGAGACAGTGTAGCCTTTCGAGAGCCCCCATTTGCTGAAATGTCTAGTGAGAGCTAAAATAAGCCACTTTGGTGAAGAAGAAGAAGAAAAAAAACCCGCTGAGTGGTTGGAATCAGAGCTGCAGAAGGTCACTGGCTATTTTAGGAGCTGCAAGCTGGTCCCCGTTTTATAACATCACAGCTACAAACATGAAATTGTCCCCTTGGCTGTCAGTTTTCTCCCCTGCTGAAGCAGAGGTGGCCTGCTACCCATTGAACCTGGCAACGGGTGATTCGTTTCCAAACTTTGCTTTATTGTTGAATTGGTATGCAAGAAAAGTCACTTTCCATCCATTCCTGTAATTTTGCTTCAAAATATTTTCCAAACATCTTTTTTTGTGCCGTCCACTATGACTGACCTTTAAAACTTCATCTGGCTGTGCGAACTCTCCCCATCCCAACACATCGTGCTGAGAGGGCCTGAAAGAGGGGTTCCTTTTCAGTTTGGCTCATTGAATACATTACAATGAGAAGTACTCAAGATGGACGAGAAGGTGGAAGTCGGAGAGCAAGAGAGAGAGACAGAGACACAAGAAGGGAGGCAGAGAGACAGACAGAGGCAGTGAAACAAAGGACATGGATGGAGACAGAAAGGGAGATTTACAGGATTATTTAGGCCCAGACCATCTGGAGATACAGGAAGGAGGTTAACTCCAGCCCCAGGCTTCCATAATTACTGCATACACTACAGAGAATTACCATCAATTTTATTCCATTTTTCCCTTCAAAAATTTAATTTCTCTCCTCTCATTGCCCACATCACAAGTAGAGTTCAGATTACCCTTAAGACTTTTGGGTAAGAGTGACAATTTAGTAATATTGTTTTATATCTTTTCACCAAAAATGGTAGAGAGTTTTCATGGGTTTTTATCTCATGTGAATTACCCATTGTAATTTTTGTCTCATTTGGTTAATTTCATTTATGAATTTACAAGTTCGATTAACTAATTTTAAAACATGGATTCCAATAAGCTTTCCCCCTAAGAAAGAATCAGAACTACAATCAATATAAATCTAAGTGTTATTTCACCAAAAGGGGAAAAAATTGTATGTTGATCCATATAGGAACATACATGAAAGTTATTTTTCATAAAGTTAATACAAAATAAGGACCATAAACTTAATATTAACCTGTAATCACACACCCAGTTTCCCTAATCTGCCCCAGAATTAGCACCGTCTCTCCTTGTAATTGAGAGCAGAAGACAGGACTGAGCATATTTTGTGTCTCTCATTCTTCAACATTATTTTATTAGCAATTAAAGCAGCCTTCAGATTCTCGGTGAACTGAGCAACCGTTGCATGCGCACAGGGTCTTCCCAGAATGGTTGCAGCTGTGTCGTCCGTCCTTAATCACCTCCTCCCTCTTCCTGATCTCAGAAAGCGTAGGGTCCGAGAGCACCACCTCTAGACGTGGCAGAGTTTGTCATATGCCTGTTGAACTCATTATCCTCTTTCAACATGTACCATCTTCAGCCTGAGCTAGTTAAAGAAACCAATAAAAGCCAACTGCTGAGAAGTAGCTGCAATCCAAGTCAGGGTAGGAGATGAAGGATGTGTGATTGCCCAGTAAGATCCCGTCTCCTCTGTTCTTTCTCCTCAGCCTCCTTTGTCTGGACTTTCTCATGTGCCTGGTCCCTGGAGGGGACGGCATCTGCTATTACCTTTTCTCTTTTTCCAGTCAGGGACTCTTGAAGCTCCTTTGGCTCCCAGCAGGAACTTAGCATACTGCACTCACTGTCTTTCCTTTGTCCTCTCTTTTTAAGTCCTTTTCACAACTGCAGACTCTCAGTCCAAGAAAACTATCTTGCTCTGATGTTCAAGCATCTTTGTAAAGGACAGAATGAGCCCTCTGCCCATACTCTTTTTAAACCAGGAATAGCTTTGCCCTGTGCTTTATTGACCTGAGCCCTGAAAGGACCAAGTGAGTTTCTGCACATAGCTGTCCTGCACACTGCCTTCATTGTCATGTATGAGCCTTATGTTCAAAAGACATTTGACTTATTTCCTACCACAAGGATGTGGGAAATTATAGTGCATTCATGATGCTCCCTTCTGTCCATTCTAAAGGTTATCAAACAAAGATCAACCCTAGCTTTCTCAAAACTTTACTGAACCAAGGGAGGGTATGGGAGGGTGTTTGGGTGGATATTTGACAAAAAAAAATGGTAGATGTATAGAAGTATGGATGTACGGACATTGTATAGAAGTATGGATGGATTGTCAAACCTATGTATAATATGTCAGCCATAGTTAAGCTCCTGCTATTGTTGATGCTCCTGTTTTGCTACCATGTCTCCTAGTCCTGCTTATTTTCTTTCAGAATTGTCTTACATCCAAACCTACTAGCCCTTCTCCGCCATCAACTTGTCCAGAGCAACTTATATCTGACCTACATTTTCACAACAACCTGATTCTGCTCACACACTCCTCAGACACCAACACTTCCTTTTCTTTGTCACGGCTAAGATCACCTTTATAAAACTCGAATCATGTGACTCCTCTCCTTCACAGTATCCTCTGGCTCCCCAGTGTTTAAAGGCCAAGTCTAAAATCCTTAAGAGAAGCAATGCCTGGGCCTGTTTACTCAGAGTCCCGTCTGTCTCTATCCTCAGACAGCCTCACTTCTCCCCGTCTCCTCCACGCACTCGCAAACACTGCACCTCTGGATAGAAAAGACAGATCTGACTCCAGAATGGCTTTTGCAAACTCTCTGTACACTAGTCCAGAGCTGCTCACTCTTTCTAAATCTTGTCTCTGCAGTAATAAAATAAAAAATAAGAAGGGAGTTGATGATAAAGAATTAAAGGTTGTACAAGTACCACGGACAACATCTGAAATGACCTAATTTAGTGCACACCTCTAGCTCTGCCTTCCTGATACTGTTCCCTCTACCTGCATGACATCTTATCCTTGTCCGTGTGACAAACCACTATTTGTCCTTCAGATTGTTTGCTATCTTCTTTCTCCCCAAGAAATGAGCACTTTCTCCTTGAGGACCCTCCAATAATTAAGGGGATTTATTTCATCATACTATAATACTCTGAGTTGATCCTAAAAGATAAAAATCGATGTTCTTTTGTTTAAATCTATAACAGTTTTTTTTAAAAAAAAAAAAGTATTTGTTAAGTGAACACAAGAATTTCTAGTTCTTGGAAATCTCAGAGTCATGAAGAGTCTGAAAGTGACAATTTCACAAAAATAAGCACACTATCCACCTAGATAGAATCAGGACTCAACACCAGGAGGGAGAATCCCAGTATCACCAGCCAGCCCCACTGCAGGAGCCACAGAGAGGCAGGGAAGCCTTGGCTACAAGTGTTCCAGCATCCAAGTCCTGACGTCCAGTCTCCTCAGTCCTTCCACACAGTGATGGTCCCTGTGCTCCTCTTCAGTGCTCCGTAAAACTGCAAGTGTCAAGTGGCAGAAGACCAGAGGATTCTTAAACTTTTCTCCATAGTTCCCAGAAGATAACCCAGAAGATCAGATCATCAGCCACAGTGCAATTTTAAGTAGTAATTCTAGTTCTACTTATAAACCTGCAGCCTGTGAGTCACCAACCAATCAGCATGCCTTTGAAGATGAAAACAAGACACTCTGGGTCTGAAGACTGTAAAGCTTTAGTGTCAGGTTTTCATGGCATAACTACTGGGGAACAGATATCTAATTTTTAGAATATAAATAATTAGACTCCCCAAATGAAATTGAAAAATAATCAACCATGACTTACCAATCTATTTTAATATAATGTAGAGAGTAATTCCCACCCTTCTTTATAACATGGGAGGATATTTAATACACTTTGAATATAGATTTTATAAGGAAAGGATTTTGTAATGTAATATGCTAAAAAATAAGCTAGAAATGTTGATATTGAAGCCAATAGAATATAACCGTCATCATAAGTTAGCATTTTACAGTATCTTTATCTCTGTCATTTATAGTTCTGGTTTGAAAAATGCTAACATATATTGAAATGTCTCCCATTAGCAGACTGACTGAAATATCAAATAACCCTCTTTTATATCCATTCAACTCTGCACACTGCCTCCCTGGCGAGAAAGCACATAGAATGTCCTGCCAGTAATAACAGTAGCTACCATTAACTCAAAGTTTCCAATCAACTAAGGAGAACTTCATTTAGAAAGTTCACTAGAAGCATAGCTTAAATTTTTCATTCTCTGTGTCACTGAAACTCAACCAACTTCACATCATATACACCAGAAATACAGTGAAGGGCAGAGAGGGTACCGACATTACTTTGAGCTCTATCCAGAGAAACAAAGTAAAACCATTTAGAATAAAAGCAAGCTTACAATGCCAAAAGCACCTGAAACACAAGAAAGCTTCTGCAAGAACAGTAGTGACCAGACCAGCTTGATCATCTTCATTCCATGCACACCCCACATACAAGAACCCTGAGTGCTTGGGCTTTTCAGGCTTCCCTCTTTTCCATGTGTTCAAACATGTGGGACTATGAAAGACAGCAGCCAGCTCCATCTGACACAAGGCAACTCGTAGCTAGTTTTCAGGAGCGCTTTCTTGTTCAATTCTATTGCTTGACCAAAGCCAAAATAACAGCAATTTAAGGCAGAATTTAAAATACAACTTATCTAAGACTAACAGCCCAAAAGATAATCTGCCAACTCCCCTTTGGTTGATATGATGGTGTCCTTGTTTATAACTTTCTGACAGAAGTATCTTATGAAAATTTGATAAGATTGAATTTAATAGCACCATGAACAAACTTCATTAGTTACCTACTCGCAAGCCAAAGTTCTTTCATATCTATCCTGTCCATGGTGGTAACTGAGAGATGCACATAGCCATAAATAGAGATAGAAACACATGTCGATGGATGAAGCTTTATTTTTCTACTTAGTTTTCCCTTCTATACATTAAACACCTTTCTCTTTCATTGTACTATTTTATTTGATTTTAAATATGAGAACATATATGTGTATTTAATCTCCTCTTTCTGGTATAAAATGAATTCAGTGCTTTTCAAAACATTTTTGAGTATTTGGAATGAGTGTGTTAAACTTTTTAGAAATTATCAGTCAAAAAGTGAATAATAGGGAAATTTAATATGTGCTTTAAAGGCAAACAGTTTTGAATGCTTTACAACTTGTTCACCAAAGCTATCACCAAGGAAGGAGATGAGAAACTTTTGACTGGAAGATAATAAAGAGTTTGGAAATTTTAATAAGCTTGGAGGTAGAGCTTAGGTGTTTTCATATGATGGTGCAGCTAGCCCATCACTGGCTGCATCCTTTACAGAACATCTTCTGGAAATCATTTCTTGGAGTAGAAAGACTTTACTCACAAAACCTCAAATTGCTGCTTTATTCTGATAGATCGAATTGCACAGAACATCATTAAGTCCCATCTGGAGACATGCCAATACACAATGGAAGAGCTGCATCAGCTGGCATGGCAGACCCACACCTACGAGGAAATAAAGGCATATCAAAGCAAGGTACTCTGGGAACCATGGGAATTGTGTCTGTACCTGCCCATTTCTTGTTTCTTTATCTCACCATTATTGAGATTTTTGGCCTCAGAATTCTTGGCTGTTGGACGACCTTGTGCATTGTAGGGGCAATTTGCTGCCTCTCTGGTTTCTACTGACTGAGAGTATCTACAATGTACCAACCTTCACACAGTTGTGGCAACCAAAAATATCCACTTGTTGCCATAAGTTCCCTAGAAGGCATAACTGCCCTGACTGAAAGTCGTAGCCCCATTTAAATGGCAAGGGAGTTGGAGCCTTTGTCAGATGAGGGACTTCTCCTAGTAGCAAGGGTTCAGCCAAGAAGTCTTTAGATGCTCACCGCCAAAAATGATGCCCAAGGTTGCTAAACAAACACAGAAAGCAAAACATTCTACATTTTATTCTTGCTCAACATTCTTGAAAATGGCCCTACGAAAGGGTAGTTCACCCCTACTATCAGTAATAGCCATGTTTCTCTAAGCACACTAGACACATTTAAGGGAAAGAGCTGCTCCTAGGGCCTAAGGATTCTTATTATTTGACTTTGGGACTGAGACTGCCAACCACCAGTTCTACCGGTTGGAAATTTAGTGAAACAAATATGTTTATCTAAATGTAAGAGTTAAACAATATGGTGACCTAATTCTTGCTACTTTTGCATAATTATAGAAACATACGAAAGAAGATCCATAGAAAGTAGACTTCAAAGTCACATAGATTTAGGTTTCTTAGTTCAAAGAGAAATAACTAACGTAGTAAAATACATTTGAGGTCCTATTATTACTTATTAAAGAGACTTGATTTGAACTCCTATCTTTCCTATGGAATTTCTCTTATACAAAGGAAAAAAATTTCTGATTCATTTGGTGACTTCTGCCTGCAATTCTGGCACTCGGGTGGCCAGAGCAGAAAGATTCTTTGAATCTGAGGACTCTTTGAGTTTCACATGAGTTCTAGGCCAGCCAGGGCTACATGATGAAACTTTCTACCTCCCCCCATAAAATAAATGACCACCAGAAAATCAGGATTATTTTTCCTTATATTCTGGGGAAAGAACACAGCATAAAGATATTATATTCGGTGTCGACCAGGATCCCGTAAAAACAGTATTATGGTAGATGCTAGGATAAAATCACTATTCCTCAACACGGGGTTTGTTTTTAACTAGCAGACTAAGAGGACGTTTGTTGCAGTAAGAAATGGGGAAAATAGAAAAGAAAATAATTATTTTGCATTCTATAAACCTTGCTTCTCCTGATTTAGCTTTGGTAAATTAGATACTTTTGACAGTTGAGTGCAATGGAATTCGCAAAATTCGAAAGAGAAAGAAAAGGCATCTCTTGATTTCCCACCTTGGGTGGCAGTGACCAGTGTTACGGGGCATGCGCACTTCATCAACTCTGCAGAGGAGCTCAGCTCAAGGTCTGTGTCCTCTGCTTCAGTCCAGGGAGGCTCTGTGGCAGCAGTGCGCCATCCAGATCACCCATGCCATCCAGTACGTGGTGGAGTTCGCAAAGCGGATAACAGGCTTCATGGAGCTGTGTCAGAACGACCAGATTTTACTTCTGAAGTCAGGTGAGCCAAGCCCACCTGTGGGGGCCTGTTTGAGACAGGGACTGTTTGACCCTCCACCCTCTGATGGTCCTAGAAAATCCTGCTTCCACAGGTAGGCCGTTTTACCACCTACATTGTCAGCTAACTCCCTAAGGAAACCCAGTAATAAAAATGCCCTGATATTCATTCATTTCCCCCTTTGAAGTCAAATACAATTTTGCTTATTGAAAGTAGAGCTAGCTATTAATTGCGGAGGCTGAGATGCCCAGCTTGACAGGCAGTGAGAGTAATTAGCATGTCAAGGTGGCTGAATTGCTGAGCTGGCGCTAAAGCCAGCTCCTTGCATTCTGCAAGAGAACAAAAAAATCCAGGCTGGCTGAGCTCAGCCTCTGTGGTCACTTCCAATAATTTTAATAAGAATAGCCTCCAGCAGGGATCTACTGGAAGAGACTCCTCTGTGTTGGGATTCTTCCTTCCTCTTCTCTAGTGTTCTCTTTAACATACAGGAAAACCCTTAGAAACTCAACATAAGATTTTTTTAAAAGCAGAAACAAAAACTTATGTCTTTCTTGGAACCCTTTGAAAAGAAAATTGGAACACAGTAGCATTTGGGTTCATATTCCTGGACTTTTCCACAATGGAAATAACCTCCTTTTCCCATGAACATGCCTTCACATTTGCATGTCTCATTTATTCTTATGAGATCGGCATCATTTCATACTTGAAGCAAAGACTGTAAAGATGAAGAAGGGTCAAAGGTTGTGTTCAATATCACAAATTGTGATAAAGCTGGTATTTGAATATAGGCCACATATAGTTGTTATGGTAACATAATGTTGATTCCTTAACCAATAAAATAAACTGGCAAAAACTTTGACTCAGGCGCTAATTCTAGTGTTATCAGTTACCTAACCATCCTAAAAATTTAGCTAAAGGATTATTTCTTTATCTTGCTCTCAAAGCTGCAGTTTATAGGGAATTAATTGTCCCTACTATGTTTATTTTCTTGCACACTGACCAATTCCCATCAGGACAGGAGAATCCACTTTCTTCCTCACGTGGAGGACAGTACATACTGGATGACAGACTGGCATCAGCAAAGGCTCTGAGGTGGGGCTTTGGTTGCTGATCTTGTAAGAATGACATCTCCACAGAAGGCCTGGACTTCCAGGCAGTATAGGCACTGGGCTCCAGGAGCTAGAATTCCAAAACAACGTGGCAGGCATTCTTAGAGTCTTCTAACTTAACTTAAGAAGCCACAATGTGTATACCATCCTCTATCAGTTGACGCCATCATGAAAGCCCACATAGGGTCAAAGGTACCAGGTATGGCTTCTACCTCTTGTTGTGTTTAGGAAGTGTGGAATAAAAATAAATAAAATCTGACCCTCTGACCCATTTGATGTATGAACTTGGACTAACACCTTAAGACAGCAGTGTACTAACTTTTAAAATAAGGGATGGAACTAGAAACGTGGAACTCCAAACTAAGAATTGTATCCCATGAAGCAAAGGAGCTTTCCAACAGTTCAGAGAGGCAGCCACCATCACAGACTATGGAATTCAAACTTGTTAGAGGGGAACCCAATTCAGCACATTTCTGAGATTCAGAGATCACCAATTCATGGCTGTTCTTTGGGAGCCACTGAATTATATGGTCATTAACATCTCTGCCTCCTGTATGCATGTTGTCTCCAGTATAAAAGGTATTTATCACCTTAAAACCTCCTGTAATCCTGTAATGGAGCTATCTAAAATTTACTTGAAACAGTCAGTGCAAGCTGCAACCATGATAATGACTGTAAGGGGCCCAGGAAACTATCTTCCATAGTGCAGAGAAGCAATAAATGATATCTATTCCCCTTGGTGTCAAGATGACCATGTTGAGTGAATATTTGTGCATCTTCTCCTGTCTTTAAACCCAGAGGCTAACAGTAAAGAAATTCAACAAAGCAAAGAAATAAAACACACACATAAGTATAAAGTGAGAGCATAAGAAAGGGACCATAGACGCAACCAACCAACTGTACGATCTTCACAGAGAATTGGGGACTTCGGAGTCGCTAACCTTCAAATGGGGCAAAGGTCACATCTCCAAATATGGAGAAACTGTGCAACAGTAATGCTTCTGGATAAAAATGGATGTTTAGATGACAAAAAGGGCAGTAGATGAATTTATTAAGCACCTACTGTGTACTGGGAACTCTCCTTGTTCCTACATGAAGCAAGACTGAAATCCCCCAACAGCCTATTGCTATTTCATGTGGCAGAGAAACCCAAAGGTGAATTTTCCCAGTAGTAGCCATTTTACCAAAGCTCATAGATTAGATGTGAGGCTGACACAAATCCTCAATTGCAAATTCAAAAGCTGGAGTGAAATTTATTATTAGTCAAAAACTCCAAAGAAATGCTTCACTCCCCACAAAATGTTATTGCTACCTTTAAAGTATATTTTCTCTTTAATTCTTCATATAAGTATCAAAAGGTATTCCTAAAATTATTATTCTGTGTGTGTGTGTGTGTGTGCCACATGCACCACACGTATACAGGTACCTACAGAGACCAGAAGAGAATATAGAAGCCCCCTGGAGTTGGAGTTACATGGTTGTGACCATTCTGACGTGGATACTGGAGTTACATGTGGTTGTGACCATTCTGACATGGATGCTGGAGTTACATGTGGTTGTGACCTTTCTGACGTGGATGCTGGAGTTACATGTGGTTGTGACCTTTCTGACATGGATGCTAAAACTTACTTTTGTTCTCTAGAAGTGCAGTGAGTGCTGTTAACAGCTAAGCCATCTCTTCAGCACCCTAAGACTATTACTTTTAAAGAAAGAACGTTCCTAGATTTGGTAGAATAGCCCAGACCTTGGGGGCTGAGGCAGGAGGACCATGAATTTAAAGCCTACATAGGGAGATCTTGTATCAAAAAATTAAAGTCCTTAAAAGTTTCCCATCTCTTACATACTAGGACCACTTTATTGTTGGATATATAATATACACCTATGAATTTTGAATTCTTTTATCTTATAGGTTGCTTGGAAGTGGTTTTAGTGAGAATGTGTCGTGCCTTCAATCCATTAAACAACACTGTTCTGTTTGAAGGAAAATATGGAGGAATGCAGATGTTCAAAGCCTTAGGTAAGTTCCTCTTGGATGACAACACAGCCTTACTAAGTGTCATCAGCTCCCCCGCTTATACTGAAATAGCTAATGATATGCCTAGTATCTCGTCATTTGATTGGTATTGGACCAGGTGAGTGTTCAGTATTTCATCTAACTCTACAGTTCCTATAATCTCAGTCCCTAATCAGGAAGGGAAGGAGAGAGCCATGAGCACTATTAAAACTGGCACAATTGAGGCCTAATGGAAATAAACGAAGTCTGATGCTAAATGAGTCAGTCCACTCTAGATCACTCTTTGTACAGCCCCCATTTCCCCCTAACTTCTGGTTTACTGCTCTACAGAGCATATTATGTAGACCACTGGGAGTCTATAGGCATGACCTTAAGAGTTTCTTAAGTTAATTCGCAATCACTGGTGAAGATAATCAAGAGAAATAACCACATGTAACATCCACAATGGCCTGTTGCTGTATTTGTTTTCCATCCAGAAGAGTGTGTATCTGCCTGTGGACTCTGAGTTTCTGGGAGCACAGACAGTTGACACTGTCCTGATCAGAGTGACCCTAGATCATTCTATGGGTCACACCAGCAGGATCAGTCTTCGGAGGTGCTGAGTTGCCTCCTATCCAATCGCCAGGATGAGGCACGCATGAGAACATTAGCAAAGATGGGCTGAAGCCAGGAAAGGTCTGAACAAGTGATAGGCCACTTGTTCCATATCCATCCATGGACACCAAAGAAGCCACTGGCCTTTCACCTCTTGTGCTGTTAGCTGATATGGCAGCCACCAGCAAGTCCAATGGGCTGGCACCTTTCCCCTTCTACAGTTGATATGCCTCCATGTCCTTCTCAAGGCTAGATTTTCAAGAAAGGAGGAAAAGACTTGGCAGGCAGCTTCGGGATATTTCCAGCTTCATCAAATAAACATTTACAGAGATCGGTGCAGAGATATCATACTATTTTGTCAAAATTCACAATGACTAAGAAACTGACCTGTGAGCCATTTAATTAGACAATGAAAATCAGTCTAATTTTGGGGGTAGCAGTGCACAAAATGAAAGAAGCTCGTTATCACTGTGTAAGAAGCCCCTGGACATCTCATGTTGCCAGGTTCGAGTACCATTACAAACGACACACCCTGAACCCCAGCATAGAATTTTTTAGGTTTTCTCTGAAAGCTATGGATTTAGTCTAAGGGATTCTCAAATCCTTTATTTAAAAAAATCTTTTCATTTTTTTCCTTTATTTCTGATCTTATAGTATAGTTATGTCATTTTTCTCTTCCTTTTCCTCTGTCCAAATCCTTCCTTAGAGCCCTCCTTGCTCTCTTTCAAATTCATGCCCTTTTTCATAATTGTTATTACAAGCATATATGTATAAGTACATATATATATATATATATATATATAGCTAAATATAACCTGCTCCGTCTGTGTAATGCTACTTGTATTCAGGGCTGACCATTTGGTATTTGACTAATTGCTGGGGGAAACTGTTCTTCCCGCTCTCAGCCTTCCGTAGGTGTCTGCAGCTCGTTCTTTGTGGAGGGCTGAGGCCTCACGGTCTGCCTCTCATCCACTCTGGCATACCATTTGTGGTCCTTGGTCATCTCATGTCTAGGCAGTCATGTTGGTGACACTTTATAGTGAGAGTCTCACCATGTTCCCAGACTAACCTCAAACTTGCAATCCTCCTGCCTCATCCTCCTGAGTGCAGACGTCCTACGCATGTGCCATCAAATCCAGCTTAGCTGCAACTTTTTAGCTAGGAACATTTTCAGGCTTATAGAGTTCAGGTTGTGTGCCCAGCTGACGTGACACAGAGTACTCACTAGTCAGTATTTCACCCCCTCATCACTGAGGCTGTCTTCACTCACCTGGCAAAGGGATGCCCACTTTCCTCATTCACTTCTTGTGACCAGGGACTTAAAATGTCCTGTCTGAGTGTCTAATATGCAAGCCTTTGATTGCCTACTTGATAATGAGGGGCTTCTTCCAGTGCCCCATCTCAAGTTCAGTATTTCCCCTCAAAATTTCTCCTTCCTTTTAGGTTCTGATGACCTGGTGAACGAGGCGTTTGACTTTGCGAAGAATCTGTGTTCCTTGCAGCTGACTGAGGAGGAGATCGCTTTGTTCTCTTCTGCTGTTCTGATATCCCCAGGTAGGAAGGCACGGGTCCCTTGCCTTCTTTTCAAACCTGCTTCACTATCTTTAACATCAATTACACCTTCCCAAGCCAAAGCGTTAAAGAAATAACTTTAAAGGGAACATATTTTCTCTAACAATTGTTTGATTTTGGGGGGCATTGCAAAGGCAAGTAGTCTCACATTTATTAAAATGGCCAATTTTCCCCTAAAACGAGAACGTCACAGGTGGCATTCACCCAGATCCAAGTAAGCAAAATTGTTCCCCAAGAAATAATAAAAAATGAATCGTGGCCTGATTGAGTGGCCGGGTTCTATTTTGAGTTTAAGAATAAAGGAAATATTTTTTAATGTAGAGTCCAATAGAGTGAAACTTACAGAAAAATGTCTAAATGAAAGACCAAGTATAAGGACCTTATTACCATTTTTAGACTTTTCTACCCACAATGCATTGCGATAGCTTTTCAAGACAAATATCCTTAGGAATATTAGACATTTCCAAGGGGAAGGATAGTTGTGAGGTGGATCTTGCAACTGGAAGAGGAGGAATCTCAGACACGGCTGCATGCCATCATTTATCTGTGTGACTCCAAAGCTGTGGTCGCCTCGTTGATAAAATAAGACAATAGACTCTTAGATTCTACAATGGGAGGGGGGCACAGCACACCTTCTCTAGATCTAAAATAAAATAAAGTACTAAATGTTTTTCCAAAGCTGTGGCGTTTATGGATCAGCTAAAACGGTAGCAACGGATGTACTTTAAAGTATATGACCTGCTTAAAGTGTAGCAACAGAGAGCACAATAATATATAATCATATAATAGAAAAAATAATATGACAATAAATACACACTCCCTCATTGATCAGAGTCACTCAAGCAACTGTCTGTTAGATATGTGGCACAACAGCTTCTCGTCAGCTTGTTACTGACTGACGAAAGCACCCCTCCCCATTTTTAGGACTAATTATTTCTGCAATCCATTTCTCTCTGAGATCAGCCTCTTTACTTACATCCTCACATCTTTCAGTAAGACTGGAAGAAACAGTTTTAACATGGTTATGATGCTATCCTATCTTTTACATATCATCCTAGCTGTAGTCACAAATAGGTGCCTCTGCCCTTTCCTGTCCAGAGACTGTCTTGCTCACAACCTGATCACCGATAGTCCATCCAATCAGGTTTTTAAAAAATTGCCTCTGGCCGGGCAATGGTGGCACATGCCTTTAATCCCAGCACTTGGGAGGCAGAGGCAAGCGGATCTCCGTGAGTTTGAGGCCAGCATGGTCTACAAGAGCTAGTTCCAGGACAGGCACCAAAAACTACAGAGAAACCCTGTAAAAAAGGGGGAGGGGGACTGGAGAGATGGCTCAGTGGTTAAGAGCACTGACTGTTGTCCAGAGGTCCTGAGTTCAATTCCCAGCAACCACGTGGTGGCTCTCAGCCATCTATAATGAGACCTGGCACCCTCTTCTGGCATGCAGGCTCACATGGAAGGAATGCTAGCTACATAATAAATAAATAAATTTAATATATATATATATATATAAAGAAAAAATGCTTCTGGCTTTCATTTGACCCTTTTCATCAAAAACCGAAAGGCCCAGGAACACAAACACAGATCTGGAAAGTGACAGAAGCCCCTTTTTTAGTAGCAACTGCATGCCGAATAGTGTCCTCTCGTATGCTCGCTGCATTGAGTTGTCTGCTCCCTAGAAGAGGGCTTCTTAAGATGCAGAAGGTAGCCCCTCTGTGTCTCCTGCTCACTCAAGGGAAGAGCCTTCCAAAAGTCCCCTCCTCTTCGGGCATGTTTGTGGAACTCAGCAAACTCCTAGCAGCAGAGGCTGAAGACATGCCAGCTCCAGCTTGAGCGAGCAGTAGAAAGGACCCTCCCAGATGGCTAGGTTGGTCTCCATGAGTTAGAAACCAACTGAACTGTTTGTCCTTTTCGCAAACTACAGATGCTGTCCTTACGCTCTCAAGAGTTTGGAAGCATTCTATTTGTCTTACTCTCTCTGCTTAGTGGAGAGTCTTCCAGCCTTGGTAGCAGACTCACACTCCACGGCTTTGCAATATCAAATACACTGTTCGTCATCCTGGCATAGCACCAGGCTTAGAGGAGACGGAAGAGAGGTCTGTGTCCTCTGGGGTCAGACCCCACTCTTCCCCTGCCTTTTGACTTCCTAGCTACTGTCTATTTACTCCCAAATAGCTTAAGGGAGGGAAAGGGGAACTTATTTGATTCTGATAGACAATTGTCACTGAAGTCCTTTGTGCTCACTTATGTAAGGGTTTGCTTAACTCTTGGCTTGACTTGTCCTTGCCCTAGCTAGGATTACAGAATCAGGTTTCTCACCTGCCCTGAACTACGTTCAGAAGGATCACGGCCAACTGCTTTTCCATGAGTATTTGTTCATCATCTGGTGACTCCCAGAGTCTCTTGAGCAAACTGAGGCAATGATATTAGACTAACTACACTTTGTCACCATGGTGTGTAAAGCTTCTAAGCAGGAAGGAAGGAAGGAAGGAAGGAAGGGAGGGAGGGAGGGAGGGAAATGAGAAGAGAGAAAGCCAGGAAAATGCAAGTGTACAAAGGAAATAGGTGGGATTAACCTACCTACTGCTTAATTCAGGACAGGAAAATCAGACTCAGAAGTCAGCTTCTGAAATTGATGAGTGTGCTCTATAAATTATAGCATGGTATCAGCTTTGTACCTGATGAAGTAATAACTCAAGCTAAGTAAGAGGATTCTGATTACTAACAGTATTCCTTTATGGTTTCAAATCAGTTATTTCTGCTTTGAAAGAAAATCTAAGCATCTGCCTGGAAAGGACGAAACGTTGAAACAGTCACCAAATGTCACTAGGCAAAGAGGGCCCTTCTTTGAACCAAATGGCTTTCCCATGTAGCTGGCTTCTTGGCAGTGTTTATAAGATATGTATGTTTTATATAAGTAATTACATATCTTCAAAAGCAACTTATGGCTAAGTTAAGATGGGTCCATATTTCAGAGTTCATACATGTAGGGAAACCAAGGAAAGCATGTGTTCCTTCTTTTTATTTTTTCACTTTTCCCCTTGTCAGACCGAGCCTGGCTGATAGAACCAAGAAAGGTCCAGAAGCTTCAGGAAAAAATCTATTTTGCACTTCAACATGTTATTCAGAAGAATCACCTGGATGACGAGACCCTGGCAAAGGTAAGGCCTCAGGTCACAGGTCTGCTGTCCCCAAAGGAGCCCTATGTGAACAAGGGGAATTCCTTACCAGTGTAGGGCTACATGAATACAAACACATGCTTTTCCAAAGGGAGATAGTAAATTCGGAGACACTGGGAAAAGAATTGCTTTGCTTGAGGGGTTGTTTTGGGTTTTGGTTGGTTGGTTGCTAGGCAGGGCCTGCCTATGTCCTCCAGGTTGACCTTGAACTCATGACCCCACCACCATCACCACTATCACACACATACACACACACAGACACACACACACACACACACACACACACACACACACACACACACACACTCCCTGCCTCAGCTTCCCAAATGCTAAGGTTACAGTTGTATAGCACCATGCCTGGTTGCGGAGAACAGCTTTCCTGGAGAAGGACGATATGGACAGATGAGAACCTGAGACCCAGGGAGACAAAACAAAAAACCCACAGGTGTGTCAGTGTCATCCAAGGATCAGACATTTGAAGCAGGGAGACAAGCCTTCCAGTTCATCAGTGAGAAAAGAGTAGTCTGCACCATCATGAGTCAGGGCTGGGCCAAGTTAAGATCACTGAGATGTTTAATCAAAATTAAAGAGAAGCATCGCATGCTGTGTGTGACTTTCTGAATACAGGAGTAGGCTACCATGCGAAATAGCATGCCACAGTCAGGTTCTGCTAGACCCTGTGTGGTGACTTCTCAGATATGTCAAAACAACTGTCCTGTCCAGGGTGGAAATTAAGAGGTGGCCTCATGATCTCTTAATTTTTCTTCTACTCTAATCTCTTCATATATGTCTGAAATAACTGGGGTTATTTCAACATGCTGGCACATAGGGTGAATGCACATGGCAACATGACACCCATTTCTTGATGTGGCTTAATTAAGAATGGTCATCTTTAAGGCTATGTATGTAACAACGTTACCTGTGGAGACACAACACACGTGTTTCCACACCTCAGACAGAAAACCCACAACAGATCACAGACTGCCGAGGTCCAACGTGGGGAGCCGATGAGTTTTACGAGGTTACTTACAGAAATATGAGTGAGGGGTTACTTACAGAAGGAAAAAAGACTCAAAACACAACTGCATCACCCAGGCCTACCTTAGCAGTTCACAAAACCCAGGGAAGCTGGAGCACACTGCACAGCCTGCAGGCAAGCTCAACAGGTTGGACAGTGTCCTTCCCAAATGACTCCAACCTAAATGCCTTCCAGGAAGCTAGTTTCTGCTTCTCCCAGGCAGGTGGTCTGGTCTCTGAGTCTTCTTTACAGCCTGGCTTTTCTGGAAGTCTTTGCAGCTTAACTCGGCTGGTCCCAGAAGGACTCTCAGCTTTTATTGCTTACACTGGCAGGGAGGGGCCTAGTGAATCTGGTCAGTTTCAGGGACTTCTTGGAGCTATTGAGTTGTATGCCTTCCAACTTAAGGCACTTCCCTGCAATATGGAATGTTTCAGACTGCAAGGAAACTTACACACCAGAGAAGTATTGAGAAAAGTTGTTTACCAAAGTAAAGTGATCACAGAAGGAAGAAGTAATTGTCAGTGATTGGCATTCAGCATCATTTTAAATCTTAAATTGATTTCTCAAGTACTAGAATTTCTTAGAGGAACAATATTATTTTAAATTTTAACATCTCTGTTTCTTTAACTAAACTCTACAGAAGGAAAGAAAGTGGTAAATTTAACTTATTCTTGGTTAAAGATAATAGGAATCCTACTCTCTATATTTTTATCATTAAGCCTTCCCACTCTGCCCTTGGAGTTCTTTATTTTACAAAGGGGGAGGGAAAAGACTATTTGGAGACTTCATCAGATTTTATTTTGCACTTACTGAGAACTGCTATAAAAAAACCCTCCATGAGTTAAATATGCTTCTTCATTATGATAAAGTTTGTTAAAATTAACACATCACCAGGAAGAACATTTCCACAGCACACTACAGTGATAGTTCCCTTCAACACAACTTTCCCTAAGTGCCAGTTACTTGCTCTCTGAACCTCAGGTTTTATCAAGTCAAGAGTAAAGCTTGAACCTACTGTTAGCCTCTCTGGGTAAAAAGGGCAGCAATATGAATATCTGAATATTAGTCTGTAATTCCTTAATAGCTCGTAGGTATAAGTCTATCCAGTGAAGTAATAGAGAGGATGTTTCCTTTTGTCTTGGTGCATCATTCATGGTACTTGGTACTAGGCTTCACAAGGAAATTTTCATACAAATACATAACATATGTTGACTATATCTTCTCTACCTGTTATCTTCTCTCATCTCTTAAGAAACTTTCCTGCTTGTGTTTTTGATCTCTCAAAAGTTTTAATCACTACATTTACCTTCTAAAGTTAAGGTATTAAAGAAAACAGAGTGAAACAAAAGTTCTTGCTGTTCTTCTTGGGAATGGTTTTTTTTTTTGCCTAAAAATCCTGCTCTCAACATCAATGCAAAAAAGTATTAAATTTTAATGCTTCTCTTTAGATCTGTTATAAAATTAAGCATGTTGCTTCTCTAGGAAGGTGAAATGTTTGTGCTTATATGCTTACTCTAGATTCCACATCCTGACCTTCTGGTCGTGATTTGAACTATTTGAGACTTTAGAAAATAGACAGAAATTGACAAATGTAATATACTTGATGGTAAGAAAAAAATTACAACATCGATTCTATAGATCAGCTTAAACCTGCTTTCTTCAACTTTAGAGAAAGAAAAACACAATTCTTTTTACTAAAGAGATAATTTTAGAAGAGTGAATGCTCGGAAAACTCTAGGAGAGGATTATTTCTCGTGCACCACTCTCTGGAGCTGGACGATGAAGCATTAACTCCCAGAGCTCATGTGTAAATGCTGGGTTCTTGTTTGGACTTCTCTTTATAACAGCTGTCACATTAATGAGATGCTACTTGCTAATATGGAAAGATCAAAACACAATGAAGGATAGATTCTCATTTGTCCCCCTTAGGTTCAGATACATAAATTCATTTGTCTGAGTTTCAGATCCATTGTCAATTGCCAGGGAGCAAGAATGGACCCATATGGTTTCTTCTTGCCTTAACATTTAGAGGACACAGGTGCTATCAGTGTTTAGGACAGTGTGTAAGTCAGCTTGCTGTGGTATGATAAAAGGCCAGACAGTAATAACTTATAAGAAGGGTGTTTCATTTCGGCCCATGGTTTAAGAGGTGTCAATCCATGTAATTCCCTGTAATTTTGTGACCTCTGGAGAAATAGAACACCATTGCAGGCACACATGGTGAAGCGAAGTTGCTCACCTCAGTGGCCAGATGCAAAGAACAAGTCAAGAAAGGAGAAGACTCCCCAAATCCCCCAGAAGGCCATGTCCCCAACTATCTAACTTCCTTTCTCTATGCCATATTTATTAAAGGTCTTACCACCTCCCAACACCACCACAGACTTTTGAACAAACATGTAATACATGCACCTTTGGGAAACATTTAATAACCAAGGAAAACCAACAGAACTCTCCCAAAGAAAAAATTTTTGTTAAGCCTAAGAGAAAAGCACTCTACAACACTGTAAACTTTTTCCATCTTTTCAGGAACTTTCCTATTCCTTCATGGCCACTTCTTCAATAAAAATGGTCATTCCCAACATTTATTGTTCATATAACCCGTGGAAACATTTAAAGCTTTTTAAAGAAAAGTCATGCAAAGCATAAATGATGTGTTCAAGGACAGAGGCTTAGGTTAAATCTGCGCAGGATGGGAGGGGACACCAGTCAGCCTCTGCTATAATTTGAAAAAAAGAAAATGCTTATACCACTTGCCTGTTTGAGCCTGAATTAGCATAGATGATGACAAGATAAAGACACACTGTCCATACAGTTGTTAGACTTCACCCTGAGAGAATGGACTACAACATAATTCAACCTACCTTGAAATTAAGGCTTAGGCAGCAATGCTTTATACTTTGAGCCTAACTTCAATTTAGTGAGGATTTGAAAATTTAGGGGTTCAATACCCATTAACTAAGAAACTTCATCTTTTTTTCCCATTTGGAAGGATATTTAAGGGGAAAAAGTTAGAGATTAGATTTTCCTCTCCTCAGAAGCATATTAATATGTACCATATTTTTAATAAGTTATCACAGCTTTAAAGTTGCGTTAGCTAAGAACCCCCAAACACAGGTTTCAAACTCACTGTATAACAGGCTGAAAGTGTCACCAGTGTCTTGGGGGTATTTCAAGGACTAAGTTACATCATTTTTAAGCATTTTATGTAGTCCTTCAAAGTATTTACCTTTATGTAAGCTATTGTTTTATAAAGGATAGGATTGGTGTTGACAAGAGGGAATTTTACTTCAGTAGGGAAATTCCTATATAAAAAATAATGTTTGGAATCATCCCTAAAGGGTGGAAACTTTCCACAAGGTTGAAGTAGATGGTGGGGAAAGTGGAGAAGGGGTTCCATGTGATGGGACAGTACGGAGGTAGGGAAGTAGAAGGTTTATCCACACTCTAAATAATAGTTAGATTGGGCAGGATCCTGAATTTGAAAAGCCAGGAAATGAGATAACACTGGTCACTTTCATGAAAGCTCATGAAAAAATAAATAGACATATATATATTTTTAAGCCCCATATGACTAGAGGAGGCAGCCCATCTGTTTCTGGGCTCCACTTTTCTTGTCTGGGAAACGAGTGGGATGGACTGCCTGGTCTTTAAGTTCTCTTCAGTATAGCATCCTTTGATGTCCAAAAGGGAAAAAACAAAGGTTCTTCCAGACATTCTCTTTGCCCTCCACTGCTCAGTCCTGTGTGGTTATTTTAAGGACTCCTTGGATGTTTGCCATTGAATGGAGAACAGAAGAGGATGATTTTGCCCCATCTTGCTGATTCAAACTGGTACTATGTTGCTTGGCGTGATCTTGGCGACCAAAGCTTGCAGCATTCAGTGTCGGTGGTACATGTGTCCAGAGGTCAGCCTCTCCATCAGCTCTCTGCGGAAGTTTCAGCTCCAGATGTGGCAGGCATTTCCCTGGCTCATTAGGGGAGGTTTGTTTCCTAGGTGAGGGTCAATGAGGTCCAGGGTCCAGTTGAGGATGGTGCTTCACACCTCTGGCCTGTCCTCGTCTTTCATTATAAGTCACTAAATCTTCCCTTCTTGTTGCTCTGACCATAGAGGCAGAGGCAAAGAAGAAGGAAGGACCAGTCCAATGTAGAGCGTGTATGTATTCAGTCACAGACAAAGCCCAGAACTAGGTATCTTGCTCAATCATGCCTTCAAGTCCATTTCTCAAACTTCCCCTAAAGAGGTCTCTGAGTCCAGCCAACAACTAGAGGCACATCTGACATAGGCCTTCCTAATTCGGTCCCTTCTTTCTGCCTCCTGGGTTATTAAAGTCATGACATGTTCTTAGTTATATATTTATTTTTCCTAGCAATTCTGCAAAGAGTAATGCCTGGAGTTGTGTTCTTATCCTAAGTTGTAGTGAGAAATACAAGAGCATCAAATTCTCTCTTCTGTTTCTATTGGATGTTACTGATTTAGACTCTGAAGTTCAGACATAAAGGAGATCAGTGTCTTCTGTCCACCTAAGACCCAGCCTCTCCTTCCCTTCTCTTTGTCTGAACATAATCTCTTACCCGGGTGAGGGAGCTGAGCATTGCTTCCCCCTTCCAGGTGAGACACTACGGTACAAAGCCCTAACTCTGCAGAAGACAGTGTCTCATAGTCTTACACTATCACAACCAACACTCTACACTGTGGAAGAAATTCTCACATGGAAAGAAGGTTCCTAAGTCATAGTGGTATTGCTTACTTCACAAATGTTTCTTACAGATAGCATATGCAATATCTGTGTGTATGAGATATGTCATATGATGCGGAGCATGAAACAAAGCACTGCTATGATTACGATAAAAAAAGAATGATAAAAATCACATGAGTGGCCAAGGCAATGAGTAGCTCAGAGTGACTGAGATTTTGGTTGTATGCAATGCTGCACTGAGAGATCCAGATAGTCTGACTTTGAGTTTTCAAAGTTATACTCTTAGTATCTTACTTTATGAAAGAGGAAACTGAAAACTCAAGCGATCCTGTACCTCACGCAGAGTGGACCAGTGTATGAACAAGAGAGTCAGAGTTTAAACCTAAGCCACTGTCAGCAGCTAAGCAATTAATTTGTGGGTTCCCACTTCTAAATGTTTGATAAACTCAGAAAGAGACACCCTCCCCTCCAAAGGCTTCCACCTCCCCAGGAGTCCTGCACTAGGTTGAACTTGGAAAAGATATTGCTAACAGACTCAGTAACTTCTTAATTTCTTTGTCTATTTCTAGTATAAGATAAGAAAACCATTTCTTGAACATAAGGACCTCATCTTTTTATTATAAGAATATAAGTTACTAGAGACCAGCTTAAAAGATAGAAATCTTAACCCTATTTTACATGTTGGTGTTTGAAGTCTTGCTTCTATCATTCCTGATCACTCTCAGCTAAGGGCTGATACATCCTCTCATGAGGACCAGGTATCAACAAGGCCATTGTGAAAAGAATCTAGAAGAAACAAGCATTTGGCCCCTAGAGTCCATGCAGTAAATACTGAAGGAGCCAGGGAAACTGGAAAGCCATTCCTGCTGCCTTTCCCTGCATATTCCACGGGGTCGGAAACAGACACTACTCTGGCTAATAACAGGATGATGAGGCCTTGTGTGTATCCTTTCCACACATGTGATTTTAGTGTAGGTCTGAGGCTTCCTAGTTGAGTAACAAGAGAGTAGGGGTCAAGCCCACCTGAAATCACAGTCAGTACTCCCAGAAAATAAGGCAGCCCTGCCCAGATGCTGTGGCTTGTGTCCTCAGTCTCACCATTATCTTTTCTATTTGGCTAGGAATTTGTGCTACAGTTTTAAATGTCTGTATTTTTTTTCAAATGTCTTATATCGCTCAGTGAATAATATCACAATGTAACATACCTGTGTAACCGCATCTGGGGCATCCCTGAAGCTCCCCTCAGGCTTCTACACAGCTGTAAAAACATAGTAGAATAATGCAAGAACAGGCAGAATTATATAAAACACCTTAACAGAGTCCACAAGCTTTAAATTTCAAATCTTTATTCAGGGAACACAGTTCTCTCCTGGGATAGTTTGCCCCTTCAGCCTGCATTTGTTATGAGTTCAGGAGCCAGGAGAACACGGCGAACAGTGCCTTGGCAGTTCCTTTCGGGTACTCCTGGAAGAGACCAGACTGCCGCAGTCTATTGTAGCTGCTTACAATGGACTGGTAAACTCTGTGAAGTCGGCACCGCAGCATTCCAGGCACTGTAAAGCAGAAGTATCTGTATCTGCAAAGCAGAAGAGTTTGATAGATGACTCTTTACTCCTCAAGTTGCAGGGTGCTGTGTTCACTGGGGTTCTTTAGTTACAAGTAACATGAGTCGAGTTTAACTGAACTAAAAAATAAAATGAGTTGAGATGAAGCAGTAGAAAAGTATGACAGAATCTAAAGTTTAAAAAAAAAAATCACACTCGTGAAGATAATGGAATTGGGAGGCCTTAAGATTTTCCACCCCATGCTTATCCATCTTGAGGTATCTCTTTTATTTCTATGTGTACCTGTCTCTGTCTCTCTCTCTATCTCTCTCTCTCTCTCTGTGTGTGTGTGTGTGTGTGTACCAATGCTCTTTGGTTCCTGGTCCTCATGGAAAAATACACTGAACTCCTTAAGTGACTCGTAGTCTTGGCTACATTTAGAAAGTACCTTGGGCTAAAGTCTGATTCTAAATCCCAGTCCTAGTGAGACAAATGCCCACTTCTAATGTCAGCCCCCCCCAAAGGCCAAGGGGAAAGAAGATGTGCTGCAACATGGACATCAAGAAAGGACAGAGGAGAGGAAGGGAAGAGTTTTATGACATGGAAAGGAATCTCCAGCTCAATATTATTTCAGTCCAAATGCCTAGGTCTGGTTCCACAAAAATCAAAACAGAAATGTGGACCTGGACAGGTGAGATGGATGTGTTCAGCCTCTCCCTCTTCTACTTTGATCAAACCATTGCTGGTTTCCTGTGCCAGGAGAGACAACATCCTGACAGCTAGTTTTACCCTCTGCTTGTCCCATTTTCCCAACATCAAATGTACAACTTTTAAAAATGTGAATTCTCTCACAAAACCACTCTCTGGAGAGAAGCATAGGATTGTTATCTATTCTTGGATAGCTGCTTTCTCTTCTTGTAGACCGCCATAGACAGAAGCCACAGCTTCCTTCTTATAAGAAACACTTGCCTTAAGAGCGGGATGTGGGAGACCCTTTTATAGATCTCCTGTCTAGTTCTGTAAAGAGGATTATTTGGATGTGAAGGAATTTCATGATGGCTTCAAACTGACTACCCCCTCCATCTCCAAGTGCTTCTGGATCACCTCCCCAGCTGTTACAAAAGTTGTTGAACCATTAACTGCTGCTGAGGCTGCTCTGAGCGCCCTTTGAAACGAGGGTCTCCGGCTGCAATACATAATATTAATGAGCAATAAGTGCCTGCCTGCTGCTTCCTCCACTGGGCCCTCCTGGGCGCTGCCAACCACTTGTCACTGTCTCTGCATGGCCTCCTGGCCTATCATGCCTGCAGAGTTATGATGCCACACCAGCACTTCCATGCCCACAGTTGATGGGATGTCTCAGCCAGCCGCTGCTGAGACCACAGCGTCTGGCAAAGCTCTCTAGCTTTCTCTGGGTTATTTACTGACAGTGCTTGTTAACTGGTCAGCCCATTGTGCAGATGAACAACAGAAAATGGATTTAAACCCCATACAGGAGACAGAACTGAATATGAGCCAGGCTCTGCCAAGACCTGGATTTTTAGCAGAAAGAGGCAATGAGTCGATATTCACTTTCTAAACCCAGACATACAGTTCCCTATCTCTAGTTGAATGAGAAGCCATCAAGGGTCCAGTCCTACTCTGTGCTTTTAATTTCCCATATGATCCCTTCATAACAGAAGTAGCAAAAACCGGAAGAACCATAGCACTGGAATCTAGCCTATGATCAGTTAATGAGTAGTTTTTTTGCCACAAGAAAATGAAAACTAGTCATGATTTTGCACACTCATTCCAATAAAAGCAAACAGCTAATTTTTCCAGGAAATAACATGCAATGTGCTCAGACTTAGACTTTGGTGCTTAGCTAATGACTAAATTGTATCTCTGCTGCTCGCATGCTAAAACTGAAGAGCATGACCGTACCCCTTTCACCCGTTGGAGGAAGTGATATGTGGAACTGAGAGCATCACAGCTTAACTTTCAGTGTCTACTTGACTGGATTAAGAATCACCCCCATATGTCTGGGAGGGCACTTCCAGAGAGGACTAACTGAGGGAGAAATATTCAACCTGAATTTGCTGGGGATGGTTTAGTCACTTTTCTATTGCTATTAAGAGACACTGCAGCCAAGACAACTTATAAAAGAAAGCATTCAACGGGGGCTTGCTTACAGTTTCAGAGGGTGAGTCCATGGTCATCACAGCAGGGAGTTAGTTTGACATAAGATAGGCAGACATGGCTCTGGAACAGTAGCTGAGGGTTTACAACTGTATCCAAAAGTTGGAGACAAAGAATGAGACTGGACCTAGCATGGGCTTTTGAAACCAGAAAGGCCACCCCCAGTGATACACCTCTTCCAACAAGACCACACATCCTAATCCTTCCCAAAACAGTCCTACCAACAAGTGACTAAGCATTCAAATATCTGAGGTTTGGGGGGCCATTCTCATTTGAACCATCACGGGGGGGGGGACCTGCAAAGAATAAAGAGCCCAGGGGCTGAGGGTCTAGTCAAAATAAATTTAGCGGCATTATAATACCCATCCCACACACACTCTGCTAGCTGCCTGCCTTGACATAATTCCCTCTCTCCCACACCCTCAGTGCCAATGAACTGATGCTTTTGAAACCGTGACCCAAGATGACAATCCTACACATGATGTTGTTCTCTGGAATTTTGCTTGCAATGACAAGAAAGTAGCTAATACAATAGCCATCATGTGTGTCGTCAGCAGGCGGCAGGCAGCACTATAAAACCACGTGTATTGACTCATTAAATCCTCCCAGCCTCCCTCTGAAGCAGGAAATGTCATAGTCACCATCTGTGTCGGCTAGTTTTTATGTCAGCTTGACACAGACTAGAGTCATTTTGGAAGAGGGAACCTCAATTGAGAAAATGTCCCCACCAGCTTGGCCTATGATCAAGCCTGTGGAACATTGTCTTGATTGATGATTGATGTGGTTGGGCCAGTCTGGAAGGAGTGGGTGGTCCTGGATGGTGTAAGAAAGCAGGCAGAGCAAGCAAACCAGTAAGCAGCATTCCTCCATGGCTTCGGTTTCAGTTCCTGCCTCCAGGTTTCTGCCCTGAGGCCCCGACCTGTGTTTCCTCAATGATGGACTTAATTATTATTCTTCCCCCACAAAATCTGAGCCTCCAAGGCACTGTTTCTCAGAGCCTATTCCACCAGCTCATGACATGACGGTTCACAAGGGATGTTTCCTTCAAGCATGGAATCTGACACACTGGAACTGAATCCCTGGGAGAGGGGTCCTGGTAATCGGCACTTTGAAGAAGCACTCCAGTGATTCTTATCACACTAAAGATTGGCACTCATTTCACAGCTGCATCTGGAAGTTTCAGCAGCACTGCCGATCATCAGTTCAACAGTAGATTATTATAGAAGGCTTTCAGAGTTTCTCTGCATTCAGTAGCTATTTCAGGGAGCACGATAACGTGCAAGGAGTGTTTCTAAATTGTTGTCGTTTCCTTCTGTGTGCGTGCGGCAGCTGGTTAAGAAAGCTTCAATAATTTCCCAAGGGCCCCAGTTAAGTGGACACTTATAAACTGTTTGTGTATAAAAATAAACAAAAGACACTTTTCTACCCCAGACTCCAAGCAAGTCTTTCAGAATGGTCTTCTGATCATCTTCACTTATGTTTAAAGCCAAAGACTGTGACATGGACAGTAAGAGCTGCCATATTCTGGCTGTGCACATCTCTCCATCATCATCAACCCCAAATTCATGCTCACCTACTGCCTCAGTAAGCCTAAGTTGTTTTAGGCACACTACATGTCCAGCATCTTTGCCCCAGCCCTGGGCACATTCGGTTTCCCTGCCCAGTTCTCACTTTTCCTTTCCTGCTCAGATTTACTGTCACGTTCTTAGGGAGGGTTTGTTACAAGAAATTAGGACATTCGCATATCTACCACTACCTGGCTACCACCCATCACTCTGACCACAACTTTTCTCTCCCTGTTAATTACTATGGTAACTTAATCTCCAGTTGTCTTAACAAGTACACTATGGGCAAAAAATAAAAGCCCCAACAGTTTTGTGCATTCGGTGTCTAGTGAAGCCTCTCTATAAAGTGAACATGCGGTTAATTGTTGTAAATTATCCTGAATGAAAGGAATGTAGTTCATACTGTTGAAGATACAGCCTTGATTATCTGAAGTCTGACATCGACAACAAAGATTCTACCTGTTTTCGTTCCTAGCCTTTCTTCAGACAGCAGCAGAGATGGCTAGGTTGCAGAGCCAGAAGCCTCAAACATCTTTGAATGTTTGAAGCCTCACGTCATAAAGATGTGTCTAGATGCCTTTAGTGTGTCAGCAGCTCTGCTCCTAAAGCCGGCTTTTCCTTTCTTAGTGCAGAATTACAGAATAATTAGTGGTTAAAAGGAAAAGTTAGTGGAAGAGGGGGAAATTTCTGATTTTGAAGAACCATCAGGTAATTATCTGCCTGCTGCTCTACTTCAAAGGCTGAAAAGTATTCTTATTGGTGGGAGAGGGACACGAGGAGCCAACCTGGTCATCACATGGGTTTGTTTAACTGCATTTTGTCACTATCACTTTGCAGTCCATCTTCAAACAGCTGGGTGATCTGCCACACTTACCTTTAATAAGAGTGTTCCCTGTAGGAGAGTTTATCTCAATCCTGACGGTAATACTGTCATAGGAACATATGCTTAAGCTAATTTGATGCTAAAGAATGGGTGTAAGCATGTGTAACATCAGAAATGTTCATCTCCTAAGACCTTTATAGCATGTAGCACAGTGGGGACCATGATGGTTGTATATAATACAATGCTTTTATACACATACACATGTACATGCTAACCGTAGATATTGCTCCATGGTAGGAGTACCTGCCTGGCATGCCCAAGGGTCTGGTTCCATCTTTAGCACAAAAAAAAGAATGAAGAGGAGCAAGAGGAAGGGAGAGGAGACTTAATCAAAGCCTGGTGGTTATAGGCGTGTCTTCCCCTTGTTTGTGAAATACTTTCCCTGAGGATGTTCAAAGCCAGTACCTCTCAGACTTTCTTGAGTAAACATAGTCTCATTTTCTGCACCAGAATGAAAAGCAATTAGGGAGGTGCAGGGAGTTTTAGTGAGTTTGATTTCCAAGTATTGCGGGTAATCATGGATCAGACCTCAAACAGATTTTTTTAATTAGTGTACAAAATAATAAACTTCATTATGACACTCTTCATGCATGCGTAGCATGTACTTCACTGCATTTGTGCCCACTGCCCTCTCTATTTCCCCTACTCCCTTCCTCCGACAGCCTCCTCTGCCTTTGTGTCATGTCCTCATACTGGTTTCATTTCCTTTCCTAACACTATCATCCTTCAAAGCCTAGAAATCTAATGTGCATGGCCTAGACGTCTGCAGAAAAGGACAGATAATAATACTGTTAGTTAACAATTGTGTTCCATCCCTGCAGATTTCTGAACACTTTCAAATCAATTTCCTTACTCAGTCCACATAACTCAAAGAGAAAGACAGGATTAACAAGCCCATTTTACAAGTGAAAAGACTGAGACAGAAAGTGCCTCAGATCACACTGTCACACTGTCCTTGACTGTTGGGAAGCAGGGTTCCTATTCAGACAGCTTGTCTGCTCAGCACCCACTCTCACTTACTAAACAAGACGGCCTCCTGTGAATATTTTATTTCAGAACAATGAACCAGGAGGCTTTAGCCCTCCTTCCTTGCTTGCTTGCTTTCTCTTGTTTTTTTTTTTTTTTTCTCAGACCACAGGATGAGGAATGTTTTTGTTTTCTTTTCAAGGGAAGCTGAAAGTGAGCCTTCTTTCTTTCTGCACATCTTTTTCCAGAGCCATTTACCTTTATCTGGGTCCCCCGAAAGCCACTAATTCACAAGACAGTCCACTAACGAGCTTCTCTCTTTGTTTCCCTTTGTCTCTGTGTTCTGCAGTTAATAGCCAAGATACCAACTATCACAGCAGTCTGCAACTTGCATGGGGAGAAGCTGCAGGTATTTAAACAATCTCATCCAGACATAGTGAATACACTGTTTCCTCCATTGTACAAGGAGCTCTTTAATCCTGACTGTGCTGCGGTCTGCAAATGAAGGGGCTGAGAACTCTCAGAGTCATGGAATGCATCGCCGTTAAGACAAAAAGCAATGTGTTCATGGAGACTTAAGAAAAATGTCACTACTGCAACATTAGGAATGTCCTGCACTTAATAGAATTATTTTTCACCGCTACAGTTTGAAGAATGTAAATATGCACCTGAGTGGGGCTCTTTTGTTTGTTTGTTTGTTTGTTTTTGAAATGATCATAAATATACAAATATAGGACACTGGGTGTTATCTTTTTTAAGTTTATTCGGGTATGTTTTGGAGACAACTGTTTATAGAATTTTATTGTAGATATATACGAGAACAGAGCCGTACTTCACATGACTACTTTTCCTGCTGATTGTTCATATATAATTTAAGAAAATTCCACTTACTAGGATTTACCTACTTCTATGTTTTTAGATAGTTGATGCATGTGGAAATCTGTAACTGTCTTGGAAAGTACTGTGCATGTATGTAATGAATATATAATATGTAAGAGTATTATATATGACTATTACGTATTCATGCACTGTGGTTTCAAATGCCATGCCCGCTAGCTAGCAATGGAGGTCTGGTCAGGCTCTCATGTGATTTACTTTCTGTTATGTGTTACTTTTATGTCAGACAATCAAGGTGTTTTTTTTTCCAGCCAGAGTTTTCCAGCCACATATAACAACAGGATAGTACCCATTCAGAAGCAAGTCTACAAAGGAATCGGTGTAGCATATAACTGCTTTCTAAAAGTTCCGTTTCTGTCAATGACTTCAAAGCCCTGTCAAGATGGCACATACAGTTGGGGGTGCAATAGGATTTGAAGTCACTTTCCTGTTTCACAAATCGGTCTGTAAACCAGACAATATTTTCTATTATACAGAATACAAAATATTGGGATTTCCCCACCCCTTTGGATTTGGATTTCAAATTGTGAAACTCAACTTTGATGCATATTATTTATTTAACAAAAAGAAAAAAAAATCAGTCTATGGGGTTATGACCACAATCAATGTTTTCAGAAATATTAGACTAGAAATGTAAAACAAGGTCCCAGTGTCATTTTGTGTAAATACTGTGTAGTCATCTTTTCCCAAAGAACAGAAAGAAATAGAACATACAAGGTAAAAAAGTTTTCATTAAATTTATACTCATTATAATTTGTTAGAAAACATGTTAATAGAAAAGAGAACGCAGTCTAGAGCCTGGGGCCTCCAATTTTTTCAACTTCAAAATGCTATATAATAAAAATAGAGCAAAAGTTCAAAAGATTAGAAAAAAATGCTTTGTCTATGAGACTGATATATCCCAAAACCAAAATCCTTTCCTACACAGATTTAAAGGACCCCCTCTGTCCACACTGGTTAGTTTTTAGCCACTTAAAAGAACAGAATGGAAGGGTGACCTCTACAGTTTCTTCATCCACACATCTATGAAATTAACTACCAGAAAGCATGGGCTTGAAGCCATTTGTTCTTCCTATTCCTGGAAAGCCTAGGCCTCCAGTGTGATCTAGTCCAAACTAAGACTTCCGAAAAAGCAGCTAGGGGACACATTTGTGTATGAGACACCAAAAGCTATAATGGACTGTAAGTGTGGCACAGGCCCTAGCTTATAAAAACCTGCCCTGTTCTCCCAGGAGAACACACACACACACACACACACACACACACACACACACACACACACACACACACACCTACTCTGTAAATCTCCATTAATAGAAAAATTTGGATTTTTGCTTGCTTTGTTTGTTTGTTTGTTTTAGATCTCTCACATTCTCCCGAAGTTCTTGGTTGAGAGTTATCTCCAAGATGCCTCGGAACTCTGGCAGAAATCTAAACAGTAACTGTTAGTCTTTCCTTTTAGAAAACAGAGGCTTTTCTCACCTCATGATTGATGAATTCCAAGCCATTGGGGGAAAACAAAAAAGCTTTAAAATAATGAATCTCTTTTTCAACCACGGTTATATTCAATTAATTTAACTACATTGAACCAAATTACCTTTGGTTCTGAGAAGACAGCTGTAGACTGCTTATTATGCCGCTACAGGGACTCAGTTCTTTTTGGTGTAAATGTCACTCTTGCTAGCTCTTTGTATAAAGAATTAATTCCAAGAGTCATATTTCCTTCTAATGGAAAGATACTTTTCTGATTGCTAGGAAAACAGGGTAATGGAAGGCACTCAATTAAACCAAGCCACTTCCAAATGCAATGTATGTTTTATGATTGGCTTGTGATAGGCAATGCTTACTGTGTCTACTTGGCGTTCCCCTTTGAGCTTTGAACTCATGTCAAACTTCGTTTTTGTTGTTCTGTTGGCTCAGTGTTTCCCATTGTCAGCCTGTAAATCCCACTTGGCTGCAAAGGGAATCATTTGTTCCCTCCAGTTTACCTTAGAGGATTTTCATCGGCTCAATTGATGAAGTAGCTGAGAATTTTTTCCTCCTTTGCTCCACGGGCGGTGCAGGAAAAAGATTGCTCCCCACATTTGCCTCAGGGGGTACTGGTTTTGAAACTGTGTCATTTCCACTAGTGCTAGCATTTCATTGGGACAGCATGAACCTTTGAAGCAGAGGGAGAGGAAGCAGCTAGGAACTGAACCAGAACCAAACAGTGGTGATCAGTCCAGGCACAGCCCGCTTTCCATCCAAAGGAGAGCACTCCAGTTATGGCTCCAACTTTTTCCTTAAAAGAGAATCAAGTCATGTTTTTAATGGTAGGGAAGCCTTTAAACACTGCCCTTTGAACATCAGTAAGAAAAACCCTCTTCACCACACACAGTCTCCGCAAGCTGTTCCTTCTCCTGAGAACTGGCCAAGGTTCACAGTGTGCTAGGATGAGGTATACCCTGGAAGAAGGAACTGGGGTCTGTAGTCTCCGTCATGCCTCAAGGATGACGATCACTGCTTGATGCAGATGTTGAAGAAGGAACTGGGGTCTGTAGTCTCCGTCATGCCTCAAGGATGACAATCACTGCTTGATGCAGATGTTGCACTGAATCTGCTCAGGGATGCTTCATTTAAAAAAAAAAAATCATCAAGAATGCGGAAGGGATAAACGGGAAAATGACAATAAAATCTACGTGGCATACGTTGAACATGCCAGGCTTCAGACCAGCCACAATGACTTCATGTCAGAAAATGAATGCCCCTCCCCTCTGAACCTGCCTGAAAGTTTTACACAAGTAAAGACTTTAGTTTCAGTCTCTAAAATGAACAAAGAACAAAACAACCAAGCTGCCCCGCTTCTCTCCCAATTAATCCAGGCTTCCTGTGTAAGTCCTTAGCAAAAGAAATGCAGGGATCTAACTGTCAACGGACAGAGCTGACAGGATATGTGAGTGACAATTCCAGGGCGTCCGGACTCCGTAAAAAGAAAGGCAAAATATGGAGGGAGAATCAGAGATTTCGAATCTGGGTTGACAGTTACGAATGGCCACGCAGTCTGTGACTTGGCCTATCTTTGTGCCAGATTTTCTGGGGTTCTTTTATTCCCAGGTTAGACATTGAAGATCAGGATATACGTTCCAAGCACACTTTCTGCATTTTTTTTTGTATTAATACTTTCTTCCGGGCTCTAGGCTAAAGGACCTCTAAGTAAAAAGCAGAGAACATTATGGTCCTAGGTGATTAGATTCCTCTGGCAGTAGCTGGGAGACTCTAGAGTGTACCCGACTGGATACTAGCAAGAGGCATCAGAGGACATTAGTGCATTTCCATCATAACTGCCTTATCAAGCAGGTTACGTCCCAGCAGTCAAGCTAAACTGTTTGGAGAAAGCCTTGAAGATGCATGGTCAGTTCTCAAAGCTCTCCACACTGCTGCGCATAAGGGGTCCCAATTCTAAAATAACTCTTAGGTCCCAAGGGCAACCTAAAATGTTTCCGTTGTTCGTTTGTTTGTTTGTTTTTTTGGTTTTGTTTTTGTTTTCTTTTTCTCAAAACCATCAGAAACAAGTAATGTCAGTGTCGTTCCACATCCTAAGTTTCTCTTTATTCAAGAAGCATGACATATTTGGCTGCTGTCCAAACCATTTTTCCTTGCGCTCTCTCGGGTCTCTTTCTCTCTCTCTCTCTTTCTCTCTCTCTCTTTCTCTCTCGCTCTCTTTCTGTTTTAACTATTGTTTCCAATGAAATTACGACAAAATGCAGTAAGCTCAGGCAAGGATGTCTCGGCTCTGACAGGCACTGAGTGATAGCGGTAGCTCTTCAGTACACGTCTAAGGGAAGCCTCTGCAGAGTCCCTATATAAAGAGGAGGGAAACGCCACCAAGATAAAGTGCTATTTGATGTTCTCTTTGCAACTGCTGGTACATGCATAGCCAAAAGAAAGCCCTGGTATGGGGAGTCACGGGGTCTTTTGGAAACAGGTTGCTAACAATTTTTCTTTTCAAGAGAAGTATGTTTCAGAACCAGAGGTTCCTGCCTGTTTAAATCAACAGTTGAAAACTCAAAGCCCCCCAAATGGCAAGGAGTGGATGCGAATAGTGTTGCAGTCACATTAAGCTGGCAAGGAAATGCCCTACCTACGACAGGACAGCCACCATTCAGCCGAGGTTGCATGCTGACCGTGCTTCTAAATTATGTAAGCGGACTCGGGTCATAAACGCTGACAGCTGCCTTTGAGCATAGTGCAGACCAAACCAACACAGCTCTGAACAGAAGAGTCTCATAGACTGTCACTTTGCTGCCTCTAGTTGATGTCAAATATTGGCTCTAGAGGTCTATTCTGCTTGAACCAATCAGGCCAGATTTGACGAAGGGTGACGTTAAAGTATGCTAGTACAGAGGGAGAGAGATCTTGCCCCTCTCATTCTCAATTTAGTTTTAATGTTTACCCATCACTATCCAAAGATATAATACCAGGTGGCTTGAACAAAATAACAATCAAAAGATGAAAGCAAATCGGCTGAGTGACGGTTTACAAAAGACACTTCCATGTGTCCTGACGAGCTCCGCCGTGAAGGAGCCGAGAGAACCAGATTTCTTGTCCGTTTTTTTTTTTTTCTGAAAGACAGATGTATAACTTTCATGTCTCTGAGCCTGTCCATGTGTCCTTAAATGTACGGCTTCAAATCTATGACACTTTCTCACTGTCTCTTAGTTAGACATTTCTGAGCAATTTATTCTGTCATCGGAATATCCTCGCCCCACCCCTACCCCGTTCTGAAGTGCAGGTCACAGGTCCCTACACAGCAGGTGGGACTGTCTGTCTGTGCACTTTTTTCCCTAAGCTGCTGAATTCCCCCGAGGTGAACTGGTCACATCAACCGTTGCTTTCTCCATGACCAAAGCACAACCTCCAGTGGATCAGAGAGGCCAGGCCAGTGGTTGTTCTCACAGCCAAAACTAAAGCACAAAGATTACTGAAATTAAATAAGCCCAACGAGGGGAAATGCAGGTTGCCTGTACCCCTGTGGGCAGCATGAGCCTCACTTCACGCTCTGGCTGTGGCTAACAGTGAGCACTCCCCCATCACCAGCACAGCCCTACATAGACCCTCACGAGGAATGTCTGAAAGCCACAAGCCCCACACCCGAACGCACCACCACGTGCTTCATCCCATTAGCACACGCCCAAGAATGGAAACTACACCCACAGAAAACTGAGTATGTATTGTAGAAATGTAGAAGAAAAATAAAAAATATTTTTTCAAATGTAATTACTTTTAATATATGCTCGTGGGAGGTCTAATGCAATGTATGCTGTCTCTGCAATTTTTGCTGTAAATATCTAGAGACGGTGGATACACTGATTTTTCTATGTCTCTGTTTAAGCATAAGACTTTGTAACAATTTTTTAGAGGGGGGTAAACAACAAAGATAAAATATGTACTTGCTTCCTTTCTGAGTGTTATGTACCTCTCAGTTTTTTAAATGGAAAACGGTTGTAATGGTTTAAGCATCTTGACGGGTCATCGGTGTTAAGTATATGCTTCTTTTTGTAATACAACTAAGAAAGGGACAGGGCTATTAATTAACTGCTCCAAAGAATTCTGTATTGAAGATTGGCCTAAGACCTGAAAACTTCAGCTAAACTAGCAAATATGAGAAAGGGACGCTTAAAAAGAGACTGTTGTCTAAGTGACGTCGTCTTTCCTTACAGCAAATGGCTCTGTCCACACCCACTCTGCATGGACTAGCTTAAGGAAAATGATCCCTGCTTTCTGGTGAACAAAATATTTTTGTATGTGTTTATTTCGTATTAATGACTTGAGGTCAGACCACTCATTCGCTGAAGCCATAACTGACCTCCACCAAATAAATGTTGTAAAGAAGCTGGGGGAGGGTTGGGAAGAGACTGAGAGGTAGCAGAGATCTGTGACATGGTGAAGGGAACGACATAGGCAAGAGCAGGGCCAGTGAGACTGATGCTTTTCCTGCATCCCAAATATGACTTTAAAAGGCTAGTATTTTATGATGATCGATTTATAAAATAAAAAGATATTTAGATTTAAATGAGACTTTCCAATATTTTTGAAACCCTTGACAATGCTTCCCTGCTTTTAGGATTGAGATAAATGATTTTCCTATCCTTCTGGTGTTCTGAGATTCGATGCTTCTGCCATAGCTCCAGCCTACAGTACACGGTGCAGAGCCACTGAGTTCAGAGGTGAAGCCAAGGACTGTCCGGGGCATGGCTGTGCCTACTCCGCGGCTGTACCTGGAGGAGCAGGGTGGGGGGTCCAGCTTGCTCCTCCTCAGCATGCAAGCCACTGTTGGCAGTGCCCCAGTGCTGCATTGCCGCAAGTATGTAAAATAAAAGCATTCATTCCGAAAAGATAAGTATACCTTTAAAAAAAAAAAAAAAGCAACGCCTCCTATAGTCAAACACTGATTTTTTTTCAGGAGCTGAATTATGCTGTTACCATATACTCTTACCAACCTGTAGAGGCGGAAGGAAAACTACCAATAAACCCAGTGGTATATGTAGTTTTTAAGTCTACAATTTTCTGATATCTCTCTCTCTATCTCTCTCTCTTTCTCTCTCTCTCTCTCTCTCTCTCTCTCTCTCTCTCTCCCTCCCTCCCTCCCTCCCTCTTGCTCCTTGTTTAATATATAAGCCCTAATTTCTGTGTATGTGAGTAAAACTGCAGCCTGAGTCATTTAGGAAGTAAGCATTGATTTTTTTTAATTATAAATATAATAGATTAAAGCAGCACTCCCTAACAGCTAAAGAGAGTTTTATATTACTTTAGAATGTAATGGGATTCGTTTTTATTTTATGTCCTGTAAATTATTAGTTGAATACTGTTAGCATTCCCAGATAATGCACACATGATTTCTGAATGTTTCCTGTAAATGACAATCAATGTTTATGACCTTCCCTCCTTCGATGCTGAACAAATTAAAGAAAAAGAAAATAGAAGTCTCTCCTGGCGCTTTTCTTCACACACAGGGAACCAAGAAGGAGTGGGTGGAGAGGACAAATAACCGGGGCTTTAAGAACAAGGTCCTGGAGATTCTGGCTTCCAAAGTTGTTTATTTTCGAGTGACTGATGGGTTATCATTCCATTAGAAACACTGTGTCTCCCATATCTGCCCTAAGTGAAAAGTGATTTTTGAAGGAAAGACTTGGAGTGCATTTTGACGGAATAACTTACCAGAATGGAATCGACTTGTGACCTTGGTAAGGTGTTAAATGTTTTTCTAAGAGATGTTCTTCCACAGAGCTATGACATACAGTTAAAGAAGGACCAATATCTCTCAAAAGTAACAGTGCTCGGTTCTCAACATTTGCATAAAAGGAAGCCTGTCTTCCCCCAACCCCTGCAGGGCCATAAGCAATCCCTTTGTATATTCTGTTGAAATCTGCAGCAGGTTTGAAATAAATGAAACAGCCCTCATATATGATGAAGCATCCTGATCAAGTCTCAGGATCTCTGCTGCTGTGGTTTTTGTTCTTAGTGCAGCCCCACTGAAGACAGCACTTTCCAGAACACATGAAATGTTCTGACTCTTGCTCGTCGCCATCCTGGAGAGTAGGTAATGGCCATTTAGATTTCCTTCTTAAGTGTATATATTGTAGTAGGTTTCCATACGATCCATCAAATGGCCCTTAGTGTTAGTTGTTCCTCCTGTATTCCCTCCCTTTCCTACCTCTCCTCCCCCGTTAATCCTCCCATTCCAGTCTCTTCCTGTCTCACCTTAACTATGTACTCTAATTCCCCTTACTTGAGAGATCACCCCCCTATCCCCTTATCCTATACCTAACCTTTATGGTTTAGGGAGTGTAGCATGCCTATCTAAAGCTTAAAAGCTAGCATCAATATGTGAGCAAATTCATACCATATTGATCTTTCTGGGTCTAGGATACCTCATTCAGGATGATTTTTGTTTCTAGCTCCATCCATTTACCTGTGAATTTCAAGATTTTGGGTTTCTTTAACAGTTGAATAACATTGCATTGTGTAAATGTATGTACCACACTTTCATTATCCATTCATCTGTTGATGGACATCTAAGTCAGTCGCCATGAGGCTCCCGCAGAAGATGGACATACCTTAGAAACGGTCCGGTAGGTCACCACCTCGTGGTGACATACAGACTTTTATAATGGGTTAGTTTAGATGTGAGAGCTAGCCAAGAAAAGGCTAGAGATAATGGGCCAGACAGAGTTTAAATGAATACCGTTCTCATGTGGTTATTTCAGGCATAAGCAAGCAACCAGCGGCTGAGCGGGCCAGCAGCTGGGGGCTGGGAGTCGGGTGCTGGGAACATACAACCCGCACACCTCTCTCCCCTAATTACAACAGACATCTAGTTTGTATCTAATTTTTATTCCTAGTTATTGCTACTCAGACTAAGTGCACAGGCAAGCTGACATTTGTCCTATCAGTCTACAGTAAGGGAACTGGAAGGACATCTGGCCTGGCCTGCCATTCCCCAAATTAGAATGTTTGTAATCCCAAACAACTCTCACAGTTTAGTCTGCTCATAAGCACAAGTTTTATTTATTGAACATCATCAGAACAACCAGTGGCAAAGATCCGGAACACAGGATCCCCTATGAATGCCATCTTGGTGAATAATATGAGCTGTGCATTAAAAGCACAGGTTTCTCTTGTTGTTGTTATTGCTGCTGCCGCTTGTTGTTACTGTTTTGGTGGCAAGAGAAGAGAGAAAGGTAGAGAGGGATGTTGAGACGGGGTTGAGTAGCCCTGGCTGTCCTGGAACTCAATATGTAGACCAGGCTACCCTCAAATTCACAGAGTTCTGTCTGTATCTGCCTCCTGCTAGAATTAAAGGTGTGTGCTGCCACACTCTACCTTACAACCCGGTTTTTATGGATATTTGCATTTTAAAATATAGGTTTTACTATTATTCAGGAACAGGAAGGTCAAGAGATTGGGTGGCTGTTATATCATTGAAAAAGAAATTTGTAGAACTGTAGAGATGTCGCAGAGAAGCCAGGTTTGATCTGGCTGCTCACAACAGTCTGTTACTACAGTTCCAGGGGAGCCACTGATTTCTGACTTCTGAGACACTACATACATGTTGTACATCAACACACATGCAAGTAAAATACTCATAAATATAAAAATTGTTTAAAGAAATATTTTAATTGTAAAAAAGAAAAGGCAACTTATGGCTCAGAGTTCCCACAAAGGAGGGTAGGTACATCCCTCCTTTCTGAGTCAAAGGAGCTACAGGGTCAATCAGGAAGCAGAGAGAGCAAACCAGGGGAGATGTGAGCAGCATCCTACACTGGGACTTTCTTTCTTCCTTCCTTCCTTTCTTCCTTCCTTCTTTCCTTCGTTCCTTCTTTCCTTCCTTCCTTCCTTCCTTCCTTCCTTCCTTCCTTTCTTTCTAGTTTCATTTTACATTCCAGCCATGGTTCTCCCTCTCACCCCTCCTCCTGCCCCTTCTGCCTTCCCCCCAGCCCACCTCCCCATGGGTAAGGGCTCAGATAGGGAGTCAACAAAGTCTGGCACATTTGTTGGGGAGGTACCAAGCCCCTGCCCCCTGCATTAAGATTGAGCATGGCATCCCACCATAGAGAATGGACTCCAACAAGCTAACTCATGCCCCAGAGACAGATCATGTACCTACTGCTAGGGGCCCCTCAGATAGTCCAAGCTTCACCACTGTCTCCAACATATGGAGGGCCTAGTTCAGTCCCATGGAGGCTCCACAGTTGTTGGTCTAGAGTACATGAATGATACTCTGGGATTTTTATGACAAAGAATAGATGTGGCCAGGTAAGCATGTTGGGCACTGCCAAGTTTGTATGATTTCTCTAAAATGCTGAGCTCTTACAGGATGTCTGTTACCTGACCATTGCATGACTGGATCGGGGAGACTGGGGCATGACACTCCTGAAAGCTCAGCAAAGGAGGAAGTTGGGGTATGCTATCTAGAGTTACTGCTTTGCTTAGAGTGGACCTACAGGCAAGACATTTCCTATCCAAGGAACTGGCTAGTCTAGGGGAGGGGCATAATCTTTCTAGGGACAGCAAGAGCCCAAATATCAAAGCATCAACATAAAAAGACATGCTTATACAAAATGATTTATGCATTTGGACTCACTATGGTCCCTACCCTCATGCAGGAAGAACGGAGCAATCCAAGTTCTCCACGGGAGGAAAGGTTCGGAAACATTGATCTGTGTTTCACCCTCTATTTCCTGACTCTGCATTCAGGCTCCTTGTGATTCCTAATCTTGGGGGATTCTATGAGGTGGAAAATTGGCCCCAGAGCTCCGGAGTTCTCTGCCCAGCAAAGAGAGCTGTGTCTCATAATAGACACCAAAGAAGGAAATTTCTATCTTAAGTTTGAATTGTGAAAGAATATGTAAGTGCCTGGAGACAGGCACTCAGCAGCAATTTCCAGGTACCCCAAGGCTTCTCACGTGAGTGGCAACACTTTAAGGAACCATTTTCTCCTTTCCATCAAGCTCCCATCAATTATGTGTCCATCCTCATGTACCAGATTTCAAGGGCTAAAGTCTCATAAACAGGCTGCTTTGAATGACAGACGTGTATGTTCTCACACTTGTAGAATGATACGTAATCAGGACTCTAAAAAAGAACTAGTCTGTTCCTTGCCCAGTATCTGGCTCTTTTAAAGCAATATTTATACTATCTTTTGTATAAGATTTACAGAAACTTTGTTCCAATATCTCTCTGCCTTCGTCCTTGCAGGGTGTGCTGCTTGTGTGTATGTCTGTGTCTATATCCTCCCTGTATTATAAGAATACTACTCCTATCTCATGACCTCCTTTTAATGTGATTATGACTATACAGAACCTGGATCCAAATGAAGTCACATTTTGAGTTCCTGGAAGTTAAGACTCAAGTATATGCTTTAATAAACAGTGTGTCTTTCTTGTGATTTCTCATCCAATCAACAAGATGATGAAAACTTCAAGTTGATTTCAGGAAAATGGTGGTATTAACTGAAGAACTTCACTTTGGACTGCCAACCTACAAATCACATAGCACGGTCTTGATGCAAATGACACATATCAGAGTAGCACCAACAGAGGCAGAGAAGGGGACAAAGCTATCTGAACAAATCAGTGAAAGACTGCGGGGAGGGGCAAACAGGTAAAGTGGGAATTCTATGATTCAAATGCAGCCAGCCACTCACCAATACCCGACTCCCCCTTCCATGAACGTGACCCAGGAAGAAAACATCCTATGTCACACTAAGAATTCAAATATAAGTGCCAGGCAATCTTTCACAGCTCCTTCCTCAGCCAGGAGAGAAGAGATTTAAGTAGAAGGAGAGAGGAGAGGGTTTGTAATCGCTTATAGAACCAACCGGCAGCAGAGAAGATTTGTAGAAGGACGGCTGATTTCCCAGCACTATGATCCATTCTGGGACACCACTTGGTGTCCCTGAGACTTTGTTGACAAGTCCTCTGCTCTGCATGTGCCATTCTTACCACACATTGCAAGCCTATAATCCTGCAGTCCTCAAACACATGGAGATAGAGTGTCATATGGCTGGTCCCCAGTTTTGGAATGATTCGGTAAAATAAGGCTGACTGGGAACTAAGGGATAGCTTGATGAGCAGAGAAGGTAAAACTGGAAAGGGCTGTATCACAGTCGTCAACCTCCCTTCCATCTCTCGGTTCACAGGAACTTCTTCCCTCCAACCACAGCCACATCATTGACTAGGGAGTTCAGGTTGATGGTACCTTAAAATTCCCTGACACATACTACAGAGACTGAAATTTGGCACAATCAATTTTATTTTGATCTTGTATTTAAAACCATTCTACTCTAAGATATTTCTAGCCCTGGACAGTGAGTAAAACGTTTACCCTTTAAACAGTCTTTTGGGAGCTGATAAAGTGGCTCAGCATTCAAAGGCATTTGCTACACAAGCCTTGACATCTTGACTTCAATCCCTGGAAACCACTTGAAGGGTAGAAGGAGAGAAGTGACTCGAAAAAAAAAAAAAAAAAAGGTCTTTTGACCTCCATTTGCATGCCCTGGCATGTGCATACATTCACACATACAATACCAAAACGAAGAAACAAACATACAAACAAATAAGGTAATGCTGTAGTCCCTAAGATGGACTACTGCTACAATAATGACGCAATGCCTACAAGAGCAACCAATGTCATTTGGACTGGACCTGGGGCTTCCAGCAGCAGAGGGAGTCCATGCCTAATCACTGTGGACCTAGTCAAGGGCCCATGGCTGGGAAGATCAAAGGCTCAAAGGGGGAACCTACTGCTTCTGTTCCATTCAACGAATACATTACAAAACGTGCTCCTTAATATTTACTTTTATACCCATAGAATAGTGCTACTCTCAACCTTGGTCAAAAACAACTTCTTTTTGCAATAAACTGTGGTTAAAGAAGATGAATGACTGTCAAGGTGCTAAAAATAAGTGCCTATTTATTGAGTGCTTATGCCTCAATGGGACAGCCATAGCACTCCTTCCAAGGCTCAGGGAACATCACAAAAGAGGAGGTGGAAAAAGACAGCATCTGTCTTCAGGGAAGGATAAGATCATTTTACTAATGGACTCATAGCAGCTATTGGTACCCATGCAGGACTGGGTCTGTTATCTTTCAGTTGTGGATACGAAAGGCCTCACAGGGGTGGGCATTCCTTGGGAAGCTGTTGGCAGGTGGTGGTTGTGGGAGGGAATCACTGTTTCTCAGTGGTGTCGCCGCTGGTAAACTGTCCATGCTCCTTTGGGTAGCTCTGCTATCATGCCCACTCTGGTAGACGCATTAAACTTAGTGCATCACAAAGCAAAACCAAAAATAGAAACCCAACTGAAAGGTAAAACAGGAAGAAGGGGGAGGGGGAGGAACATATGGGGATGAATGTGACCAAAATGTATTCTAGACACAAATATATGGATGATATTCAACTGATAATTAATAAATAAAAAAAT
>JAQHUG010000105.1:5445541-5461836 GCA_028555095.1 Dicrostonyx torquatus | reverse complement strand
AGATTGCTGTTGGCAGGATGACCATTTTTACTATATTAATCAAACCAATCCTTGAGCATGGGAGATAATTCCATCTTCTGATATCTTCTTCATTTTCTTTCTTCAGTGTCTTCAAGATTTTATGGTTGTTTTGTTTTTGTTTTGTCTTCTGAGACAGGATTTCTCTGTGTTGTCCTGACTGTCCTGGAATACACTCTGTAGACCAGGCTAGCTTCTGACTTAGTGATCTGCTACCTATGCCTCCTGAGTGCTGGGTTTAAGGGTGTGTGCCACTGCAGCCAGCAAAGTTCTCACCATTCTAAGAGCAAAACTCTTACCATTTACTTTCTTGGTTAGAGTTAGCTCAAGATATTCTACATTGTTTGAGGCTATTGTGAAGTGTTGTTCCCCTGTTTCTTTCTCGGTCCTTTTGCCATCAATAGATACGAGGGCTACTGATTTTTGTGAGTTGATTTTATATCTAACTTCTTTGCTTAAAGCATTTATCAGTTGTAGGAGTTTACCCATAGAATTTTTAGGGTAATTTTTGTATGCTATCATGTCATCTGCAAATAAAAATACTTTGACTTTTTCATTTCCTATTCATATCCCTTTAATCTTCTGTAGTTGTCTTATTGTTCTAGCTATTAGAGCAAAAACTTCAGGTACTGTCTTGATAAGGTATGGAGAAACAACCTTGTTTTGCTCCTGATTTTAATAAAATTGCTTTGAGTTTTTTTCTATTTAAGTTATGAACTTGCTGCAACTGCCTTTATTATGTTGAAGTATGTCCCTTGCATCTCTAATCTGTCTGGTACTTTTATCATGAAGAAGTGTCAGATTTTTGTGAAAGACCTTTCATACATCTAATGAGATTATCATATGTTTTTTGTCTTTCAGTCTGTTTATATGGTAGATTACATTTATTGATTTATATATTGAATCATGCTTGCAACTCTGGGATGAAGCCTACTTAATCATAGTGAATGATCTTTTGATGTGTTCTTGAATTCATTTTGCATGTATTTTATTGAGAATGTTTGTGTCTATATTATTAAGAAAATTGATCGTTAATTCCCTTTGCTGAGTCTTTATTTTTAGTGTGGGTATCAGGGTAACTGTGGCCTCATAAAACAAGTTGGGCAATGTTCTTTCTGTTTCTATTCTGTGGGATAATTTGAGGAGTAGAAAGTTTGTTGGTTTGTTTAAATAGGCTCTTCAAAAGGAGAACCCAGATATATACTGAAAGCAAATATCTTTTTTCTTCTTATATAGATTCAATCAGCTACTTTTCTGCTTGTCCCCAAAGACCAAGTATAAATTTTTTGTGCCCAATAAAAGAAGAGCATCTGATACCTTGCCTTGTGGGAGAAGAAGTGAGACAGTCAGGACTCGGCTAAGAGACATGTCTGTTGCCCTCATCTCCTGAGCACGCTTGGAGAGTTTGCTACATGTTAAACATCCTATGACACTCCTGAGATGACAGATGGCTAGCATGGCTTCTGCCTTTCAGGTTTCCACAGTCTAGCAAGGCAAATAGACCAGCAAACAAATAGTCTGAAACTTTTAATATGTATTTGAACTGAAAAGAAGTGACTAAATCTACTTGGAAATAGCTGTAGGATAAAATGGGATAAGAAAAAGACTGCCAATTTGCCAATTAAACAGTCCTAAAGCAATAACCAGATTATGTGATGAAGAAGAATCCAGAGAGGAGAATGAAAGAGAGGATGGAAGATGGGGAGAATGAGAGACAAAAGTAGAAAGAGGAAAGGAGAAGAGAGGAGAGGAGGTGAAAAAGAGAGGAAGAAGAGGAAAGAGAAGAAACAGGAAGAAAGGAGGAAGGGCAGGAAGGGAGAGGAAGCAGAGAGAGGGAGGGAAAACTGGGATGCAGAATAATTGGCGACGACATTCAAACTCTTACTCCAAACATGCTTTGTTTAGCTTTCATCTAATTAGGAAGTTTCATATTAAATCAACATTTGAAGAATTTTTTGTAAAAACAAAAAGAAAACAGAAGGGGTCTGGCCGCATAATTTCCACACAGACATGTGGAAACGGTGACTGTTCCCAGGCAAAGCCCTTCCTCCACACAGGACACAGTTCCCCCAGTTTCTTCTCTGCCCATCTCGTCTCTACCTTCCTGGCTCTGCAGGCAGCTGAGCATCTGGTGCTCAGTGGTGGGGGAAGATCAGAAGCCAGCTGTTACAAAACCCTGGCATGCCTCCATGGAGGCTAATTTTTAGTTGAATACTTTTATAATGCTGCCCTCACAGAAGTAGCCATCCGTGGGCTAAATCAAACAGTTATTTCTCTTCCCCTATATATTTTCATAGTAAAACAAAACAAAACAAAAAGCCCATCAGGAATGGCTTCAGCTCATCAAAGAAAAGGAAGATGCCCTTTGTGGTGCTTTGGATGGGCAGTGTGTCTCATAGTCTTGGGTGTTTGGCTGACCATTCAGTTCCCAGTTGATGGATGTGAGGGAGGTTTAGGTGGTACCACCTTGATGGAGGAAGGTACATCCCTGGGGAAGAGTTTTAAGGTTAAAGCCTCCACCACTTTCACTGTCCCCTTCTCCTTCCCCACCCCTCCCCTGCTTTACCCAAGAAGTGAAAATGTGAGCTCTCAGACTCCTGCTCATGCCACCATGCTGCAGCCTGCTTCCTCCTCACTCCCATTGTGACCCTCATCCTCTAGAAATGTAAGCCAACAAAAGCCCTTTCTTCTGGAAGTCGCCTTGGGCACAGCATTGTACCACAGCTACATAAAAGTGACAAACATGTCAGTTCTTGGATCTTCACTGCCACCTGCTCAGGAAACCCTTTTCTATTGTGGAGAAAACTCAGTCCCGCTGAGACTTGACGGCTGGAAAAGAACTCAGCTTCCGGGGCTCTTCAAGAGGAAAGACGGACATGCAGAAATATGAAGGACATATCAAGACAGGAACCAATGAGATCAGGAAACCAGTGCACTGATAAGTCAGTGGTCCCTAAACTCCCCGTAGCAGGGATGGCTCTGAGGAGCCGCAGAACCAAGTGGCTACATAGGCTTTGAACTGTTGGCTATTCAAAAAGCACTGCGTACTTATATTAGTTACTTTTTTGTCATCATTAGGACCAAATAACTGAAACTAGTTAAGGGGCAAGGGTTTATTTTAGCTCACAGTTCACTACAGGGAAAACAGAGAGACTGAGCAGACTGTCCTGTGACCAGCATAGCTTGCTCTCACTGGTTACACCACAATGGCAGACAGAAAGCAAGGCTCTTGGTCTGGGAGGAGGACTAGCCTGCTCTAGTCCTCTAGGCCCAACCACAGTACTCTGGGTAAGCTGCACAGGCTTATATCCCAAAGGTCCTATACCTTCCCAAAAAGTACCAACAGCTGGGGACTAAGTTCCCAAACACGTGCTATTTCACATATGGGCATAACAGCACCTCAATACACTCATATAGTCACCTCAAATGATTTATGAGATGACGAGAGTTTAAATATTTCCCAGGAAACTCAAGGATGTCTGGAAGAGGCTTGATTGTCCACAGGCAGAGAATTGTATATGTAATCTGAGTCTCATAACAGAAGAAAATCTTGATAAAACATTATTTACATGAGAATTTCATTGCTGTTTAAAATCAAACTATTTTATTAAATTATTAAATATTTTAAGTTATTTTGCAATTCGATATTAATTTCTGATGAAACTGCACTAATTTTGTGTAAGTACCAACAAGATACAACAGCATCTGAACATGCCTATTGACTATGAATCAAGAGAAGGTTTTTCTGGATTCTCTAGTTCTTTGCTTAGAAAGAGGCTCATGGAACTCAAGGAAGAAAAAAACGGGGCACTTCCTCTAAAGCTCTGTGAGCCATATATACTAATAACTCACTATAGGCAAGGCTGTGGCAAAGTATATTCCAGTTTTCCCAATTACTTTTTGTTAACGAGGGCAGTCCTACCTGCACTATAGTTGAATTGCAACATCTTTCCAGCTGGCATGACATCTTTGGTCCATAATTTACCTGCTGGCTCCTGATGCTTGTGCCTGACGGATGCGAATCCCCAAGCTTCCCATGCCATTCCCAATGATGTCTGTAGTAAACCTTGGGTCTCACACTGATTCACGGAGTCATAATCCTGCCATCAGCTGGGATGAAATGTCTTCGTCAGAGTCCCCAGTCTGGAGGCGCCTGCCAAGTCAACAATGGTCTGCCAGGTGGCTGGGACTTGAGCGAGCATCTGTTCAGCTTTGTGTTGGACAAAAATGACCACTGGGAAGCTGTATTCCACAGATGTGTTGTTAGGATCAGCAGGAATAAAAAAACCACTCTGGAGTTTGCCTTTAAAGAAAGCTGCATATTATTCATCTCTAAGTAAATAATTCCCACACTCCCAGGGTGCCTCTGGGCACGTGATCCCATATCTCTTTTTACATAGCACTGATTAAGAAGAAAATATTTGACGAAGGCGACCAAGTTAGCTATCAAATTGAAATAACTGATGTTAACTGAATACCTCATGCAATAGCAGTAGAGAACTGTTGTAGACTTCCTCACAGAGATGTCATTCACATGTATCCTTCATTGTGGCATCCCAACAGCCTATATGAGAAAAATGGTGTTGCAGAAGATCGATATTTGCAGGCAGACAGGACTTCCAAACTTCAGCTGTGACATGCAACTTCCCTTCTCAAAATGAAGCCGAATATATCTGAGAGATAGAAGGAAGTCCTTCATATTTTAATAGGACCAGAAATTCAAGATTCAGACTGCTTTTTAAGTTACTAAAATAATTCTATACTGCACTGCAGTATTCTTGAAGCAGTCATTCCCTGGTAAATCTGTGTATGCTAACAAACTCTATATAAAAATATAGAAGTGCTAATATATTTACTAATAACTGTCAAAAAACATTCTCAATAGAAGCTCTTATTAATACCTGAAGAGAAGGAAGCCATGGAGTATAGCTGATGAAGAGAACTAGATAATCAGACAGATATCAGAGGCCAATGAATAAAAGTGAGAGAGGCTGACTCCCTAAGTTGAACCAGAGAACCTATGGCAGAAGGAGCTACCCAACCCTTAAAAGATGCTATCTGGCTTCCACACACTTCCTGGGCACTCATACTCTCCAACACAAGTCATACACATGCAATAATGATAACAAAGTAAATATAAGAGAGTAATATAGCATGATTAATAAAAATCCAGAGACAGATATTGGGGTTCAACCTGAAGGTCAGGAAAGCAAAACAGTCAGCCACTGTTTCTTACCTCTAGCTCAGTCTGAAATGGAGATTCTGCCTCCAAGAATCCTCAGACTAAGACTATCTGAGAGCTGTCTCCTTCCATCTCATAGTCTTCTCTAGTGCTGGAATTAAGGTGTACACTACTACCGCCCGGTTTCTATGGCAAACTAGTGTGGCTACTGGGATTATGTTGTAAATGGCGGGAGCAGCGAGCTCCCAGCCATATGGTCGCACGTCCACATGGCTATACCCGGAATACACAAATCACACACAAACTGGATTCATTTAAAATCTGCCTGGCCCATTACCACTAGACTTTTCTTGGCTAGCTCTCACATCTAAACTAACCCATTATAAAAGTCTGTGTGTCACCACGAGGTGGTGACTTACCAGAAAAGTCTAACCTGCATCCATCTGCGGTGGAAGCTCATGGCGTCTCACCACTTCCTTCTCTCTTCCCAGAACTTCCGTTTTGTCTACTCCACCCACCTAAGGGCTGACCTATCTCACAAGTCAGACAGCTTCTTTATTCAACCAATGAGAGTAATACAAAATACAGGAGAACACTCCCACATCAGGATTAAAAATGTGTGTCACCACTGCCTGGTTTCTAAAGCTGACCAGAGTGGCTGTTTTACTCTCTGATCTTGAGGCAAGTTTTATGTATTAAAAATGAAACATCACTACAGAGTAGAGATAAAAAATAATCTTTATTATTGTATAATAACTATTTCTAGAAAACCTGATTTTCAAAATCTATTCAAATGAAAAAGACCTCTTTTTTCTTTGTATAACCTGGGCTTTCCTGGAACTAGCTCTGTAGTTTAGGCTGGCCTCAAACTCACAGAGATCTGCCTGCCTCTGCTTCCTGAGTTCTGATAATAAAGGTGTACACCACCTTTGCCTGACTTTTAAAAAGACACTTCCATTAGGTAGCTAAGTGAATAAGCGTGTAAAAAAATCCACATCTTTTTAAATTTCTATATTATTAAGAAATACAGAAAAAGAAAACACAAACAACAGTGTAATAAATGCCGTAAAGTAACAAAAAAATTAGCAGACCTGTATAGATAAAGTTATAAACACACACACACTCAAGATGATGAAGAAATGCACTGAATTCCCGAAGGGGAAAGAACAGGTTGAATAATGCAATCATAATGTAGTAATATATAATATATAAGGAACATATAATGAAATGGCACAAAAAGAAGTTACTTGTGTTAATACTTTATAAGAGAGGTCCCTGTCTCCTGTTAATGATAAGATCACAAATTTGTTTATTTTTAAACACTTTAATATGCAGTGTTTCAGAGTAGAATTTTAAAGATGGTTGGAAGAGAAAAGGAGAAAACAAAATAATGAAAAACTGCCTTAGAGAAGGGACTTGGCAAGATGGCTTTGCATGTGGATTGGTTTGGTTTCTGTTGCTCTAATAAGCACATGACCAAGAGTAAGTTGGAGAGGAAAGGACTTACAGGTTGGGCTTACAGATTAACTGTCCATCATCAAGAGGAGCCAAGGGAGGAACTAAATCAGAGACCACAAAAGAATGCTGCTCACCAGCTTGGTCCAGGACACCTCCCTTCCATATGCTAAGCCCATCTGCACTTCCCACAGTGAACTAGGCCCTCCCACATCAGTCAAGCAGCAAAAAAATGCCCACAGGTCAATGAGACAAAGGTGGTTCTCCAACTGAGATTCCTTCTTCCCAGGTGTATAAGGTAGACAACTGCAGCTAATAGCTGGGCTGCCAACCTGACAGGCTGAGCTTCAGTCTCTGAGACCCTCATAGTGGGATGAAAGAATGAAGTCCTACACACTGCCCCTGAGCTCCAAGTGTACACTGTGGGGAGTGTGCACATGCACACACACTAACACACATACACATGCACACAAGCACGTACACACAATAATAATAATAATAATGATAATAGTAAGACTAATTTTTTTAAAATCCGAGATAAAGATTAACAAAAATTATTTTATATGTATAGAAACCATAACAGACAAAAGAATTCAAGAGAAATAGAGGTGAACTGTCTAACATTTCAAAAAATTACAAAACCACTTAGAGTGTTCAATACTTGAAGGTTCCTTTATGCACCTCACCCTTTACTTCTGAAATATTTTAGAGTTCTAAGGAAAAATTGGAAAACCACATGGAACAAAGTGTTTGGCTACTAAAAGATCAAATAAGTTTCTTCCAGGATAATTTAGAGAAGATCGTCATAATGCAGTTAACAAGTTTGATCTCCTAAGATAAACACTTAACTCTGTTCCCAATAAACTTGGAAGTGCACATTGTTTTCAAATACATGGTATGTTCATTAAAAATGTGTGTTCCGTCACAAATAAAGTCTCAATAAATTCCAAACTGAAGAAATTATTAAACTGCATGAAGAGCCTACTACCACCCAAACAGAAAAATCAAAGCAACTGGACACTTCTAGGTAACCCTGAGACTGAAAAAGAAATGAAGATGTAAATTCAAACTGAATTCATATTTGAATAGATCGTGAGGGTGGGAACCTGTGATCGCGTGGGTGGCTTTATATAAAGGAGGAGGAGCCTGACCTTGACCCACCATGCTGTGAAGCAGCGAGAAGACTCACACCCGATGCTGGCACTCTAATCAGCGGCATCCAAGTCTCCAGAAACTTGTCTCGCTGCTTTACCATTAGCTCATCTCAAGCACTTTGTCATAACAGCATTCTGGTTTCCTTTCTGTTGCTATGGCAAATCACTCTGACCAAATGCAATTTAGGGGTTGGAAGAATTTATTTGACTTACACTTCTAGTTAGCAGTCTGCCACTGAGGGAAGTCTGGACAGAAGCTCATGCAGGAGCTCAAGGGCAGGAAACCATGGGGAACAGCCGCTTGCTGGCTCAAAAATAGGCAGATTCATGCTCAGTTTCTTTATACAACCCAGGCCCAATCTGCCTAAAGGTGGTGCGGTACACAGTAGACTGTGCATTACCTAACAACCAAGATGATATGCCCACAAGCCAATTTGATCTAGACAGTTCCTCAATCCAGGTTTTCCTCTCAGATCACACCAGGCTGGGTCAAGCTGACAGTTCAAGCTAACAGGGATGAGCGCCATTTCTTTCCTCTGCCCAAGTCTTCCTGGAGTCTCCCTCAGAGTTAATCCTTGAGAGCCAAGGCCCAGGATGATCCATCTTTCTCCCGATCTCTTTTGACCCTCAGCCTCCTCCTCACCATCTCCCTGATGCTCACATTCTGGTCATGCCTCCTTAGCTGAAATCAGCTCCTTGCTTTTGGTGCCTCAGTGCCTTTGATCTTGTAGCTTTCTCTGTTTGAAAGGTTTTTGCACAGGTGTCTCTCTCATCCCACTACTGCTCTTCTGTCTACAAGAGAGACCACCACCACTTTCCTCTCTGTTCCCTTTTGTTGCTTTCTTATTCTTCATCGGCATGTATTTATTCAATAAAGATTGACCCTCACCCAAAACAGGTCTGGATTTTGCCCTTGATTAAAGGAAGGTGCTTCTCTAGTCCGTTAAGATGTACCAGCTGATAGAAATGTCTGTTTGGGAGCTTGGGTCACTGGTCAGTTTAACATAGTAATTTATGCTGAGACTTTGGATCACACTGTGTCAGTTTCGACCTCAACAAGGACCACAGACCAACATGTTACCACAACCGGCTAGTGAGCCTGGATACTAAAATAGTTATTCAGAAAGTTTATAATTAATTTTTGGCAGAAAGACTAGAGACAGCGCAGTGAGCTTCTCCAGTTGGTTATGGGCCACATGTGTTGTCACACAGCATGGTCACAGAGGACAACTATTCCAGAATGTTCACACTTGAACTCCTGGGTTGTCTCCTGTGCATTCTTTCTTTGGCTGCTTCCTTGTAGGAAACGAAACGCATGAGTATCATAGTCTTAGTGATTGCTGTAAGTGCCCCAATGGGTTATCACTCCTGCGATGATTCAGGAATGCCTTGAAATTTGCTGTATTTGCTGTCAAAAGTGAGGGAAACTTTGAGACTGGGTCTCACCATGTAGCTCTTTCCGGCCTAGAACTCGCTATGTAGACCAGACTGGCCTCCAACTCACAAGAGATCCACCTGTCTCTGCCTCTCAAGTGTCGGGCTTCAAGGAAGGCACCACCATGCCTGGCAAAAGGGAGGGAATGTGGAGGGAACTGTTAGTAACTCTGTATAACAGGGTTATTGTCTCCCCACACCCACTTATGTTGCATATTTCTCATTGCTATGAGAAAACACTTGCAAAAGACAACCTAAGGAAGGAAGGGCTCATGTTGGCTCGTGGTCTGAGGGTGCAATCCCTCATGGCTGGGAAGCTGTGACACGCAGAGGCTAAGGCAGCTGGTCACAGTGCACATTCGCACTCTGAAAGCAGAGAGTTAAACGCTCGTGTTCCAGCTCTTCTTTTTATTCCACTTGGAACCGCAGCCCGTGGGTAGTGTGCTTGCACGGGGTTAGATCTCTCAGGAATTTACACTCCCAGGTTTACCCAGAGATGTTGGGGTCACTCAAACTGCAGTCGAGTTGACTTATCAGGACTAACCACCACACTACCGCTGTATTCTTCACCAGGTTTGGGTCACTGCTCTACATGCACAAGGCGGAGAGCTTATGTCTCATATACAGGAAGCCTTCACCGCCTATTTCCATTAAAGCCATCTATGTCATTTTCCAGAGAGATGTGCAGGGGCTAAAAAGGTGACTCTGCCATTAAATGTCCTTGCTGCTATTGCAGAGGACCTTAGAGCAGAAATGTTTTGTGTGGTTTTTTATATAAGAGTATGTATGCCTTTATCCAATCGTCAATAACAAAATCAAAATGATTGATTTTTTAAATTTTTCTCCTTAAACAATGAGTCCAGTATTTTGTTTTAAGGATCTTTTTCTCTACTCTATCTTTCCTTTTATCTGGGCTTCTGAACGATGACAGGTGAAACATTCTTTTTTTTTTTTTTAGCACTGTATTTTGTAAGTGAGTGAAGTAATCTTTTGGGATCATCAATATCAGTCCCTGTGATCATGTCAAAGACTCAGCAGAGGTAACACAGCATGAGCACTAAATGTAAAAGCTGCCAGAGTCCCACCCTGGCAGCCCCTTGCACGTGGTTTGAGCATGGAAGTGAACGGACTTCTCTGTACCTCAGCTTCCCCCTTAACAGTAGGGATCAATTGCACCGCTGTCAGAGTAGCTCAGCTCTGACTGTTATCGATGTGCAGAAAATAGATTTAAATGGATTATGGCGTGCACTCAGGAGAGTCCAGAACACAGCAAGCACCGTGAGCAAGATGATTGCTTCCTTCCTTTTGTGATCCATTCAGTTTTCAGCATCCTGACAAATAAATATCTAGAAGAGAATGATTCTCTCACAGTCTCTCAGGCTGGGTTGGTTCTTATTTTCATATAAGAAATTTGTGAACTGTAAGGTTCTTGAGTAATAAAGTTTAATTTTTTTTCCTTGAAAATAACATTTTATTGTCTACATTGAATTTCCTGCCCGAAAGGTCCAACGTGGCTTTTCTCTTTTGAAGGGAATTGTTGTATCTTCTTGGATTACCCAGTCGAATCAACAAACATTCACTCTGTTGATTCCTTGGCCCCCACAGCCTGAGCATGTCTGTGGGGAGGTTACTATGGACATTATGCATATCGGTGTCTGTGTATATCCATAATCTGTGGCAAGACTTCGCAGGTGCTTTCTACCTCCACCCTACAAAGACTCATTGAAAAGAACCCTGCCTTTTAATGAGTTTACCATTAAGAAAAAAAATTGGGACACTGCCTGGTTCCACCGTGTTAAATGAAAATAACATTCAGAGTTGAGTTAATCTGATTGCATGGGATCTATTTTCCCCCTTGCTGCAAATCAGAGCAGTTCCCAGCTAACAAGAATGGGTGCCCTACTTGAACGGGCAGCAGGCAATGCCGCTAGTCAGAGCGGCACTTAGCATGGCATTGCCATCATTACAGCCCCAGGTTCACAGCAATGAAACTCCAGGAGCGGCAAAGTCAAATCAGTTCAATTGTCTGATTGTTCATACCCATAAAGTGGGGAAGCTGGCAGGGGTCCGGCATAAAACTTGGAGTTCTGTATTGGAGCTCCTTTAAGGTAATTCATTGCCCTCTGTAGTAGCTTAAATCAGAGGGGCCAGCACGGTCACAGGGAATGCAGTTCCCCATCCTGCTGGAGAGCAATATCGCAGATAGCCGGCTGCTATGCCAGATGTCAAAGGTGCACTAAAAGCACTTGGTTTTGATCTGCCCCATTCCTGAGAAGTACAATGGATGGGCCTTTAAGCACCACCATAAAAAAAAGATTGTGATTAATGAAGCAGCACAAGTTAATAAACCACGTTGACTCCCGCTTCCTTCTCCTAGGCATTTCACTGTCCACAAAGCAGTTCTTTTACTTAGCAGCAGGGACGTGTAAAATGTTAATCATCAATCTGTGGGCCATTAAAGAAGTTGCTTTCCCTTTCTCAAGTTGAAAACCAAGGGGGGAAGATAATAGGTTTGGTTAACAGAGCCGTTCACATAATGGAGATGTGCCGGGGAAAGCTTTGATGAAGTCAGCGTGGGAGCCCTTGAGCACTAATCCATCCTGCTCTCGGGACCATGAGTTCAAATCCCAGATGAGGCTGGAAGGCTCAGACCAGGAGGCTAAGGTGAGTGTCTTGAAGGCAACTGACCAGCAGGAGGTAACTATATCTCAGTGAAGCCAAAAAGTAAGATGAGAAGGCATGGGAATTCTCTGTGTCAGCAGCCCAGGGCAAGGGACTGCTGATACTCACTGACCTGTGAGCCCTTCTTCCTCGCAGAGAGCACCACAGCAATCCTTCCAGTGAGGTGAGTGGCTGTGAGAGGAACCGTGGGCAGGAGAAGCTTCCTTACCTAGAGAACAAGATAGAGATTTCAGCTAATTTTCCAAAACCTAATTAAAATGCTTTCCCAGAGATTCAAGAGTGCATCATCAGAGAGACACAATTTGAAATTTTACTCATGACATGGACATTGCTTTGGATGGGGGGGGGAAGGGTTGGAGACCCAAGCAACAGGCAAATGGCCCCCAGGTGTTTTATACCATAGGTCAGTTAATATTGGCAGGAACAGAGGAACTCCTGGAAGACACTGCCAAGTCAGGTAGGTCATTCTGAAATAGTGATGTTGAAGTTGAGAACAATGTCTCTTTCTACACTGGTGGAAAATTTTGTCTTGCCTTAGTAAGGAGAGCTTGTTTAGATGGGTAAAGACCTGAATTTGATTCCCCCCTCACAAAAAAAAAGAAAGAAAAAGAAAGGAAGAAAGGACACTTAGATTGTACCTCAGAAAAACTAGAAGAGGAGATGGCTCCTACTCCTAGAAAAAGTGTATGTGGCAGATCACAATGAGGGAAGGACAAGTGACCCCTGACATCTTGAAGAACCATATTTGGTCAATGGAAATACCACTTCCCCACTGGAGCCCTGAACCTTCCATTCTTTTTGCTTCCTCTAAAACTTGACAGAGGCAGACTGGTTCCCCATCTTTTAAACTTGGCCACACCTACAGTCTTTTTATGTTTTTTTTTTCTTGACAGACTTTTCAGACCTAAGTTCAGACCTTGTAAGACAATGAAAATTGGTTTTATTAATTCCTGTTATCTCTTTAGTCCAAAGGAAATCAAATATCAACTATGTGACACTCAGATTCTCAAACCACATCATGAAGGTCATGAGAGAGGTGCAAACAACCTTGAAAAGCAGACTGTGAAAGAAGAGATGCTTGGCAGTGTCTTAGTCCATATTCAGATGCTTTAACAACAGTGTGGTATAGGAGGGTTCTTCTGGATTTTGTGTTGCTTTCATTGGTTAATAAAGAAGACTATCTGGACTGTAGGATAGAGAAGCCCTTACGTAGGCAGAGTAGAGAGAACAGAAGGCTAGGGAAGAAAGGAAGTGTGGAAGATGCCATGATGCTCCGGCCTGAGATGAACACTGGTTAGAATCATGCTGGTAAGCCACAGTCAGGTGGCCATACATATTATCAGAAATAGGTTAGTTTAAGATGTGAGAGTTAGCCAAGAAGAGGCTAGTGATAATGGGCCAGGCAATAATTTAATTAATACAATTTTCACATGGTCATTTTGGGTACAAGCCAGCCGGGGGCTGGGTGCGGGCAGCGGCGGGACACAGCCCGCACCTCTTACAACAACACTGAATAATTTATAAAGAATGAATGTTTACTTGGTTCACAGTGGTGAAGACTGGGATTTCCAAGAACATTGTGCCAGCATCTACTCAGCATCTGGTGGAAGCCTTCTTGCAGAGGGCATTACATGCAGACAGCAAGGATGCTACCTTGGGTCTCTCTCTTTCTACTTCCTATAGAGTAACTAATATGAGCTTGGACCCTACTCTCATGACTTTATCTAGATTTCAGTCCTTAAAGTCTCCAACAGGCCTCACCTCCTGATGGAAAAAAATGGATTTTAGAATTAGGATTCCAAATCATGAAATTAAAGGACAAACCCAAGCCGCAGCCATAGTCTATACTGGGCCCACAATTCTTATTATTTCATGGAATTTGTGAAGAAACGAGGATACAGGGATCTAACCCAAAGCAGCATGTGTTCTAGGCTTCCACTGTCAGCTTCCAATATCCACTCCATAGAGCAGCCAGGACTGTGACCCTGAGACATGCACTGCCTCCATCAAACCAAAGCTCTCCCTGCTGAGCATCCCATTCCCAGGCTTCCACTGGCTTCTCTAGGAAAATTTCTCTGCCCTGCCCTCGACCTTACACACCAGGTATCCAGAGGAGTATGTTAGCGAGTTCTGTGCCCTGTCTATCTCTGTACTTAGCACCCAGTGCTGAAGCAACTACCTGGTGCATATTCCCAGTACACACATTACAGCGATTTTGTATCTGTGTGAGATAGAACTTGTCACCAGAGAGGGGGCCATAGAATTGAAAGTGTAAGCTAGTAATCTTTCTGTACTCGGACAGTGTTTTCATAGATTCATGCTCTCAAGCAATAACACAGCACCCTTTTCTAAGCCCACACTTGACAAGTGATTCAGACAACTTTCATCGAACACGTAAAAAATGATGATGGTGATGGTGGCACGGAAAGAAACTGAGAAGCAATTGATGGTATTAATTAATTAATTAATTAATTAATTAAAGAACTTCCCCCCAAAACTCATACAGCTATCTCTATTATTTATAATAACAAGTGTCGGCCCTGTGGGCATCTGGTTCACCATTGCACTCCCAAGGCCAGGAAGTTTATTGTTAGAGGATGACCAATACGTGTTGATTGAATTAATTAATTGACCAAGAACATTTTGTTTCAAACATTTGCTAGCAGTCAGAATTTGCATGTTACAACCTATCTGAGCATGGTGGTACTTGACTGGATCCCAGCACACAAGGAACTGTACAGAGAGGCCCACTCTCGAAATAACAAAACCAAAATAAACAAACAGAAATTTAACATCTCCTACATGTATGGAGATTTGAACATCTGTCCATTCTTCTAGCTTCGCCTCTTCCTATCTGGACTACATTGCCCAGTATGTGCCCTTAAAGAAGTAGCTGCAAACGAGTTCTCATTCTTCAAACACCTGATCTCGATGCTCTGTCTTCTGCCAGGCAAGCTGCTCTTTCTCGTTCATCACTCCTCACAAAGCCTTTCCTTCACATGACCCTAAAAACACTTTAGCAAGATCTCAAATTGTACCTCCTGATTCAAGGAGATTGCTCAGAGTATCTGTCTTCTCAAGATATATAATCACCTGCCTACAAATCTTAGTATAGTGCCTAGAATCAATCTTACTTAAATCAATAACTCAATGACTTAACCAATTGAGGAATCAAGGAACTGCTGGGGGAGTTTCAAAAATATCCCACATACTGTCTTCCTGAGCTCTGATCTTTTGGTGGTCTAAGTAGACTGATTGTCACAATAGTAACTAAATATGCTTTCAGTTTCTGAAATTGATAAGTAAAACTATTTTAGTAAAATATTCCAATCTCCTACCCACACTTCTTTTCAAGAAATAATGCAAGGTGACTCTTCGTGTTATTTCAAGTTTATGAATCCACGCTCTAAGGTCTTCTGCTTTGTGGAAAGCATACACAACCACTAACTCCCTTCAGAAAAATCTCGTCAGCACTTGTCTTTTATGTGTATCCAGAGTTTCCACCTACCTCCTCTGTTAGCTCCTGCAGTGGTGAAAACTTACACTGATCATGGTCATTCAGTGTAGGAAATGAATTAACATTCTCCCCAGGACCCTCATTGGTATAGTATATTAATAGGCTCCTTATGTAAATGTCTCCTGTTACCTCACTGCGTACTTGCCTGTTAGCTGGCTGCATGCAATTTAGAAAGGAGGGCAGGAATGACTGTGTTCACACTTGGAGCAGAGGGCCATAGGGTGGGGGTCAAGCATGAAATGGAGAAGGACAATGAACATAGCTGTCACCAAGCCAACAGTGGGTTCAATAAAGCCAGCTTTCATTCCAAATAGGCATTTTTGTGTGCCTCCAAAAGATTTGTCATTATAAAAAAATTTTGGAAACCAAAAGACAATAGAGGTGACGAGATTTTAAAGATGTTTAGTCAAAGGTGTCTTAGCAGCGAGTTAGAAAAAATGTCCCAGGTCCTCACTACAGGAAACATTCTAACACTTCTACAAAAAGGAAACCTCAAAAGATATACTCTACCTCTACGACCATTCACAACAGCAACACAAGGAACTGGACCCTAATGCACAGCCTCTCATTTGACAAAGCTGCCAATCATTCCTCAAACTTCCTTTCTCCTTTTTGTCTTGAATATAAGTGATAGACTGCATTTCCTAAACTCCTTTGCAGGTAGATGTAGTCCTCTGACAGCGTTTCAGTTAATGGTATGCACACGCACACACGAACACACACACACACACACACACACACACAATGTGTGCCTCTCACTGGGCTAGCCTATAGCTGTCCTCTCAGGCTGAGGAATCCCGAGCTGCCTTGGAATCCTTCTGATAAAGGCAATAGAACCCTAACACCAAAAAAA
>JAQHUG010000105.1:5406205-5438898 GCA_028555095.1 Dicrostonyx torquatus | reverse complement strand
TCGCCCTGCCTCTACTTCCTGTCTGATTGACCTGCCTATACTTCCTACCTGGCCAATCAGCATTTATTTAAAACATGATTGACTGAACAGACAAGTGTCCTGCACCATCCATGTCTGAGAAAACTTATATCTCAGTTGCAAAATTGGTGACATTTCTCTTTCTACATCTGCAGCCAACTGGATGTAACAAAGAGAGAAATCAATCAAAGGAAGAAGTAGGGAGAGAGAGAGGGAAAGGGGGAAGAGGTAGTGAGAAGGAGGAATGGGAAAGCAGTATTCTCCAAGCTATCCCAGTTTTCCCGTGGCTCATGGAAGTGCTGCTCAAATCCAGCTGCCCTCTCAAGAATCAAGCTGACAGATTGCAGAATTCAACTTCTTCATTCACACCAGGAGACCCATTCCTCTGGGAGGGAAATGAGAGGGAAAAATATCATCTTGACACCAGTCAATTGTTGGTGTATTTGCCTTTCTTTGTCCTGATTCTTCAAGCCATCCTCTGATTGGAAATCAGCTTCTGAGAAATATAGAGGCGTGGCATGAGGCGCAGGCCAATAAAAGCTTTGCAGGTTGCACACATTCTATGCTTTCACTCTATAATGAAAAACAAGCAGGGCACTAGAGTCTATCAAATTGTTGAGGAAAAAAAAGAACAAGATAGAGATTCATGTGAAGGTAGAAAAATCCCCAACAGATCCAGTGCCAGGACCACCCAAAGGGATGCATCCATTGCCCTGCACATATCTTATGGCATAACAAGAGAAATTGGCCAGCCTAGGGACTTACAAGGATCACAGATGTCCTGAATGTGCAGAACTGAACCCTGTAATGCCTAAGAAGTAGAGACGATGCCAAGAAACATCCACAATTAGATCCCAATTTTCATCTAGATTTCAGACCTTTTTGTATAACACTAACTGTGCTAGCTAGGACCATGTAAGTTACTGTATCAATGATCTGTTGCAGGTTCAAATCTTAGTGCTCCTTGGATAGATGATCCCACTTAATATCCTAACTTACTTATAGGTAGTGGTTTTAAGCCTAGATAATACACATAATGAGCTCAGTGAATCAGATCATTGTATAGATACAATGCATATTACACACAGCGCCTGTGAGGCAAGGAGTGCTCGGTGCCTTCCCTATAATAGTGGTGCTATCACTGTGATGATTTGCTGACCAATAATTGAGCCTCTGTGTTGCAAATTCCTTATTTGCCTGGAAAAAAAAGCTTGATATCTGATCAGACTCCATCTATTACATTTAATCTTAGTGTCAGCTTAATATAGGAACACTCATGGAACATTACAGGCTAGGACAACACTGAACAATAACACATACTAAGGACTAAATAGTGATGCTCACCACACCTCTCTTCCCACCATATCACTAAGAAATTCCCAGAAGTACTATAGAAGTAGACAGCATTTCATTTCATGTTGTTTCAATCTGCAACAGGCCTATAATCTTCCAAACACACCTCTTTCTCAGAGAAATCATTCACCGGCCTGGCCACCATCCATGACACTGTAACTTCACCCATAGTAGACACAGGTTTGGCCCATACCCCTCTGCCCACCACTTCTGCTTTCCCCAGTCTTTATTTGTACAACTCCAAGGGTGATATGAAAATTCTAAAACAAGGCAACACATTGAAGATTTCTTCTTTTACCAAAGCATCCCAAGGCTCTGTGACTGGTTGCTTGGTTACCAATAAGATACAGAGCAAAAGATTCATTAGAAGCTAAAGTACAAGCCCATGATGCCAATGAAGAGTCCCCCCAAATCCTTCCAACAAAAGGCAACTGTTACATCCACATTTAGACAGTCATTAGCAGAACAGTTTCTGCCATAATAATTGCGAGAGCTTTGTCACTAACTCAATAGATAGAATTTCTAAGGATCTACAGCAAATTTCCCCTTGGAGGAGCTAAAAGTTCAGAGGATGCTAGTTGTTAAAAGAAGATATGGGTAAGTGAAAGACCAAAATTGTCTCACTACCAACCAGCTCTGTACTGGTAAAATTTAAATCATAGCTAATAAAAACTTGCAGAAAAAAAAAGACCACATTGCTTTGCAAACATCAAACTTTGTATTTTCTGCCTTCTCATGCCTCCACCTAGGGTGCTACCGCTTTGGGCTTGATGTTTTGTTCTAGAATGCTTTCTCCAGACTGACAGTGGCAGAACGAACAAGACAGCTAAGTCTAGAGCCTCAAAGAGCAAAGGAGAGCTGCTGAGAACTGGCAGATTTCCAGATTTGAAACCAAAAAGGGAGCCATGAGGTTTTTTTTTTTTCTAGAAAGGGAGAAAGAGCACCTTTTGTGCTTGTTGGGGAGGGGAAGGTAGGAAAGAAAGAAAAAACACATCCACTGAGCACCATCTATAATACTCAGTAACGAATCACATCATGCCAAAATGAAAATCCCTCACTATTTGTTGAACTGTATTCCTGGCTCACAAGAAGCTTTTTAGACGAGATTCTCCAAGGACCTTCTAAATGCTATCTCATTATTATTCACCTTCATTTAGAAGTTAAGTATCTTCATCTCCATTTCAGAGTTAGGGGTTAACAGAAAGGTTAAACAAATTATATAAACTTATATTAAAAGTCTGAAATGATAGAGACCAAGGTGTAGGATCCCATGAGGATGACTTGTCTTCTTGGAAAAATTAAGCAACATACATAATTATTTTTAGAGGAATATTTCAAAAAATATGTTTTATTTGCACATAGTGGTCTACAAAGAAAAAGCAAAAATAATAATAATAACAATTGTGCTAACTGCAAATCCAGTGTGTCTTCCTGAATCCTTGCTTTTTTTCTGTCCCCACCCATGTGGCTGGAGATTTGAAATGCTATTTAAGTCTCAATTTCCTTCAGAAGCTAACCTCTGTGGAATAAAATGCTGTTAAGGGGGGGGAGAATCTTTTCTGTCATTTGACTTTAACTTATGATAAATTAGCTTCAACTAGTTTCTTAGAAAATTGCCCAAGAAATGACTACAGAAAATTAAATACCAAGACTTCAAAGAGGCAAACACACAGCCTTCAAATTCCGACCTCAGAGAATAATCCTCCCTTTCTCATGCTTTGGTGAGATGTGAGTAAAGAAATCTTACTAGGGCATGGTAATGAACCATCTTTCAAATGACTTTTCTATCAATCCTCTTTCCAAAGGGTAATAAAGTGATGATTATTTCTAGGCAGTTTCAGGGACGTTATCGTCTCATTTTAATAGTCACCAGTAAAGGACTGCTCTCAGGCATTATCACCAATGGTGATAAGGGTAAGACTGGTTAAGAATTCAATAGGTAAGGTATAGGTTGTTAAAAGCTATTTCCTAAGAAATTAAAACAGAGAGACATCAAAAGAATCATACTGGGTCTTAAAGAGTTGGTAGTCATTTCCTTCTCAGTCAAAAATGTAAATATGATTTATTACCTAGTGAATGAAATTCACTATCATTTGAAGATTGTGTTACTTCTTTTTTTTTTTAAAAAAAAAAAAGATGTTGTTGAACTTATGCTGTGAGCCATGCCTTTTGCTTGATCTAGTGAGAAGCATAAGAAGATCTGTGGATGGCAAGTGTCATCATTTCCAAAACCAGTGTATTGGCTCTCATATAAAACAACAGTCAACAAGAACAAAATGTTCTTCAAACACTGGCTAAGGGGTTATCACCACCCGGCATTTGTTTTACAAAACTGGAGTGAGGAATGCTTCCAAATTATATTAAATCTCACTCCTCTGAGATGCAAGAAGTTTTAAGACAGCAGGTAGTGGGCACCACTCAGAATCCAGAGATGGAAAGGAGACTTCATACACTAGATTGCCTGCACAGAAATTTCCTGACCTCTTCTCAGACCCTCACATCCAGATCCCACCCATGACCTCTGCACCTAGGAAAGGACTGTGCAGATCACTTTCACTCAGAGGTGCTAGAATATCCCTATCTTATTTACCTAGTTCTCTTTCCCCAACCAGAGCCCACTGTGCTAGCAGGAAGGGTAAAGGACCCTTCTCTGAATCTGACATCTACCTAGAGGTCAAATATCTCAGGACTTAGTAGAGTTCCAAATATGGAACAAAAGAAGGAGAAAGTGGTGGTGGAGGAGGAGTGGAAGAAGGAAGAAAAAAGGAAGAGGAAGGAAGGAGGAGGAGGAAAGGAAGGAACGGGGAGGGAAGGAAGGAAGGAAAGGAGGAAGAAAAGGAGGAAGGAAGAGAGGGAGGGAGGGAGGAAGGAAGGAAGGAAGATAAATGAGACATGAGTTGGATCTTCACCCCCACAATCTTACCAGCAATGCTGCTGAGAAAGGCTGCTTCACAAATAACTGCTGAAGACCGTCAACTGGATGAACAAACACTGCCTCCTTTTGTGATCATGTCAGTCACTCAGGCAACACTGTCACATCATATGCAAGCAATTCCAGTGACCTTTGCACAACAGATCTTTTCTTTCAGATAATATTCTGCAGTTGTTTTTCTTAGCATTTTGTTTTGTTTTGTTGAAAAAAAAAAGCACACCACAAAAGTTTACAATCAAGTTCTTGTATTTGCTTTCAAGTTTCACTCCAGTTTACAGGTATTTTGGTCAATAAATTGGTGTATTTGGTTTGGCCCTTGCATAAGTAAACTCTGCTCTTTCTAGAGTTGAGTACAGCGCTGAAGTGAGACCAACAAATCCCTTACTGATTCAGAGACTGGACAATATTGCTAAGCATCGCCTCCCAACATCAATATTTTAGCCTCATTGCCAATCACTGTTTCACCCAAGCACATGGGCTGAGACAGGAGGATTGGGAGTTTGAAGGCTGCCTATGCTACACGGGGGTTAGGGGAGGAAGAGGGAAGGAGGAAGGGAAGGAAAACTTGTCCAAGTTTTCCACCTCCTACCAACCAAAGGAAACAGAATACTGATGAACCCTCAAAATCACATGAACCAGACACAATTGTTTTCTACCCCACCATGCAATACTTCCCTTGAAGTGCAGTCTAAGGAAGCAGGGGTTTAGATTTCTAAAGGAGATTTAGAAGTAAGTCAAGGAATGTAAGAATTAAAGGCAAAACTAAAGGTGAAAATTTTAGGTTTAGGAGGTTTGCTGCTGGCCAGTGGGAATGCTAAGTAAGAGCCTCAGGGGTAGACGGGAGTAATCTTTCAATCTTTGCTGTTGCTGCTGATGATGAAAAAAATACTCACACACTGTTCTGAGGCAGGGCAACCCTACTCAGCATGCAACAGGGACCTGCCCCCAACACAGGGTTGCTTCCAGGGACACCTCACTTCAAGCTCCAGAAACTGATGAAGTTTTCAAGCCATCAGAACGCTGTAATGGAGGAAAATATGTGCAAAGCATTTCAGCCTGAAATGCATCTTTCCCCACAGGATTGGCCAAGGGGAGTGTGGATGTGATGTGACCCAGTGCCAAGAGGGAGAAAGGAGCAGAGACTAGCAATGGTCTCTAACCTTAGAGACCTGAGCTTAATACAGTGAAACTTTTCATAACAGTTTGTGGGATTACATATTCCCATTTCTGAATTTAAAAATGGGGTATGTAAGGAAAAAATGGTTTAAATTTGTACTTTTCCCTCATTCAGAGGAACTGGAAGACACTAATCCAAAGCATCTAGAGTTCACCAGGACTTGACTTTTTGTGGCTCTTTATGCTCCAGCCTGGGCCAACAGACACTCATCCCCGTGTTTTCCCTGTTGTTGCTATTCAAACCTTGTGTTCCTGGAGAAGGAAGAAGAAATCACATAATTCTTAATGTATTTATAAGTATGTATACCTATAGGTATAGGTATGTATGTATATAGATACAGTGCTTGAACGAAATGATGAATAGCAGTGGGGATAGAGTCTGCAAACATCATGAGAAAATAAATTAATTCATCCCCCAGTTTTTCAATGCACAGCATTCGATTCCAAGAGTTCCAAGCAACCAGCTGAAGCAATGAGGTAAAAAGGAGAGTATCCGTGGTGGATTCCTTCAGTGTCTTCGTGCAGAACAAGGAGAGGAGAATGAATGCCAAACATTCTGCTCCGAGGTCAACATCTGGGAGGATCCCTCCATTAGACACTGTGTCCTTGGTACAGCGGGAGATGACGATCATAGGACACTTCCAGGACTTCCACACTGTACAATCATCCTGACAGAGATTCTGACATAGTCAGGATCATGTCAATCAGTGGACATCACCACAGAGTTCAAGGCAAAAGGAGCTAAGAGATCATCATCTTCCTTGTCGCCCTTTTCAGAGCCGTGTGTGATCTTCCAAGGGATTTCTATTTCTGTCTCTTGCTGGAAGTCCCTCAGCTGGTTCAATGTTTTTCTCAAGTCCTGAGTTGCAGTGTTCCCTTGCAAGGGAATAATCATTTCTTTTTAAATCTACAAAGAAACCAAGACAGTTTTAGTAGATGCCTTAGGACACATTGAATCATGTAGACAGATTGAACTCAGGCTTAGTCAGTGTTCAGGGAATCTCTATTGCCTCAGGCCTTGAACATACAGATTCCAAACACACAACCATATCTAAACCCAGGCCCCTCCCATCCCAATGACCACATGAAATTCTAACTATGTATGTTGTCACTGTGTAAGTCACTGACCACCACCTTGTGGGATAAGATGTGTCTGATAAAACTTAAATGAGGTCCAGCAAGACATGGGAACCTTGGGAATGATCAATGGGATGAGTCAAAACAGTGACTTTTGATTCTAGGGCTTGGCTTTCTGCAAGAAAGCTGCCTACAGCTTTGGGGCCACCTATAAAAGTTTCATCAACCAAAAATCACATCAGCCATTCCCCAAGCCCTTCCGCTTTCATTTGAAAAGGACATTTAAAGAAAACAGTAAACAGAGTAACCTTTGGGGGGGGGTTGGGGAGGATGACACAGCTATAGGGAAAGGAGCATTAAGTGGTGCATACATCTCTTTGTGCTGTGATTCCTAAGTGAATTCTGGCCTGCAGTTGTGGGATGATTCAAATATCCCCCAGCTCCTGCCTTCCTTAGAGTTTGGATGTGCATCAGCCCAGCCAAAACCCCTTCCTAGGTTCCTGATGACCAGCCCAGAGACACAGTATTGTACCATTTCTTTGCTCATGCATTGTGAACTCACATCATGAGCGGTTATGAGAGTATAGCCTTCCCCTTTGCTCCCTTGATTAGTTAGCTCAAGGACTGAGAGCTGTGGGTGATGGCTCTAAGGAATCAAGATTGTCATTCAGGGGTCAGCTGTGCAGATAATCTGAGTGAAGGCCTGGCCTCAACCTCTGGGACCAAGAGGAAAAGGTCACGGTTTTGTTGTTGTTGTTTGTTTTACTTTTTAATGTGCTGAGTTTTCTAGATAAAAACTAACATGTATGTATGTATATGCAATATATAATCAATAATACAACCAACAAATATTAAAATATCCATAAAATAAATGTTCACATCAACTTGGTGAGACAGGTACAATATCTCTTTGCTTGCAGATGAAGAAGTTGAAAGCCAACGCCTCATAGCCAGCAGAAAGCAGAACTATGGTACATGAACCATGCCTGCCTAGGTCTGGATTCTAGGGTCATATGCATTGTGGTAATCTGCCTCTGCCTTAAAAATAAATGAAATGTAAAAACTAAAAGGTTTTCTTATTCTGTTCCCCAAACCATTTTTATTCAATTATCAATGATACAAAATGATAATATTTCTTTATTTCCACTTCAGTGCTAATTTAATAAAACTACGGTTTCAGACAAAGAGTGGAGGGGGAAGAGAGAGAGAGAGAATCTAAATGAGCACTCTAGAAATTCTTGCAGTTTGTAAATTTAAAAAAAAATATTCAAAAATAAAGAAGATAAAAAGTTTGAGTGAGTAGATCAGGCTGAGAGATTGTTAAAAGGAACAAACTTACTTCTAGCTAAAAGGAAAACAAAAACTGCACAGTGAGATGGCTCAACAGATAAAAGTGCTTGCTGCGAAGCCTCATGACCAAAGTTCAAATCCCAGGACGCACATGGTGGAGGGAGAAAACAGACAACTGGCTTCCAGCCTACAGCCTGCCATGGCATGCCCACACGTGCACATGAATCCTTAACCATACTCAACAACTAACTGGGCCCAAAGATTGGAAGCAATGAGTAATGGCGTGAGTCTTACTGGCCTCTGATTGATCAGATATAGTCCTGGGTCTTCGAGAATAGAATCCGCCCTGTCCAGGTTACAGTGAGTCAGACTGGGCAGAGTGCAGTGCCTAAGGATGATGATTCCTGAGCAGATTGCAGTCTGCAACTGTGGGATGATTCAGATATTCACCAGCACCTTCCTCCCTTACTTAGAGTAGAGGTGTGCCTCAGCCCAGCTCCATCCCCTCCCCAGGTTCCTGATTCCAGTCCGGAGAACACAGCATTGTGCATCCATCTCTTTGTCCATCTCCCATGAGCTCACAGCAGGGGAAGCTATGAGAACACATTCCCCTCCTTGCTCCTTTGCCTTCCCCTTCCACACTGTCATCTGCTGCTGAGGGATGGTACACGCTATTGTCACCGATGGAAGAAACTAGGAGCCTGATCCTAATGCCTTTTTCAACTAAGTCTTGCTCACAAAAGCCTCCCCCCCCCTCAATTCCAACAGAATCAGAAATTGCCTGTTTTGTTGTAGCTTTCTCTAGGTCCACCCCAGGTTACAAGGGATGACCCTCTTCTGTTCTTCCAGACTTTTTGTTGAAGATATGGGTCCTAACTATGCTGCCCAAACTGACCATAAGCTCCTGGACCAAGGTGATCCTCCACCTCTGGAACATCGTAGGCTCTAGGTGTGGCCACAGTGCCCCACTCAGGACAGTACCCTTTGGTAAGCAGGTAAAGCTGCTATCTTAAACATGAAATTCCAGTGTAAGGACAACCTTGCTATGACCCAGAAAACAAGAGCTAAGCAGGCTGAGGCAGATAGTAAGGCCCGTTTCTGAAAAGGCCAAATAGACCCCAAGCAGAGTCAGGATTCCATACTGGAAGGCAGAAGTCTTCAGCCATTTGCTTCATGCTGAGGATTCTGGGTTTGTGCCTAATATACTAGACTCGGAGAAAATAAACCATATTTCTAAGTTGGATGGTTCTGGGGTGGTTTTGATTTTTGTTTGTTTGGGGTTTTTTTTTTGTTGTTGTCATTGTTTATTTTTCGAGACAGCATTCCTCTGTGTAGCCCTGTCTGTCCTGGAACTCACTTTGTAGACCAGGTGGCCTTGAACTCACAGAGATCCACCTGCCTCTGCATTCCTGAGTGCTGGTATTAAAGGCACATACAACCACTGCCCAGTTAATGGTTCTGTTTTGTAAATGTTGCTTAAAGAAGCAATACTATTGTTTATAATGGCAGGACTTGGGACTAGTGAGATGTCTAAGCTAGTAAAACGTGGCTCCCTACAAGCCTGGTGACCAGAATTTGAACCTCAGAATTCACACATTGGAAGACAATCTCAAGTTGTCTTCTGACTTTTGTGCAAGCAGAGTGGCGTGTGCCCCCACACACACACACACGCACACAACCACTGCGGTGAAAATTTAAGGTGACAGGTGTGGGGGCTGAGAGTGTAACTCAGCAGTAGAGCGCGCTGGCCTAGCATGACAGGGTCCTAGATTCGAAGCCCACTGCTGTAAAACAAACAAACAAATGAGCTAACAAAGGGGGCAGTTGTTAAGAGGATAAAGCAGTGCTTTAACTACTTAGCCTTTCTTTCCCTCTGGGCCACACCCTCTCTGGTACCCAATGAACAAACTGGAACAGAATAAAAATGCTACAGGCATGCTGTCTGGGAGCAAACAGGACCTTGAAAGGGAGGAGCGGGGCCTTCCACCCGGCTTCATTCCTTTTAAGTAGGTGGAACTTTTCCCGTGAAGCAACTGTGACAAGCACTGAGCCCAGGGTTGTTTTATCACATTTTGGCAGAACCTCAAGCAAAACCCTGTCCTTTAAATCCCTCCGGAGACTTGAAAATTTTTCAGTCTCAAAGTCAAGCTTGTGAACGGCTGTGCATGAAATAAAAATGTGGTGAAGATTTTCTCGCGTTCCCGGGGTTATAATAACTGTTATTCCATGAGAGTTTCTCAAAGTCTCTGAGACTTACCCGGCAGCCTGAGCTTCTTACAGCAGGAGTTGCAGCGATGTTTTGCAATGAAGTTTCTAATTGCATCTTCCCCTAAATTGGCCGGTCCAAACACCATCCCTCTTGATCTAGGGGGAATATCAGAATATCAATTAGATCACAGCTGAGGAAACAGAGTCCAACTAGGATTCTCTGAGATTGTGAACAGTATCCCGTAGTAACCTAGTCACTTAAAGGAGCCAACCAGGAACAGAGCACTTTGGGGAAGTAACAATGTTAGGTTTGCAAATTTAAAATTCAAATGCACTTAAATCTTTGTACCCAACTCCAAGACCTACTGTGAAACTCATTCCATCACTGATCTGATAGAAGAGTGAATATTCGATGTGCTACATTAAAACAAAATACAGCAAAACCCTTCTGAATACATATGGGGTGAGAGAACGACATTCATTACCATATGCGCTACCAAAACACCCCAAAGGTAAAAGCTAGGCTAACTTTGCTAAGGAGCGCACCTTCTAAAAAGACATACAAAGCCGCACACCCACATACTTTTCTGAAAACGACTCTCTCCAATCCCAACGCCTCACTAGCCACCAGAGCCGGTATTCCTGGGTTTTCGAAAGCCACTTTTGACTCTGCAAACTGTTTCAACTGGGTCTTCACGGAAAGTAAAGACAACTATTAGACGAGAGAAAACGCTTGTCGGAAAAGACCGCAGACACCCAGAGTGGGTAGTAGAATTAATCACAGGAGCGCCAGGAGTCACTGTCTCAGAGACACATTTTAACATTCTAATATAAAGATCCTCTGCAGACTCTAGGTTCGCTGTTCATACAACCATTATTCTGTAGATCTTGACCCTCTGCACAACACACCAGGACCGCCTCCAAAGAAAGTGTATGAAAGCTAATATTTTATTTTAATGACATGCACAATGGAAACAGCACATTTTAAAATCTGAACTCAATTACTGCTCTTAAATACCACGTCTTAAGAAGAAGGGGGAAAAAAAGCACAGCAGACTATCACAAAGGGGAACAATAAACTTTGCTTCTGAGGAATGCGGTTTTTCAAAAGGGACATGGTGTAAAAATGAACTTTTTTTCCATCCGAGGATTGAAGCATTTATCTCAATTTCCACTTCCTTTTGGCAGAAGAACAGTGGCTCTCTGAAGATGTGCCAAGCTCGGAATGAGGGCTGATGTCAATTTGATCTCAGATTGCCTCCCGCTCTGTGCTGGGTAGGTGGAGAAAACCTCTTGGGAAGACAGAGTGGAAAGACACTGGGGATTAACTTTCCTGGTCACTCAATCGCTCTCACAAAGCACAGCTCTGGTGGTATTTACCAGGCAGCAAGAGGCGCCTCTTGTTAACTCTGCCTCGATTTCAGTCCAGCTGGAGAGACACTACTTCAGTCAGGTGAAACTGGAGGTGGGGGGGGGGGAACCAGCAGAATCACGCTGTATTTAGACCAGAATGCTCTGATCTGATAAAGTGAGAGATGGAGGCATTTGCTCAGTCATTAGCATGGAAGATTCCCTTTGGAGTCTCTCTGTGACCTCATTGGAAAATTTCACTTCCTTGCACCCCAAACCGGCCACTTCTGTCTTCCCAGCAAGGCATGAAGACATCCAACTAAGAAATAATATTTTCAAGTAATATCTGGAAGTTATTTGTCTCTGAGAGTTTCATGAAAATTAAAATGAAACCATCAAAATTCTCTGCAAAAAAAAAAAATTCTCTCTCAGGGTCATGAGGATTCCCAGAGCAGAGTGGAAGAGTTGTAGGGACATTCCGTTTGTGTGGACGCGCCACAGAATGCTCCAAGCTTTGCATTTGCAGATAACTAAGTTTTCAAGGAAAACACAACTTGCTGTTTTCCAGATTTTTTTTTTACAACACAGGAAAAGCAGGTGGTAGCGTGGTTGTACAGACGAGGAAACGCTAATTAGTGCCATCTATACATAGTCACTAAAGAACATCTCTCTCATCACCACTTCATATTTGTCAAACGCTCAGAACCATCAGGCAGGAGGCTAAAAAGATACCGTCCCAAACTACCGATAAATGAGGCACATTAGGGAGAGTCCGAGACAGCGGGAGCAGGCATGAGAAAGGACATTAGAATCAGTTCACAAAGCCATCGTCCCTTTCCATAATAACTGTCCCCTTCCTTTGACTCTTTCACCTTACAAGGAAGTTGGAACTTGGAGTGAGCCTTAGTTTTTCTCTTCTGTGAACTGGGGTTAAACTAACACATATGGTTGCGTGAGTGAACACAATAGCTTAAATCTGTGCACCTCAGACTTGAATTCACATCAGTTCACCAGGAGACTTTACGAAAGTTCAGATCCTGGCTCCTTAGATACAGAGAAGCCCAGACACCATGCATTCCCACCAATGTCCCCGACAGTGATGTTGACCTGTGGTTCACACTTTTGTTTAACAGATTTTACACTTATGAGGGCCATTGATTAATTAAATACAGTTCTAATGAAACTAATCAGCTGAAAGAAAATAAAACATAAGATCACTGTGAAAACTAAATGCACAGAATTGGGTGTTGCCACAATGAAACCACTCTACCTGTTTCAGGAGACGCTGCCCTCAAGTTACAGAAAACAAAGTTGCCATAATAATTTCACAGAACTGCACTGAGGAACTTTAAAAAACAATACAGGAGGGACAGACGACTGGAACTGAAGGACATTTGGGGGACGATGTGGAAACTTAGTGTAGTAGAAACTCCCTGAAATCTTCAAGATTGACCCTATCAAAGACTCCTAGTAATGGGGAATATGGAGCCTGAACCGGCCATCTTTCAAAAGCAGAGCTGGGACCCCAACCCAGACACAAAGCCTTCAATCTACAATCTGCCCTGCCTCCAAGACGTGTTAGGATAATGGTGACACAGAACTTCTGGGAGCGACCAACCAATGACTGGTCCAACTTGAGGTTCACACCAAGAGAGGGAGTCACACTGACTCTGCCTAGATGCCCAGGAACTGGAGTCTGGACAGCCCAGAAACTCAGGGCAAACCAAACAGAACAAACTCAGAAACCAAACAAGACTGTGAAATTTTCCTTAAAAAGTTTACTAATGATATTCTGCCATACTCATAGATCGGGGGCTAGTCCAAATGTCATCAGAGAGGCATCATCCAGCAACTGATGGGAGCAGATGCAGATACCCACAGTCAAACACTAGGCAGAGACAGAGGAACCCCACATACCAGGGTGGGATATGCAGGAGCCGGAGGGGTCGAGGACACCACGAGAACACACCCACACAATCAACTAAGCAGGGTTTGTAGGAGCTGACAGAGACTGAAGCAACAATCACAGACCCTGTACAGGTCTGAGCTAAGCCATCTACATATGCGTTATGATTATGTAGCTGGGTGTTACCCCTAACAGTGAGAGTCGGGGGATCTTTGACTGCTTTCCCCAATTTTGTGACCCTTTTCCTCCTATTGGGTTGCCTTATCCAACCTTGATATAAAGGTTTGTGCCTAGTTTTATTGTAATTCATTATTCTGTGCTCAGTTGATATTCCCTTTTTAAAAGAAACAGAGGAAGTATGGATCTGGGGGAGAGGGAAGGTGTGGGGAGCACTGTAAAGAGTGGGGGAGGGGAAACTGCAGTCAGGTTGTAATGCATGAGAGAAAAAGAAAAGAAAAAATTACAGAGGCCAGGGCCCTATTCAGACATTGCAGTAGAATGCCAAGCATGTTTTTTTCTAATTCCCCCAGGTGACCTTAATAGAAATTGAAACCTGCTTTCTATAGAATGCAATTAAATACCTAACTGTCAAGTAGGATAATATAATCTCAGATTCTAAAAGGATGGAGTATTCAGGTCATATTAAGTGATATATGCCAAGGTCAAATTTTAATGAACAATAGACAGAGTACACATAAACTGAGTTCATTATATATGCAAAAAGTCTGAAAAATTGCAAAGAAAGTTCTCATATAAAAAAATTTCCTAATACAAGCCCTTGAGCACCCAAGACTGCTGAAGAAATAATATGCATAGCTGAGAACACTTCAGCTCTGCTAAAATAAAAAAATAAAACAGTCCATTATACCCTCAAGTCCAACATGGATGCTATAATCAAATAAATACCGTTGGAACTGGATGCTGCACAGGAGCCCTGTAGAACACCTGTATCTTCCTTAGCCCACCCAGGCCGATAATGGCTAATAGACTCTTAGTAGATGAGCATCTTCTCAGGGGAGCCTGCGGATGGGCCATGCTCTCAGATTATCCAGTGAAGGGATAGTGCAGTAATGCACTAATTATTTAATGAGAACCAGAAGAATAAAAAGCAAAACTTACATTTTACTGTGTCAGAAATTTCAATGTATTGAGTCCCAAATGTTTTCTATGACCTGGCAACCAAGTATAGACCCTTAGTTTGACTAAAATGTAAAAACAAAAATGTAAACCCAGCGTGGATATTATATTCTCAGCACTAAGAAGGCAGAGGCTCTAGGATCCAGAGCTGGAGCCCACCACAAGCTACACAACAGTGAGATGTCGTCACAATTTAGAAAATGAATTCTTTAAGAATTAAAAGTGTCGGGCTGGAGAGATGGCTTAGAGGTTAAGAGCACTGGCTGCTCTTCCAGAAGTCCTAAGTTCAATTCCCAGCACCCACACTGTGGCTCACAACCATCTGTAATGGGATCTGATACCCGCATGCAGGGATACATGCAGAGCACTCATATGTAAAGTACAAATGAAGTTTAAAAGAAAATTAAAAGTGTCATTTGAGCCATGGTTCTCAAAGTGCCTGTGGCCCTGTGGCATCAACCACTCCTGCAATGCATTAGAAGTGCAGATCATTTGACCCTACCGCAAAACAATTAGATCAGAACCTCTGGAGGCGAAACGCAGGAATCTAGTTTAACAAGTTCTTCTGGTGACCATGATGGCAACTCACATGTAAGCATTGCTAGTCTCCATATTGATCACAACAACCACTGTCGGCCTCTGGATTGACCAGTCACCAGTCCATCGGCACCATCACCTCTTTCCGTTCCACCTTTACAGAACACCTAAGAGCCTTAGTAACAAAAAAAACCACAAGATGTCCTTGAAATTCAAAAGATGGGTGGCCGACTCTATATAACTTGGCTCCAAATTAACTAAATCTGATGATGCCTTACATTTAAGCACTGTGGCTTTGAGTCTTCACGTATCACTTATCTGATTTGCCCTGTGAAGAGACTGCCTAGGCTCAAGGCCACCATTCACAGGGAAGAACAACAAAGGAGGGGCTTCTGCTACAGCACTTTTTTATGTCAAGCTAAACTTACACATTTTCCCCTTACATTTAGACCAGTAAGAAAACACAAGAATCAAATTTGCAGCCCAAGTCTGGAAATCGCGCTGTCCCTTAAAATGCCCACTCACGCTTACTACCCTATGTCTAGAATAAAACTTATTTCACCCTCTCTCTTTCTCCTTATTCATTACCTATTTAAAGTGACTTAGAAAATCTTGTTTAAGTATAAGAATCTCGATTTAAGTCTAAAAATATTGTTTCATATCTCTGTGCAATAACTGTTGGAGAACTTCTCTGGGATCTAAAGGACACACATATATTTAAGATTCCTCCAAGAAATGACAACAGACCTCTGCTCACAACATCCTGCTCACTTCCACTGTCTTATTTTGGTTTTTTAAAAAAAAAAACTTTAAAAGTACTGGGGTGAGTGGTTAACAACACTGGGTAACTCTTCCAGAGGACTCAGGGTTCAATCTCCAGCACCCACATGGCAGCTCGCAAATATCTGTAACTCCAGTTCCAGGTGATACAATGCCCTCCCCTAGTCTCTATGGGAACCAGGCACTCACATAAGGCATAAACATACCTATGGGCAAAACACCCTTAGATGTAATGGTAAATCAACTTTTAAGTTATGAAAAAAACACCATTGAACATTATATAATCTATGCAGATAACAAAACATTACATGATACTCATTAATACATATAATCTTATATCTTTATGCAACAATTAAGAATAACGTTACAAACTTGAACCACTTGAAGCGCAACCTTCTAAATTATAACACATAAGTTAACTCACTGTTTGTCTTCAGGTTTTATAACAGACGGATCTGTCAAGTTTTCTCCAACACCTCAAAAGAAGAAACAAAATTCATTAAGCAAATGAGGTTTGATTTTTCTAAGAAACACAGAAAAATAATAACCAAATTCCGTTTCCTTATTTTGAAGGTTACATTAAAACCAGATATGGTGACTCACCCTTGCAAACCCAACACTAGGGAGGCTAAGGAGGGAGGATTGCCACCAGTTCAAAGCTAGTCTGAGCTGTATAGTAAATTCTAGGACAGCCTGATCTACAGTGTGAGACCCTGTGTCGTTCACTCCCTAGAAGGTAAGATTTAAAAAACCATGATAATTAAATGTGCTATGAAAATTATTTAGGAAATTTAGGAAAATGATTGAATACAGCAGCTCCTACAACAGCCCCCTCTGAATTAATGAACATCTGGCTACAAATTAGTGTTTCAATGGTGTCATCAGACTTGCTGATAGTGGCATCTCTCAGTAGACCTGTGTATCGGCATTTCATTTACCAGTTCTATACACTAAGAGAGCTAACTTTATTTTCTCTGATTCTCATGAAAGGAAAATACTATCCTCATATCCTCAATTTACATCTCATCCTCATTTACATCAATGAGTACATTGATGTTCAAAGAGATTGAAGACCTTGCCAAAGATGGCTTATCCCTTAAGTGGCCATAACAGGATTAAAGCTAGGGCAATGCTTGTGTTCCTCCCACTAGTTCATGGTCTCCTTAGATGGCCTCCATCAGTGCTCAGCAAGGGCAAGGCCCTGGGAGGTTTTGCAAATACAGCTTCTAGGCATCAAAGAGACCCATCAAATGCTCTGTCTATATACAGCGCTTATAAACAGCAGAATAAAACGACACCAAATTCTTGATCTGAGAGCTGGCTCCACCTGTGTATTCGGTTGAGAAAATTCTTTGAGGTGGGTGCTTATGCTCTGTTCACTTTTTGGAATGTATCTTCAATAAAATTTAGTTTTGAAAAAAAAGAGCAAAGCCTACAAAGAAAATAGAGGTATAACTAAGGCTGAACTTAATCAGAACTGGACTTGATACCCAAAGCAAACCGCTGTGATGACATTCAGGCAGTGAGGAGGCCAGCTTCTGACAGTGATGACAGCTCAAGAAAACCAGTTAGACAGTGATGAGCCACCTAGGCATCCCCAACAACTTCTGAGATCATTCCCTAACTGAGCCTGTTTTTCTCTGCTTGAAAAACACTGACTTTGTAAGGTGAGTAATCAAAAGTTATATGAACTCTAGAATATTGTTATCTACTACTACTTGTTGGAAAAGTTCATGTTTTATTAAAGTGAAAGGGGAAAATCTCAAGGGACACCACCCCTAGACAAAGAACTACAGAAAACTAAGGACTGCTGAGAGAGAGAGAGAGAGAGAGAGAGAGAGAGAGAGAGAGAGCGTTAGTACCAAGTGGTCATCCCTGAAATCACATGCATACAAGCAAAACTAAAAGAACTCTGCAGATTATATTTACATGCTTATGCATATGTATTTATATATATATTATGTAATATATATATATAAATCAAAGGAAAAGTGACTATGAATTTGAGAGGAAATCAGGGGAGGTACATGGGGAGGCTTGCAGGGAGGGGTCACAGGAGAGGTTGGAGGAAGGAAAAGAAGAAGAGGAAATGATACAATTATATTTTAATTAAAATTTAAAGACTTATTTTAATAATAAATTATTGTTTTTTTAAAAAAGACAAAAGCCATGTTTTCTAAGCAGTATCTCTTAAGGATTTCTGCTGTGACCTCTCTCTTGGAATAGTAACCTTTTCAGAGGAACCAGCAATCCTTACAAAGTTTTCTGCTAAGAAGCTGATTTCCTCAGGAAAATAACATTTTAGGATGCATGATTTGAATATGTAAAAAAGGAAATCTATGATCCTGAAAAGGTTTTATCAAAACATTTTAACTACTGTATTACAATACATATGTGTGTTTGTTTAATAGTACATTCAATAACAGGATCTATCCCATCCGTTTTCCACATGTGTATCTAACAAATGATAATTGCAAACTGTGATTTGAAATCTGTCTGCATTGCAAGGTGCTGTGTTAATATCTGCAGCTCCTCTTACTGATAGTCACGGTTGATGAGGTCACTGTGGGTTTGTGGTCTGGCTAATAATGGAAGATGGTGAATTCCAGTTATAGGCTAGTGGCAATAAGGTGGAACTTAGTTTCCCACCAAAGTTTACAAACTCTGAGAGGATCCTTTCCCAACCCCTAGCCTGGAAAGTTTTCATGATGATTTTGAACAGGGAAAGAAAAAGTTGGGCTGAACCACAAACACAAGGCAAGTGTGAAAAGCAGACCTTGCTGAGCCCTCACATTTTCAAAGCCACGGGAAGGAGCTCTTTGTACTTTTCTTGTCACATGGACAAGAGGGACAGCTGAGGGAGCCCCTGCTACTCTACAGCCATGGAGGGAACAAACAGAATACCGGGCAGAAATGTATCCCAGCACCGCAGGTAGACAGGCTGACGGCTGTAGTCTTCGCCATTTTAATCAAGCATGGGTTGAACTTTAAGCCTGGATCTTACAGCAATGACTAAAGTTTTAAACTCATGTCTAAGTAAAGTATAAATTTAAGCCAGGACTACATATAGTAGCTGAAGAAGCACTATTATTTGGGGAGTAAAAAAGTCTTTACAGAGTTAAAAAACAATTGTCTAAATCTCATTACGGAACCTCTATGACTTGTGAGACACACAGAAAGACAGATGTTCCACTCCAAATTCTGTCACATTCTAGCTGTAAGGCCTCAGTACCCTGCTTAATCTCCCTGAAGCCCACTTTTGTCATCTGAGAATGTAGCATCCTGGTCTTATCAGAGAGGGCTAAGGGAGAATTCAATGAGCTGTGTCTAACCCATAAGAAGCTTCCAATATCAGCTGTTACTCCATTTTCTGTATTCTATCTAGAAGCTCCCATACCACCGGTAAAGCCACGTTTATCTCTCATTCCCCAAAAGTATATTTCCTAGTACTAAAGAACACCTTAAAAGAGGGGGTTAAAAAGTATACAACAACCCATTTTTATATGTTAAAGCGAAACTCCATGTTTTATGTGATAAAACTTAGCTTAAATACTTATTTTGAGGTGTTTTAGTGGAAGAAGGGCTTTATGATCCATGAACAGGGAGAGAAGGCCCCAAAGACCAACCATTCAATGCCCTCCACATCACTTATCCAGGATGAGTCACTAGGCTCTTCTAGCCACACAAGAGCACTCAACCCAAGACAAATGGTCTCAGACTCTTCTGATATTTGCAGAATATAAAACAAGTAAACTGATTGGATATCTAAACATCCTGATGATCTCTTTTTACTGATGTCATTATGAATAAATACCCATACCCAAAGAAAGCCCAGAAATATCCATGGAACTTCATCCAACTTGGCATCACCAATGACTCTGACTCTCAAATCTATGCAAACAGGTCACCTCTGTGTAGTGACATCATTCATGGTGATGTGGGTGCTAACTTTTTCTAGAAATTGCTTTATTGAACAAAAAATTAGGACTGTATCTCCAAAAGTCCACTGAAAAATAGAATAAGAAAACAACTAAACATTGCTCTAATTTGGAATACAGTTGTTTTTCATTTCCATCGCTGGGAATTAACTGTTGGACTTCAAGAGCAGTGACAATGATTCAAGCCTTCTCATGTATGATTTTGAAGTGGAAAAAGACCAGAAAACTTCATTAGACTTATAAATAATGGGGAATTGGTCATGCCTCTCCTCAGAGCTCAGCTTCCTAGAATGGTATGGCTGTTTCCGGTTTCATTCTTTTCGGAAGAATGAAATAAGAAAAAGGGAAACAGAAAAAGACCAACTGCCCAAGTATTTCTTCACCCTTCTTCCTCTCAAAGCAGCAACGAGTAGGGTCTGAAATCGAGAGGGGGTCTCCCTGTGGTACCCCGGGATCAAACAGTTAAGGATAGCTTCCCCATACCTGAAGCTTAAATTCCACTTCAAAGAGCCATTCAAGGATTACTACTGACAACAGCAGGTAACATTTGTCAAGGGCTTGATACATGTGGAGAACTTGCCTCAGTTGAGCTCTTCAGGAATTTAATAACCAAGCGACTTAAAGGCATAATACTATTTTTTCCCTTTACAACTGAGGGAGGTGGAACTCAGGGTGGTTGCTCCTCAAGGCATACAAGTAATTCACAGTGGGGCCTGGAAGAATGCATCATCTTTCCAGACACTAGAAATACTAGTAAATAAATGGCATTAGAAAAGTAAACCAAAAAATCTTAAAAACACAATTTTCCTTTCCAACCTTATTTAGCGTTAACTGGCTACAGCATTATAACTTTATAATTATTGTTATAGACTCATGTTTTCCCACGAATTCAGACCAACAATTATCTAGCTCTCTGATAAGTTTCAAGCATTTCATAACACCTAGCCTGTGGTTCTGTGATGTCCATTCAGGCCTTCTTTGAAGGTCGATGTTTTGACATAGTTGACTTGCAGGGACCTATTTCAGCAATTCACATAATTACTAAGGAAAAGAATAAAGTTAATTCTCTTTTCCCTCCAAGACTATAATCGCAACATTTGTTCTGTTTAATGTCACTTTGGATTACTAAGAAACATAAAAATCCCCAAACATAAACATCATTAAACAAAACCCTACTCAAGTGAAATACAAAACACACTGAAGAGTCATCATTAATTCCTTAACGTTCTTCTTTGGTTGTTTGTTGTTATTGTTTCTGTTTTTGCTTTTTAAACAACTCCACCCAAAATTCAAAGCAAAAACACAAACATTGGAGCACAGATGAAAACAATCAATGTCTCTCCAGCCAGAAGTACAAAACAGATGCCTTTGGCACCCCCATTCTGGGCTGATTTTCATCAAGTGCTTGCTGGTATAAAAAGCTGGATTCTTTTTCACATTAATTCAGTTTATATTCCTTCCTGAAAATTTGTTTTTGAGTTTTAGAAGTATAACCCAGCCTTGAGAACACCAGAAATATCAAAAGACAGATGTGCTTAGTAATATGTGCAATGCTCTAAGTGTAGATGGATCACTGAGCATGCGACACAGACTTCAGAGTGACTGCATAGCCCTGGACATGGCTCCGGATGCCCTAGGAGTGTCAATTTCAGCATTCCCCAGCCTCAAACCTGGTTTTGCCAAGAACTAGAAAGGAAAATCAGAAAGGAAAAGAAGAAAGTTCATGTTGTTTAAATATACCGGAAGATGGTCATTTCCTCTCAGAATAACACTCTTACAGAATTACTGTGGCTTAGGGCGGAGAAAAGGTATTGTAGGAAGACACCAGCTGAAGTCCACATCCCAGTTCCCCTTTAAAACCTGTGCAACCTGAGGCAAGTTATTTAAACCTTCTGGTCCTAAATTTCCAGTGATATATACTTCAGTGTGCTGCTTCTGGGGTTAAATGTGGTAACTTGTATGACATGACTGGGCCAGATCCCTTATTTGAATCCAAAGCTCCAGTTCATGAGCCCAAGAACTAAACTTTGACCAGAACTCATATCCTGCGCCCTCCTCCTGAGGAAAACCTCCTGGAGACACACTGAGTGTGCTGTGGGATTAGACATCTATCTGGCAGGTGGTGCTGACTGTGGGCGATACTCTGATCAAAGGCTTCGTTAAACAAGAGTGTACTCCAGCCCTCTCTTGGAGCCAAGGACTTCCCTGAGCTGAACTGTCATATCAAGGAATACATCAGACATAACAAACTAAATTATAAATCGTTAAGGCAGTAAACTAAAAATAAAGAAAAGTATCCAGAATTGAAGCTTTCCCACGTATGTAGATATACGGCTGATGTTTCTGGTAAGCAGAAGACAAGGCAAAGTGATAACACTAAAACAAATGATACAAAAATAATTCCCATCTACTTAAACGTTTAAGATGTAGATAGTTAACTCTCTGCCTGTATTTCCCTCTCTGGCTAAGTAGAAAACAGCAGAGTCGGTACTCACGCTCGTTACCGCCCGCACTATGTCTCTGAACTAAATGCCTGTCTCTCTCTACCAAGCTGGGCAGAACAGCTCCACATGCCCACCCTAGTTCTTATGAGATGTCTAGGTACTCTGCCTCCTGCGTCGTCAATTCGTTACCTTGCAAATCTAAAACCAGCAGCTCTCCCCGGGTATACTCATACGTCCAGTGAGAGAAAGCCAACATCAGCTCCTCAAGGGTGTTGGTGGGGGCAATTTCGTCACCATTGTTGTTATTGTATTTCCGGAACTCCCCTGTCATGAACTTCTCAATGGTTAACCATTGGTTGGCTGAATGGCAGTAGATCAAGAAAACCTCCAGAAACCTGTAAGGGAAAGGGAAAAAGAAGCCAGTGATCCCCTCCTACCAGAAAGGGAGTGGAGCAGTTACCCTTCAGAACACTGAACCACAAAAGTCATTCGTCCTTGGCCTTTCTATGGACAGAGGAAACAACACAACTGGGAGGTTTGTTCCCAAGCTTGCTTGCCTCCCTTTTCTTTAAAAAAGTTGCCAACTTTTTTTCTGAGTACCGGATCCAGCTTTTCATGCTAGGCTCTATAAAATTTCTTGTAAAATGGACGAAAGGACTTTATTCTAATTTCTCAGCACCAAATTATGAACTGCCTTGGTAAATAAATATAAGCATATTAAGACACCCAAGGGAAAATAATGAGGGCTCATGATTGCAAGCTTCCTGATTGGTTTAGGATGCTAAGGAGACAACTAAGCTTTAAATAGACATGTTTTGGGGCCATAATACTCCTAGATATTAGCGACTACACTCAGCATCGGCCTGTCTCACCTGACTGAAATGTTTGTCATCCATTTGTCTGAACTTCATTTCCACTCACATAAGTTCAGGAACTTAATCCCAGGTATGCCTGAAACACTTAATTATCTTCATACCAGTCTGTATAACTATGAAAGGAAGAACCCTGAAAAGGGTCATGGAGAACCTTCCCTTGGGTCTGGTACTTCTCATGTCTACTGGGCTGAGAAGAAGTTAAATGGAATTCTTCTTACAATGAAGACCCACAGTGGCAGGTTTACCCACCTCGGTGTATAGGGAATAGTTTGTGGTTTGACTTGGTTGAAGGTATAGATGAGTTTTTGGGCAGCTCTTTGCTGTTGAATTTCCTTTAAAAAACAAAGAAGAATTGATTAAAGTATATATACACAAATACGTGTGTGTGTGTGTGTGTGTGTGTGTGTGTGTGTGTGCGCGCGCGCTCGCGATGTGTTTAGAGACAAACTTCCTGATAGGTTATCTAAATCATAAGCAGTCAACCCTAAACACATATGTGTAGGAGCAACATTAAATGAACTCAGTAGTGTGTGTACGTGTGTGTGCGTGTGTGTGTGTGTGTGTGTGAGAGAGAGAGAGAGAGAGAGAGAGTGATGAATATCAATTATCCATAATAATTATAGGAAAAGAGGTAAAGAATTTGGGAGAGAATTGGGGGCATAGGAGGTGTTGGAGAGGAAGAAAGGGGTGAAAATATTGTAATGAAATTCTCAAAAAATTAAGTATTTGTTTACTAACTTACTCTACTTATTAAAGATCAAACAGTTCCCAATTGCCCAACATTTAACATTATTTAGCTTCTAGTACTCTATACCCCCAAAGCAAATGTCCCACAGAACGAAAATAATAAAATGCTGCCACCACCTTCAGAACCTAACAACCTCCCTTTGGTTGAAGAAAACCCATCTTAGATAAGGATGTAGCCAGACTTGCACACTTGTATTTTATCCATCTGGGCTCTAGGTCTCCCAGCTTCAGACCTACCCTCAGGCAAAGATGAAGCACAGTGCTCTCCTGGAAGATTTTATACCATGTCTGTACAACCTCCGGGAGAAAGGACTTCACGATGAAAACCTGCCCAGGCTTGAGAACTTCATCCTCCGACCACGTGCTGACGACTCGCATGGCTTTGCGGAGGCCCCCATCCATTTCTTCTTGGGACAGCACCTGAATCATGGCAGCTCTCCCATGTTGGGACCAAGAGGACATGCTCTTATCGAGAGTCAGAGGGGAACTCTCTTCAAGCCTGTAGATGGTCACCTCTTCTCCTGCTGCAAGAAGAAGTGAAAGCCAGTTCAATAAAACAGCAGGTCTGGGGTGTGATTGGTGCCCTGGAGATCAACTCAGAATCAGTTCAGTTGTCACTGTGATCAGAAAATGCAGCTAGCAGGAGCCAGACCAAGGTCAGGGCACGAATGGATCTGACTTGTCCTCTGATGACGGTGGGGAAGGAGAGGAGGAACAATGCATCAAATAGCATCTAAGAATTAAGTTGTGCTTATTATAAACTAATTAGACAAGAACAATATTAGAACAGCATGGATATGTTGCGACTGTTATACTTTTTCTGTTATTTTGGGTTTTGTTTGTTTGTTTTTGTTTTTTGTTTTTTCAAGACAGGGTTTCTCTGTAGCTTTGGAGCCTGTCCTGGAACTAGCTCTTGTAGACCAGGCTGGCCTCGAACTCACAGAGATCCACTGGCGCCTGCCTCGTGAGTGGTGGGATTAAAGGTGTGTGCCACCACCACCCAGCCACTGATAAACTTTTTATTGGAGACATGGTTTGCTTTATAACTAAGACTGACCTAGCAATCATTACATATCCCAGATTAGCTCCAAATTTCTGATCCTCCTGCCTTAGCCTCCTGATTGATGAGATTATAGGCACATGTTATGACACCTAGCTCAAGACAAATCTATCTCTAGAGACAGTTTAACCTAGAGTTACTCATTTTTATAAGATGCAAGCATTTTTATAACTGCCCTCCATATAATATTCAATATGATGTGTACTCTTTGAGAGCTGTATATGTATCTTTGCTTTATACATGAAAGATGTTGCCAGGTGGTGGTGGCGCACGCCTTTAATCCCAGCACTCGGGAGGCAGAGGCAGGCGGATCTCTGTGAGTTCAAGACCAGCCTGGTCTACAAGAGCTAGTTCCAGGACAGGCTCCAAAGCCACAGAGAAACCCTGTCTCGAAAAACCAAAAAAAAAAAAAAAGACATGATGGATTTTGTTTTCTTGGGGTGGTTTTGCTTGTTGCGCTTGCTCCATGAAGTGAAATTTGACCTCAGCAATAATGCATGGTTTTACTCAGTGGGAATCACTCAGTACTAAGGTCATACCCTGAGTCTCTACTATTTTCTTTTTGCACTCATTAGCAGATTATTGAAACCCTCTATTGGTAAAAGGGAACGATAACATTTGTTTCAGTGGTCTGTAATACAGATCACATGTTATCGGGTTGCAGCAAACGAGGATCTCAGAAACAGACTCAACCCCACTTAAAAGGACTTGAAACACAACACACTGCTCAAGTGCAACACAGCACCCACTCTGAGCTTAGAGAGCAAGAAGGGGTCACTGCTGGACTCGGACTTCCCCGATACAGTGTTACAGAGGCATCAGAGGAGTAATAAGCCACACAGAGCTCCCCTCGAAGTTGTAACACATTGTTTTCTGACACTGTGCTTCAAATATCCATTTGTTGTTGCTGCTGCTGTTTGTTTGTTCTCTGTGAACATTGTACTGAGTTACCAGAAAGGAAGCCGTCTAGTCCCTCATCCTTCTTTCTAATTCCTCATCAATGAATAAATGTATTTGAAGGACGTGTGGTAGATTCTCAAATGTTTATTCTTGATGCCCAAGTGAATGCCACTGAGGAGCTCTCTGGAGTCCTAATTCCTGGAGGCTTTGGAGAAGAGCTATTGATTTGCAAAATGAGCCCTGGAGCCAAGGAGAAGAAGGAGGCATCTGCATAAACAATCAGAAGCCAACCTGGTCTCTCCCCATTGGAACAGTGTGAGGATAATGAAGATGGCGGGCCGCGTAGGCATCTTTGTTCTTCTGTCAAGTGCTCATGCCTTATCCTGCAAGGCGGAAAAACTCCGATACTCTTGGCTAACACAAACTTGTTTTTCTTTACCGCTCCAGCCTTTAAAAAACTACATTTGCAGTTCGAAGAAAGAGCAGTCCATGTTCATGAAGCCAACCAAACAGCTGTAAGACAACACAGGGCTTCTCTTCCCAGGCCTGTCAGCTTTCTGCAGACTGCCATGTACTGCTTTCTTCTGTGTGCGTTATACAAGGTTGGCTTGCTCTTTTCTACCCTGTGCGTGTCCAGCCTAGAATCACTGAATGCCAGCTGCAGCAGCACGCTGGTTTCCCAACTGCTGACCCCCGTCGGTCTCATCCCCATGGTATCAGCGTCTGACCCTAAATGCTGGCCACAGTAGTTAACAAGAATCTCCTTAGTCGACCACATGGCCAAAATGAAATCTGTGAGTCAAGTGAAGCAACATAGTGTTTTTGTTTCTTGGTTTTTTGTTTTTGTTTTTTTCTTTCTGTTGTATGCCAGCATTCACTCCGCCCTTGCCTAACCTCAAGAAGGGAGGGGATATTACTCACCGAACAGCTGGATTGGTGTAAATGGGATGGTCTGAGAAAGCCTCATTAAATTATTCCTTTCAATGGCTACAAACAAAAACGGATTGACTACTTTAGTTCTACATCAATGATTAAGCATACAGAAAGCCCCCCCATGTACCAAAATACACATAAATTCCAGAATGTTTCATTCCAAACATCCTTTATTTTACTCATTAGCAAAACTATTATAAATAATAGTTTTAAATATAAAATATGCCTTAAACAGTGAGCATATCTTATCCTTGGGAAATTTTACATGAGATTATATAACATGGTCTAAGAAGGGGCTATCATCTTCTTGCTCTCCCAAATAACCAATTAGACACTAACTCAAATAATACTTAAGTCTTTCTTTTAAATGGATTTCATCTATGTTCCATCTTCTCTGCTTTCCTGTTTCCAAAGCAATGCCAGCGCACAGTGGTCTGTGGGGACACCTACTGTTGGTTTTGCAGAGCTGGCCTCCTTTTTCCCAGAGAGAATGGAACATTAATTTTAATTAGAAGCAAGTGATCTGCATTTTCCTGCCAAGAGTCATAGCCCAACAGATCAGAGTGCGTCTGAGTTACAGTATTCTTCACCAGAGACTCTCTGAAGCTCGCAGTCAGAGTCCAAATAATAGATTACTGCTGAGCTATAGGACCCAGTCATAGGAGCCTAGGAGAAGGCTGGAGTCCACAGAACCATTATTCACCACAGAGGAGAATTCAGGATAAGACAGTCTATTATGGAACCCTAAACAAATGATCTTCATATAATAAGACTGGCAATTGAAGTGCCTGCAATGTCTTGCTCACACTGAGTGCTAGACTCCGTGAAAGCCTTGTCCTTGCGTTAGCTCACCCACAGAGAGCAGTGACCGCCGAGAAACCACACCATGGCACAAGTCCAGCTGCTCTGTACTACTTTGCATCTCAAAGTATCTGTCTCTCAATTCTCAGCTAGCCATTTGGCAGAGTGTCCCTCCGGGAGGGAGAGGACAATCGTTCCCCCTCTGACAGCTAAAGGGCTGTGAAGCCTTGCTCAATAACAGAGTCGAGCCCCTTGACATCTCTGTTTAATGGCATCTTTGCAAGGCATGTTTGTTGGACTTAATTCCGTGAGACATGGCATCTATTTGTGGTGGTGCTCGCCGAGGGAACCTTCAAGTTCACTGAGGACTTTCAAGTCTGCCCTTTTCTCAATCCAAAACATTCAGATCAGACTGGGGTATAGCTCAGTGGTGGATACTTGTCCAGCAAGGCTCTGGGTTCAAGCCCCAGCATGGCAATGAAAAGGGCACAGTACAGAGGACATTGCTCAAAATACTAAAATATTTAGATTTTGGCTAGCACTGAGCTTGCAAGGAAATTTTAGGCACCAAAGGTATCTTCTCCTTCAAAACTTCTTGTATGTGAATTCTCTCAAATCCCTACAACTTGTTTTTCTGAGTCAGGGCCATGGTTGGGAAATATAATTGTTCTAACTGTTAGAGTGAATGATTTTCTGAATTGGTGCTGTATTGATAATGTGGAGTTGATGGATGTTCATGTTTACAAGGCGGAATCACACACATTTAGCTCCGATGACCCATCTGCACACATGCTTCCTACCTGAATAATGGTGGTGAGGCTCTTGAGGGCTCTTTAAGGAGGCTGAGATCTCTGAAATCATAGAAATGATTGGCACTTTAATTACTTGGCTGCAGATAAATACATGTTTGTACACTGCCTTCAAAGTTACTATTAAACGGCTTCATCAGAATAGCTGCTCGCTATTCATAAAAGCCCACCCAATACCCTTTAACTCATTATTGTTCATGGTATCCTGACAGCTTCCAATCATCAGCGTAATATCTCCAAGCATATTTATAGAGGGAATTGAAGAAAGACAGGTAATATTAGCCTCAAAGATGTATTTCCTCTGAACCAATTACACCTCTGGGTTAGAGAAGGCACACAGCTGCCTATCATGACATCCCAGAAGCATGGTCCTCTGAGCTCCTTGCCAAAATGCACCTAGCCGTGCAAAGACAATATTAATGCCAACTTATTAGCATACTAGCTCATTAACTGAAACTAATGACAGAACATTAAGTATATGCCAGACACATAGGAGGGGTGGCTAGTAACACAGCATGCTATTTGCTAAGCTATACCTATCCCTACGTAGGGAACGCCCCCTCCAATGGTAACTCTCATTTTCTATCTGTTCCAGCCCTAAATCATAAGGCTCCAGAGAAATCTTTGAAACGATTTTGCTGTTCCACGAAAATCAAAATTAAAGAGGAGAAACTTCAGTCTCACAAGAGCCACCTACTAGAGCAAGCAGCCGAGTGAGCCCCAGTTTACAGAGCGCTCTGGCTCCTGCTGCCACAGAACGAAAGGGACAAGAGTCCTTTGAGGGGGCATGCTGAGATCTATGGTCAGCAGAAAAGGCTTCCATGTCTGAATTCAGTCAGTAACGTAGACTTTGAGCTCCCACTATGGGTCATGCTAGACATGAGAAGGGACTAGGACAAGGTGTTCACCCTTCAGAAAGGTAAATGCAGTGGACTCGAGAAAAACTCATGCAACTGTTATCATAACAGTTTGCTAATTGATAAAAAAAAAACATGGAATACCAAGGTTTATGGATTTCCCTAATGCTAACTGGATGATGGAAGATCGCGGTCTTCTGATCGGTTTCAGTCTAGACTTCAACATCTAAGGAGCTTCAGGACCTTAGTGGTATTTATTTAACACATGCTAACTGAGTACTGATGGATGACATGCCGGACTGCACAGTACTCTCAGTCAGAGAAAAAGACATTTGGGGCGCAGCATCCTGGAAATAATATCGGAGGAAGCTTCGATCATGTGCAAGCATGTGATTGACTGTGTGTCTGTAAAACATGACACTGTTAATTGTTGCAGAGTCAAAATGAGTTCAGTGGGTCTGCTCTCATGCAGAGAAACAACAGGAACGTTACAGTGGAAACAGGTTACTCAAAGAACCTCAAGCAGGGGATGTAGCTCAGTGGGTAAGGTGCTTGCCTAGAGTGCACAGTGTCCTGGACTCAAGCCTCAGAATCACAAACATAAAACAAAACAAAAACACAAGAGCACGCACCGGTATTGGTTTATCTGGGTTATCTCTATTTTTCTACTGAATTTTCTACTTTTTATGTATCTCAAAAAGCAGCAACAACCACAAAAAAAACAAAAAGAATAAAAGTCAAGAACTGTAAAATTCGTAGCAGGACAATGAATTCCATCATCAATGAAATTAAAAATTAAAAATAAATGTTTAAATATAAAAACTTACTGTCAATTTCACTTGAGCTTCTTGTTCTGTTTGGGGGGAAATAAAATGATTTAGAAAATGCTGCTTTAAATCTTTTAATTTCCAAAACACTGAAAAATTATCTGAAACAGCAATAAAGAGTATATATATATATGTACATTTACATTTTATTATATCTTATATAACATATATTTCACATATGTGTATAAAATTCTCTGCCCTATCTTATCCCTATTTTACCAATAGAGATGTTTGTAGCCATATAATTATTTTCACACACACAAAAAAATAATGCCAGTAAGGCATGTAAATCACTTATTATCTATGCCCCAAGCTAATTGAGAAATGGTGGTGTTAGTGGTTTTAATTAGCTGTGTGATCACATAACATATATAAGATTTAACTGTGTTTGTGTTGTTCTGGATCAATTAAACTAAAGGGTGCCTGAACTATGCAAAGCAGATGCCTACAAATGAGTCTGAGAATGTCTCTGGACAAGACCACAAATCAGTTTCATTAGCCCACGTGGCCCCTAAATGTTCACAGGCTGGAATTAGCTCTCTTTAAATTGTTGCTTGTCCTGCTCAAGTGCACAAGTGGCCACGGGCAAGTCTGAATAAATGCATTCGAAGAATATCTCCAGTATTTAAGGTCCTTAGGGAAGAAAGTACAATTACAATTATTGTTTAATTTCATGCTGCAATAACCCACCACTCTGCATGAGCACAAACTACTGAACCTTTGGGGGAAGAAAGTCATGTATCCTTTAGGTCTAGAAGCAGGCTCACATGGGGCTGTGGTGGCAGTTCCCAAGAAAGGCCATGTCAACAGAGCTGAGGACCAAACTAAAGGTCATCTTCTACCTTGTTTACATCAAATGGTCTTCCCACGGGGAGATTTCCCTCTATCCCCATGACTTTGTAGATGATTGATGCTGTAACTAGGAAAATACACACACACACACACACACACACACACACACACACATCATACAGGTGAAGTGAAACCATCACAGCAGCACAGAGCCAAACACCTGCAATGCTAGCTACTTGGGATACTGAGACAGGAGGATCACTTGAGCCCAGGAGTTTATGCCAGCCTGGGCAACATCATAAGACCATGTCTCTTGAAAAAAAAAATATTTAAAAAAATGGAATCATCTTTACTTGGTTGAGTTTCAAATTCTGTTTCTCCTAATAAACAAAATTCAGGAGTTTACTCAATTCTACTGCCAGATTCTCTCCTTCCCATCTCAGCCTCAATCCTTGTCAGAGTGGATGCCTTGACAATTGGAATGCCACTGAAAATGAGGAAATGAAGATCAAACCCATTCTGTAAAAGGAACACACTAGGGAGAAAATGGGCTTTGAAATCTAGTGAACAAGACCTGGAGTGAGAGTTTGGTGGTTAAGAGCACTTGTTGCTCTTGCAGAAGACTTAGTCTCAGTTCCAAGTATCCACCTGGTTGATAACTGTCCATAACTCCAGATCCAAGAAATCCCATCTGGCCTCCATGAACACTGCACACATGTTAGCTTAAATATATGCAGGGAAGATATATAAAATAAAAATAGATACATAATTATTTATATACATACTAAAAATAAAAATAAACTTAAACAGGCCTTCAGGCTTGTTTGTTTTAAGATAAAACATATGTATTTTACACTGTAAACATATTCACAACCTTACTATCTGAAAAGATAGAACAATCCATTCATGTGTGAACTTTTTGATACTACAAAGGAATTTTTTTCTATTTGGTATTCTATATGTTTCTTTTTTGTTATTTTTATTGAGTTTACAAAGGAATTTTTCATCAACTGTCAAAGTATATATTTTATCACCATATTCTTAAAGGGACTTGGGTGAGGAACTACTACTAGAAACTGGAAAACTTGCAGAATATTTTTTCCATTCTTGCTAATATAAGAAAAATAATGTCACCTCGCATGCACTTTTTTCTTCCTACTCTGACCAAACTAAACTTTTGCTCCTTATTTTTGGAGGACAGGATCCAGAAGCTCTTGATGAAAGCCACTCAGAAATACTCACAGAAAACTCCTGTTGAGGTTGGGGTTCCTGGGACTCCATGAAGGGTTTTCATCTGGGTCCTGAGAAGAAGGGAACGGACATTATGAATGCAACCAGCACATCCACTCCATCCATTTAGTGGCTCATCAGCAAAGCATACTCTTCCTCTGACTGGCTCAGTACCTCTCTTTAAGTCAACAAAGGAAACACAAACTAGAAAGATGCATAATGTCAATATGTAATCAGGGTAGCCCCATAGTTGATGGTTTTAACTGAATGAAATTACTTTTTTGAGACACTGAAAGGAAAATGCACATATGAGAACTTTAACAGAAATAGAGATTAATCAGCTAATGGTCTGAAAGTAGTAATGGAGGTCCTACATGGCACATACAATGGATAAATGTATCAAGTTAACACATTAAAAAACACATAGGGCATTAATGAATGTGGTAGTTTGAATGTAATCAGGCCCCAAAACTCATAGGGAGTGGCTCTATTAGGAGGTGTGGCTTTGTTGGAGTGGGTATTGTTGGAGGGAGTAAGTCATTGTGGGGGTAGACTTTGAGGTTTCTTGTGCTCAGAATACTACCTAGTGAGTTAGTTAGCTTCCTGTTGCCTTCTGTCAAGACACAACACTTTCAGCTCCAACATCACATCTGCCTGCATGCCACCATGCTGCCTGTCATGATGATAAGAGACTGAACTTGCGCCCTTTTCATGGC
>JAQHUG010000105.1:5393486-5404240 GCA_028555095.1 Dicrostonyx torquatus | reverse complement strand
AGCTTGCCCAGCTGGTTTCAGTCTTGCTTCGGTCCAGTATTTCCTTGCTGTGCTCCCTTCCCTGAATTTTAGAATGGTAATGTAGGTCCTATACCATTATATATTGGAAACATGTGATCTGTTTTTTGATTTTAATTTTTTACAGGGGGTTACAATTAAGAGATTGCATGAATCTCAGAAGAGACTTTGAACTTAGGACTTTAAAACAGGAGACTATGGTAGACTGTGGGGACTTTTGAAATTAGACTAAATGTCTTTTGCATTATGATATTGTTACAAGTTATATAGACCAGGGAGTGGAATGTGGTAGTTTGAATATAACTGGCCCCCATAATCTCATAGGGAGTGGCACTGTTAGGAGGTGTGGTTTTGTTGGAGTGAGTATGGCCTTGTTGGAGGAAGTGAGTCATTGTGGGGGCAGGCTTTGAGGTTTCCTATGCTCAGAACACTGACCAGTGAGTCAGTTGACTTCCTTTTGCCTTCTCAGTTCCAGCACTATATCTGACTGACTGCCACCATGTTCCCCATCATGGTGATAACGGACTAAACCTTTGAACCTGTAAGCGAGCCACCCCAACTAAATGTTTACTTTATAAGGGTTACTGTGGTAGGGGTGTCTCATTACAACAATAGAAAGCTAACTAAGACAATGAGGTACTCCTCTGGCTGCTACTGTGAGGACATTTCCAGAGAGGATGAACTCAGGTGGGAAGACACATTCTGAAGGAGGGTGGCACCATGCCATGGCCTGGGGCTCCAAACTGACTTAAAAACAAAGAGATGAGAAAGCCTGCCGAGTATCAGCTTTCCCTTTCTGCTTCCTGCTCTGTAGACACGTGAACAAGCATACAGCTACTGGAACCCTCTGCTTACTCCTCCCTCCAACTGGGCCATCCAGGCCCATGACTGACTGCACGCTCACGAACAGCCAAAATAGCCTTTGTTTGGCCCGGTGAGTTTCTTTTAGCTAGGTATTTGGTAACATCGACCGTCTCATCATAGCATCCCTGTCATAAGTACACAACAGTTTCAGGCGACGGCAGGGGGTAGTCTAAAGAGCATCACCCTGGATTTACCTCATCCTATTTCCTGTTTATCCAAGCCATATTTCTTGAGACACAGTACACTTCGGGCATTGTACTAGGCATTTTCCTGTGAGGTCTCTTGGTTGGATACTATGGACAATCTTGTAGCGATAGCATTTTACGGAGATCTTTAATGACCCTCACAGGCTAACTGACCCATCCAGCTTTAGTGGGGAGAGATGGAAATGATGGAACTGGGATGTGAACACAGGTGCTGCTCATAATCATCCTCAAGCGAGCACTTTCAAATTCCTTTAAATTCCTTTAGGTTGTTACAAGAACTCCTGAGGATATTTATATAGGTAGGGTTTACAGTGCCCAAGTTCAGCTATTCAAACCAAGACCAAAATTAGTTTCCTTGGGTTACTCTGTGTCACATGCCACATGGGAAGATGGCACTAGGACAAGACACCTATTTGGAGGTGGTAAAAAAAAAAAAAAAGCAGAATACAAAACTGGAATCTGGGTACTAGAGGAACACAGAGGCACATGCACTCTGCAATGCTTTGTCCCCGTCCCGTGTCTGAACACATTCCCACAGCCTATGCTAGACTAATCCCACGAGGAATCCATTGTCTCCAGAACCAATCCTTCTATCCTGGAAGGGTTCCAACTGGTAAAAGTTTCTTCTCAGATCAGCTGTCTACTATTAATTCCCCCACGGTTGTCCTAGATCTGCCTCTGAAAAGCATGCTGGAGAAAACCTATTTTTCTTGCATATGACAATGTTCACATATCTGAAAAAGTGAATTCTTTCTCTTGTGCTAAGCATCCCGGGAGAAGCAAACTGCACGAGAAAGAGAACAAAGGCTATCAGAAAACTAAGCAAGGACTGAGCTGAACACATAGTCCCCAAGGATGTCAATCCAAGGCCAGTAAAAACAGAGGCCGTTTATTGACTATGGAAGGAAAGTCAGGAGAGTCAAATGAAGTGTCGTGTGCACAAATTCTTAAAAGACTTTCAAAATATTTTTACCTCTTGAGAACACTTTAGGTAGTCTCTGGCTCCTGTGGTATGTTGCTCAATTTCCTTCATTTTCATTTTCTGATATATATAAGGTTCTAAACATTGTTTTTAAAAGAAGAAGAAAAATTAGAAAATTGGTTGAAATGTGTTACATTCAAATCACATTTCTCAAATAGAAAAATCTGGACACAGTACATTTATTTAAACTTAGATATAGTTTCCTCTATTTTTAGAAAGTTTCACCAAGTTTCATTTTTCCTTTTTTTTTTCCCCTTGGGATTGAAAACCGTATATTCTGTTTCCAGTCTCCTCTAGTTGCACTCACGTGTGTAATAACTTCCAGGTGTAGTCACCATTCCTGCAAGGCTTGCACATGTGGCTCTTGCACTTGGAGGTCAGAGGACAACTCCACAGAGTCCCTTCTCCCCTTCCACTTTTGCACAGATGCTGGGGATTGAACTCACATCCTCAGGTTTGTACAGTGAGCGCCATCACACCTACCCTAGCTCTGACTTCTCTATCAAAGTCAGGAGTTAGATAATCCATGATGGTTTTCTTTCTATAAAACACATCCAACAACTTTTTATATTTGCCATCTTCTGCATTCTATTACCATACTTTAAAAGATATGAAATTTTTGTTATAAATTAATAATCCTTCCTTCTTAAGGGCACCAAACAAAAAAGTACAATAACAACAAAAGAGAGGGGAAAAAATGAATACTATCAATTAGGCTTAATTTTTATACTTTTCTCAGAAAGAATAATGAGAGATATTATTTCATTGTTACACCTGATATCTACAGAGCTAAGAGTTGTAACAAATGTAAGAGACAATAATCATATTTTTCCTTGTGATTTTGCACCATAAAAAGTATATAAGAAATACAGAGAAAGTTATAGGCATATGATAAAATTACAATAAATATAATTTCAATGACAATACTGTATTATCATTAAAACAAGAATTTATAGAAAAAATATGTTCTATCTTTTCATAGTTTTCTTAAAAATTTTGTGAGTGTATAATGAGAGCTACCTGAGAACTGGGGTTGGTAGAGTTGATGGAGTGCCTAGAACACATGGGCCCTGAGTTCAGTCCCCCACAGAGAGCCTAGAACACGTGGACCCTGAGTTCAGTTCCCCCACAGAGAGCCTAGAACACGTGGACCCTGAGTTCAGTCCCCCACAGAGTACCTAGCATGCATGCATGGTTCTGAGTTCAAACCCCTGGACAGAGTGCCTAGCATACATGGGTTCTGCGTTCAGTCCCCTGGACAGAGTGCCTAGCATGCAGGGTTCTGAGTTCAATCCCCTGGACAGAGTGCCTAGCACACATGGGTTCTGCGTTCAGTCCCCTGGACAGAGTGCCTAGCATGCAGGGTTCTGAGTTCGATCCCCTGAACAGAGTGCCTAGCATGCATGGGTTCTTCAATCTCCTATGGAGTGCCCCCTAGTATACATGGGCCCTGAGTTCAGTCCCCAACACTGCATATACAATGCATGGTAATACATACCTGAAACCTCAGAATTCAAGATTTAGAGGCAGAAGGCTCAGAGGTCAAGTTCATCCTCAGCTACCCATTATCTTTTAAGCCAACCTGGGCTACAGGAGACCCTGATTCATAGAGGAAGTGGAAGAAGCTTGCCACTCCCCAAATTTTATTTCCTTAATTTTCAATTATTTTGTAAGGTGTTTCAAAAGAAACAACCAAGCTTCTCAATTCAAGATGTGTCGCAAGGATGATGCCAGGCCTCACCAGATCTGATGGCCCTGGGGTCAGCCAGTTTCCCTGGACTTTCTGTCTTTGGACAAAATGCCTCGCTAGACCCTCCCAACACATAGCTTCCTGTCTGTGTCTCACTGGAAAGAACATATGTATTTAGAATGGCGTACTATGATCTAAGGTGGGTACCACAGAGCTTCACTCAGCTTAAAGAAGGAAACAATGTCATTTGGGGAACACGGACAGTAGTCATTATAGTCAGCAAAACAAGGCAGGCAGGGTAGGACAATTATCCATATATTTTCTCATCTGTGGACTATTGGAAGGCCAAGAGCAGCAGGAGAGGCGGTGGTGGTAAGGAAAGGGAACCCAACTGAGTGTGAATGAAGCAGGCTATACACACATACAGAAATATCATCGTGAGCCCATTTTATAACATTAATATAGCCTAAAAAAAAAACACAGGTTATAGTATCTGTAAAATACACACTACATTATATAACTATGATTCATCTGAGACTGATGTCGCGGTTTTTACTTTGCCTGCTTACTGCCTTGTTCTCATTTTTACTGTGATGAAAGTTCTCACTGTCCAGCCCAGACTGGCCTGGAAGATACAGTTTTCTTGCCTCAGCCTCCTTCATGCTCACATTGTTGTCAGGGAGGCATCAGCCCAGCTAGAGTCAGGTTTTATGCATGGGTTTGATACATGTAAATGTACAGTCTCCAGTAAGCTGTGAGTGAAGGCATGGCAATTCAGCTCCTGAGCCATACTTGTAAAGCAATGTCGTTCCCATTTAATTTCTTCTTTTATGCTTTTGGTTTTTTTCAAGACAGAGTTTCTCTGTGTATCACTGGCTATCCTGGAACTCACTCAGTAGACCAGGCTGGCCTCAAACTCACAGAGATCTGCCTGCCTCTGCCTCCCTGAGTGCTGGGATTAAAGGCGTGCGCCACCGCCATCCAGCTCCCGTTTAATTTCTAACATGTCGTCTAGCTTTGTGTCCACTTGATTCACACTGGCTTCATATAAAGTTCTGTATTTTAAATAAGAACAGAATTCACCCACTTTGGCATCAATGTTGTGGTCTGGGTAATTTTTTGTCCTGAAGTCTGTAGCATATGTCACAGGATGCCTCATAGCATCCCTGGCCTCCTCTCACCAAGGACCAAGAGCATCCCCTTTGACTGTGACAATAAAACATGGCTGAAGACTTTGCCCTTGGGGAGGGCAGGGGGTTGAGGCTGCTGTGAAAATGTCCCACTTAGCTGAGGACCACAGACTACCTGAGTGAGGAAGGTTTATGAAGAAGTACAGGACCCTGCAGTATGTACCAGTGCTTTCCATGTAGTGTCTTAAGATATTTCAAATGTGTGTGCATATGTGGTCTTGATCCTTTGATTTTTTTAAAAAGTACTTCCAGTGCACAAAGTTTGAATCTGCATTTGTGTGTGTTTCTGCTCATAATCTTCCTCATCTCACCCTATTTCTGATGCTATGTCTTGTTTAGAGCTCTTCCCCACACAGCTCATTGAGCTTAAAGGACACGCATCCACATATAAACATCCCATGTGGGCCACAGTAAAGAACCAACAATGGCTGACCTGCTAATTCTCACCAGTATTGCACGAGCCTTAAGGGTTCTGAAAATTAAGCAAACTCCCCTTCCTATAAGTCAGACTGAAGGACCCCAATTGGGGGGAAACACTTTGAATATAAAAATTATCCAAATTTTAATATTTCTTTTCTGTATCCTGATAGCAATTCCTTTAAGCAAATGAAGTTTTGTCCCTTCTATAAGCATTACAAACAACAAAGAACTGTTTCCCTTAGAGGCTTCTGCCATCTCCTTAGTGCATCTCTAAACAAAAGAAAATCAGAAACCACCTATGGTCTAAAGGCCACACTCTAGACCAGTGGTTCTCAACCTTCCTACTGCTGCAATCCTTTAATGTAGTTCCTCATGTTGTGGTGACTCCCAACCATAAAATTATTTTGTTGCTACGTCGTAACTATAATTTTGGAGTATCATAATGCAAATATCTGATATACAGGATATCTGATATGTGACCCCTAAGAAAGTGTTGTTCAACACCCCCAAAGAGTCGGGGCCCATGGGTTGAGAACCACTGTTCTAGGCGCCTGAGAGGATTCTGCCAGATGTTGGGGTCCAAGTCTACACAAGCACATACTTATCTGGCTGAAGTTGGACACGGAGAGCCAGTTCTTGCTGTACTGTTCAGTGATGTTTGCTTCTCCTGGCTCTGAATTCAATGGGTCACTTTGATAGCAGGTATTGACTGTTATCACCTGGAGAGACAGTCACGTGTAGGAACGCCATGACATTAATCTGACAAAATTTTACATTATTTTAATAGAAGCACACAGTGGAAGGCAGTGACTAGCCCTGGCTACATTTTGAATTACCAGGAACACTAAAAAAACCCATCACTCAGGTTAGCAGGATACACACATCTGTGTGCATTCTCTTTGCGGTCATGGTGAAGAACCAGAATGTGGTGTGGAACCTGAATAAGCATCAGAATCACTTAGGGCTCAGGAACAGTCACTGGCCTGCACTCTCGGGGTTTCTAGTCACTCGAACATCTAATGCATCCCAGGGGAAACTCATGCTGCTGATCAGACACCATATTCCAAAATCTGCTTATGTAGAGAAGGGAAAGGGTTTCAACTCAAAGTACTTGCATTGGAATTCTGCCTCATCAGGACCTGTGTGGACTTAGAAAATAGTTTATTATTTCCATCCTTCACTTTCTCCAGCACTGAAGCGATGGCTGGCTGGTATACCATGACTATCTTACACCTTCCCCAGGAAGAGACAACAGGCAAAACGGTAAATTTCAAAGCAATACATGAATGAAATTTTGAGTACTTGAACTCAGGTGAAACCTAACTGGACTCAGACCATTTGAAATAAATCTCCTTAAATGCTTATCCCATGGTATTCCAACAGGTCATGGCATCTTCTGAGATAGTAGCCTGCCTTCTCAAGCTAACTCTCTCCTAACTGATTCTACATAATTGTCTCCATCGTGTCTCTTTGCTTCTGCTCCCCCTTAACTTCATTGGTGGTGAGGTGTTCACACATGACTACTATCTTTACATCATTTCCAACTTCCAACTCCTTGCAAGCCTACAACTCCTCTCAAACTCATGACTTCTTTAATTATTTTTACATACATATATACATATATACACATATATACACACACATATGTATACATACAGCATGCTGAGTCCATTCAGTGTTGCTCGTATATGTATACCTGTTACAGAATGACCAGTTGGATTACTTATTGAGGACTTGTCCCTGGAAAAGACTGATTCTCCTTCTCCTGGTAGCCATTAATTGTCTGTTCCTTTTCATCTAGGGGAAGGGTCTTGTGAGATATTCTCCATCCACATTGGCGTATCAACTGATGTCATTGTGCAGGTCTTGTTTAGGCAACATTATTTTTGAGATTTCATGGATGGAATATACAGAAGACACTATCTCACAACAGATACCTTGATCATCTGGTTCTTACAACCTTTCTACCCACTCTTCCAAAATAGTCCCTAAGCCTCAGGTGTTGGGGTTATGTTGTTGGCAATATCTGTCAGCTGGGGCTAGGCAACCCATGGTCAGTTGTTCTCTGTATTTTGACCAGTTATGGCTTCAGTCTACTTTTAAAAAAAAAAGTCTCTTTGATGAGCAGTGTGTAACAAAGTACTTCAAGTTCTAAAAGATCACAGATGTCAACATAGAACACTGCACCAGCCAAACTATCCGCCATAGTTAGAGAAAGCAAAACTTCCCAAGATACAAACATACTAAAAGAATTCATGTCCACCAAACCAGCCCTACAGAGAATTCTAGAAGCCCTACTCCAGGCTGAAGACAGGAATAAGTATCAAAGAGAGTATAGAAAAAGAACAAAGCTATAATTACTATAACACAAAATAGAAGTAACAACACAGGTAGCAATAATAGCAATAATAAAATTGTAGCAATCAACCTTTCAGTAATAAATGTAAATATTAGTAGCTTCAACTCCCATTCACCTACGATTAGTGGAATGGATTAAGAAACAAAATTCATCTTTCTGTTTTCTACAAGGAACTCAGTTTACCTTCAAAACAGGTACCATCTTAAAGTTGAAAGATGAAAAGAAGTATTCTAGGCAAATGAGATCAAGAAGAAAGCATCTGTCATTATCCTAGTATCTAACAAAATCAAAACCAAACTAAAACTAATCAGAAGAGCATTTCTAGTCAAGTGAACAATTAACCAAGATAATATTATGATCTTAAACATATATGCCACAAACACTGATGAACTCAATTTCATAAAAGCATTATACTGGATATGAAAATGCAAATAAACCCCAGTTTAATAACAGAGGATAATTTCAATACCCTACTTTATCTAGTAGATAGGTTATCTGGACAAAAAAAACAAAATAAATAAAATAAAGGAAGAAACATCATAATTAAATGACAATGTGCATCAAATGGACTTAGTAGATATTTAAAGATTCAACCCAAAGACTAAAAAATAAATATTCTACTCAACAACCCATGGAATCATCTCTAAAAGAGACCACATAATGAAATACAAAACAAATCTTTGGGGTTTTTCTTTTGTTGGTATTTTTGCTTTGTTTTGGTTTTTGGTTTTGGTTTGGTTTGTTTCAAGACAGGGTTTCTCTGTATAACAGTCCTTGCTGTCCTAGAACTGTCTTTGTAGACCAGACTGGCCTCCAACTCATTGAGATCCACTTGCCTCTGCCTCCCAAGTGCTAGGATTAAAGGTGTCCACCACCACAACCCAATCTGAGATACAAAACAAATCTTAACAAATTCATAAAATTGGAAAAATTCCACTTATTCTTTCTGAACATGATGCAATAAAGCTTAAAACCAACACCAAATGAATCCCCAGTAATTACACAAACTCATGAAGATTAAACAACACATTACTGAAAGATGAATGGGTCCAAGATGAAATGAGAAGGAAATTAGGAAATTCCTGGTACTAAATGAAAATGAAAACAAAACACACATACAACAAAAACCTCTGTGACACAGTAGAAGCTGTTTAAACAGAAAAAGTTATAGCTCCAAGCACTCTCATTGAAAAAAATTTAAAGACAGAAATACATGGCTTAATGATACAGCTTAAGAATTTGGAAACACAAGAACAAACCAAACACAGTAGATGGGAAGAGAAAATTAAAATCAGAGCAAAAATTAATGAAAAAGAAACAAAGAAAACAATATTAAAAAAATCAATGAATCTAAGAGCTGGCTCTTTGAGAAAGTATCAGGAACTTAAACAGACCCTTTGCCCAACTCACCAAAAGAAAGAGAAGATCCAAATTAATCAAAACAAAGATGATCAGGAAAATATTACAACAGACACCAAAGAAATTCGGACTATTGTAAAAGAATGCTTTAAAAACTTGTGCTCCAATAAGTAGAAAATGGAAAAATCAACAAATTTCTAGACTCAGGCAAACCACTTATGTTAAACCAATAATAAATAATCAGGAACTTAAACAGACCCATAAAAATAAGTAGTTAAAAGTCTTCAACTGCTTCTTATTACTGTAACAAAGAGAACTGAGTACTTTTTAAGTATCAGTTAAATTCAGAAAAAAATGTGTAAATGAAAAGAAAATTAAACAGCACATGCAGACCATGAAAGCAAATTCTTGTGAAATTAGATGGAGTCATTCTGACAGTGTGTTTAAAAGATTCCCTGGACTAACATGAAAACAACACCAGAGTTTGTAGGACTTGACTACATATGCTTGAATGCCTATATTCAAAAATAAGAGGCAAAATATTTACATGTATGAAACTGTCAGTGAATAAATTAAAATATTCTTTTTAAATACTGGAAATTCCCAAATCATTAACCAAACTTTCTAACATAAACTAGAAAGAGAAAATCAAGTCAAACCCAAAGTAAACTAAACAAGGGAAATAGAATTGAATTCAGGGAAAAATCATAAAATTGAGTCGATTTTTCCAAAAGAAAAAATTAAACAGATGAAATCCTACAGCCACACTAGTCATGAAACAGAGAAAGAAAATATAAATTTCAAATGTTCGGACTGCAAGAGATGGCATCACTATAGGTGTAACAAGAAAATTAAAAAAAAAAAAAAGGCAGGTGCACCGCACACACCTGTTATCACAGCTTCTGGGACACTTTGGTGAGAGATGTATGAGTTCCATGCCAGCCAGAACTACATAGTGATACCCTGTCTCAAAGACAGAGCTGGAGAGAGGGCTTAGAGGAGGAAGGGCTATTATAAATAACACTAGGCCAACTAATAAGATACACAGACTCTTGGCCCAACTAACCAAAAGAAAAGAAGAGATGACCCAAGTTACCAGGAGCAGACATGACAAGGAAACATTAAACTGATGTGGAATGTCCTCTGTATATGTGTTGCTTTTATTGATTAATGAATAAAGCTGCTTTGTCCAAAGCAGGGAAGAATATAGCCAGGCTGGAAGAGATATACAGAGAGAGTAGGCAGAGTCAGGGAAATGCCATGTAGCTGCCAAAGGAGGCAGACACCATGGAGTTGCAGTTGCCCAAGAAGCAAGAAGTAATAAACCACAGGCCTCGTGGTAAAATATAAAATATTAGAATGGGTTAATTTAAAATGTAAGAGCTAGCTAGAAATATGCCTAAGCTATTGACCACACAGTGTTCTAATTAATATGGTTTTTTTGTGTGTGATTATTTGGGTCTGGGTGGCTGGGAAACACACAAGCAGTCTCTGCTTACAACAGTCTGGGACATGAATCCACATAAGACCTAAAATGCTTAAGAAAAAAAGAGGGCTTCTAGACCCACAAAAACTGGAGCCAAACACAGCTCCTTATTACCAACTTTTTTTTTTTCAGATAGGCTCTATTTGCGGGCCACAAGCAGAGGTATGGCTCCTTTAAAAA
>JAQHUG010000105.1:5371515-5392019 GCA_028555095.1 Dicrostonyx torquatus | reverse complement strand
TTCAGGGTTCCTGCTTCACAGAGGAAACTGCCAGACATTCTGCAGGACACAGAAGAAAGTGACTGAAAACTGTCAATATAAGCAAAACAGTTTTTCAAATTTCCTGATTCATGGAAAAGTCTGCAAGATACTATGGGCCCATAAGTTGAAGATGGATGCCTAAATATTACAAAAGAACTTCGGATGACTGTCAAGACAGCAAGATGCCTCTGTCATTTCTAGAACTTTGGAAGTTGCTTACAATGTACTTCTTGTTTACTTAGATAATAACATATCCTTCTGGAGTCTTTGATGGAGTTAAGACAAATAGCTATAGTTGCAGTTTTCCTTAGTTTTGATAAAAGATAAATTAGATATGAACCTTTAGACTCACTAAGAAATAATGTAACTGTAATTCTTGCTTGATAACTGTTATATGTAATTTTACTATGTTAAAACTAAAACCTTCCATTTTAATTAGACAGAAAAGGGGTAATGATACAGGATGTCCTTCTGTCTATGTGTCATTTTTATTGGTTAATGAATAAAGCTGCTTTGGCCTATGGTAGGGAAGAATATAACCAGGCTGAAGAGATAAATAGAAAGAGTAGGCAGAGTCAGGGAGACGCCATGTAGCTGCCAAAAAAGGCAGACACCATGGAGTTACCCAAGAAGCAAGAGGTAACAAACCACAAGCCTCATGGTAAAATATAAAACAATAGAAATGGGTTAATTTAAAATGTAAGAGCTAGCTAGTAATATGCCTAAGATATTGGCCAAACAGTGTTGTAATTAATATGTGTTTTGTGATTATTTGGGTCTGGCTGACTGGGAAATGAACAAGCAGTCTCCACTTACATTAAACAAAATAGATAATCTTTAAATACAGAAACAGTCAAAGATCATTTAACAATCTGATAATCTAAATAGCCCTATGACTATTACAGATGCTTAATATGTAGTTAAAAACTTTACCAAAAAGATGGGTTTTGGATAATTCAACTGAATATGTAATGTTGAAAGATTACCAACTTTTTACAAACTCACAAAGAAAACTGAAGACATATACCCAATGTAGCCAATTATCCTGGGATAACCCTGTTACCCAAACCAAAGTTATGACAATAAAGGAACTGAAGACAATGCCCCAGGAACACAGGTGCAAAAGGACTAGCAAAATTAATATCATTGTAAGAGTATATAAGTGGACAAGTGGTGTTTATCCCAGTAATCCTGGTTTAATGCTCAAAATGTTAACTCTGACATTATAAAATCAATTAACAAGGTAAAGAAGAAAAACCATCTAAATTGGTGCGCAACAATATTAACAAATATCCTATTTAATGATGAAAGACAAAGTACTTTCTACCAGAAGCAATAAAAAAAACAAAGATGCTGTGTTTGGCCTCCATTATAGTTCAAAAGAAAACATGGAAAGATGCCTGTTTTCATGGCTTCTATTTAACATGGTACTCAGTGTTCCAGCCAGTGTAATCAAGCAAAAAAAAAAAACATAATAAATATATCCAGATTGAAAATGAATAATTAAAAATCCATTGTCAATATCATCACTTACATAAAATATATCAAAAAACTTTCAAAAGCAAGAGTGAGTTTGGCAAAATTGTGAAATATAAGACCAAAGATTCACACACACATACATACATACATACACACAGAGAGAGAAAGAGAAAAAGGAGATTTACTATTTTAAAGTAACTACAATCTCAACAAATTTTAAAACTTTGATATTTATTTTCAATGCTAGATACACATGTAACCAAAGATATTCAAGACCTGAGTGCTGAAAACTACAAAGAATTACTGAGGTTAAAACGACCTAAAGCTAGACATACATCATTTCCAATGAATCAGACACCTAGTTGTGTATAAGATGTCAATTTCCCACAACTGGCATGCAGATTCAAAGCAATTCTGTTCCAAATTCCAGAAGGCTTCTGTATAAAAACTGAAATCTGAGACTAAATTTATATATAAATGCAAAGAACATAAAATAGCCAAATCATTTCTTGAAAAACGAAGGATTTCTTTTATGCATGATTTCACAACTTATAAAGTTTCGGTAGTCGAGATGGATTTAGTATTGGCATGGAGAGAGACAGAAATAGAGCCACACATACTGTGGGTCTGTATAGTCAATTAGCTTTTGACAAATGTTAAGGTAATTCAATAGAAAAAAGTCACAATTTTACCAAAAAAAATGATAGAATTTTTTGATATTTAGGAGAGAAAATTCAATCCTTTCCTATCCCCATATACAAAAAGGACCTTAAAATGGGCTCTAGAGCTAATGTAGAGACGAAAAGTGTAGAAATCGTAGCAGAAAACAAGAGACAACATCTTAGTGATAGCTTGGATTCTGGGCGAAGAGCAACCTTTAGCTACAGAAGGAAAAAGTCAAATATTTGATAAAACTTTTAAAAAACAAATCTGTGCACTTCTGACAGCAGTCATGACAGCAAAGGGGTAAGGAAAAGGGGGTTTACAAAAAAACATCCAACGAAAGACTGGAACACACAATGAGAGTTTACGTCACAATAAGCAAACAAATCAATTACTGCATTCTATGAAAGACCCAGACTGGTGAGTCCAGACGAACACATGGAAGGTCTCCTAAGAACTCCAGTCAATACTCACTAACCTCGCAACGGCACTCACTAACCTCGCAATGGCACTCCCTACAGAGCCACCAGTTTGCCTGAGATCAAGACTGAGCCTTGATCAAGAACAGCTGATAGACTCACAAACCATAGATGGCCCCAGAAAGTCATGGGGCGACACCATCACAATGTCCCAGGATGCTGGCATTCCTCACCCTCTCCCAAGTCCTTGCCAAAGAGAAATTAAACAAATATTCCCAGAAGGACTGTACACAAGTCCTCATTCAGGCTCTCTTAGACTAACCCAAATCAGAAACCTTCTAAACGGCTTTCAGCTTGTGAGCAGATAAGCCAGTCAAGATAGATGTTTTTTCTCCTCCTGGTACAATGTTATTGTGTGTCCACAGCAGGAGCCAAGAGGAGATGCTACTGACTCAGGTATTCAAACCCTAAAGTAAAAGGGAGGAATACTTACTGGCACTTGGAGTCCCTGAGTCGTCGTCTTCTTCTTCTTTGACAGGCTCCTGTTCTTGGTTAGGAGTTTTGCTTTGATCCATGTTGAGCCTGTCTCTGAGGCTCTTGTGTGGCCTGGCAGGGAAATAGTGTGCATGTGAATGCTGAAAGCTCTGTACGGAGACAATTCTGGTTTAAAGGGAGGACTGGGGTAATGAGAAGAACGATACTACCCTTAACAATCACAGGCATTTTCAGAAGAGTAGCAATGCTAATGACCACACTTTTAAAAATGCTTCCTCCTCACCCAGCCATAAATGGATGTTTTTATCACCCCTCACCCCTCAAGATTGAGGAATCAAGGAGGAATCAAGAAAGGTGGCTAGAAAGACTGTGATCGACAGAGATGACGGGTAACTCTGCGGAGGTGGTGCTTCCAGACAAAGCAGGGTTACCGCATATACGAACTCCCATGGCCTGGGACAACAGGTCCAAGACTTGCCCAAGTTCATGTTAGACAAAAATGCCAGTAAGAAGGTGAGGTGGACCCTAAGTTCCACCCCTAATCAAGGACCTACTGCAATTGATAGATGCTGAGAGATGAGGGAAGAATCCCTTTTCTCCAATGTAGTGACACTGGCTAAATCAACCAAACCCCAGGCAGGGCAAGTCCCGGGGTCAGGAGTATTTGGCCAACACAAACAACTCGTGTTTTGTACTGTTTCAGGCTTGCTTTTGGTTTAGGTTTTTGTTGTTGTTTCTGTTTGTTTGGGGAGAGGGAGAGAGAGAGAGAGAGAGAGAAAGAGAGAGAGAGAGAGAGAGAGAGAGAGAGAGAGAGAGAGAGAGAGAGAACATGAAGTTGTGGGGGAAGGGAGGAGCTGGGAGAGGAAAGAGAATACAACCAAAATATGTTGCATGAAAAGTTTTAAAAATAAAAAATAAGAGATCTTATGATTGAGAAAATAAAAATAAGTTTAAAGCATTTGCTCCTTACTGTTGTTTTTCCAGATCTTCCTCGGTTTCTCCTCCTTGTGGAATCTAAAACTATGACTCCTAATGAGAGGTCTATCTCTACAGAGAGGACTGCTGCAAAAAGATCTTCTTGGCTGGGTCCATGGTCCTGCCACCACTGAGTGCTCACTACTCTGGGCTGATCCTCTTGAATTATCCAGTCTCAACCTGCCTCCTCTCTGGAGGGGGCCTTCTTCACCTGGAATGCAGTCACTGCCGCAAGTAGATGGCAAGCAAGTTTTCCACTTTTTTTTGAAACTGAACACATCAGTTTCATCACTTTCGGAAAATGCCCAGTTCACATATCCACCTTCGGCTTGCATGCTGATGGCTCGGGAGGGAAGTGAGGTCATTGTCAAGGGAGCAGGTAGGCCACTAAGTGTGAGTGGATCTTCTTCGGCCTTGTCATGTTCGTCTGACATCTGTGTGGCTGCCTCATGGTGTTCCTTGTGTTCTGCTACCAATGGCTGGTGGGAGGCAGCAGAGGTCTGCACAGGCAGATGGATGGTGATATCATGTTGGCATACATGTTCCAGTGTCTGGTCATCTGTGTTGGCCTCCTCAGATGATCTGAAAAGAGGTGGGGGCCTTTCAAAAGAGAAAGGAACTTGTTTTCCAGAAGACGGGACCAGGAGAAACTGGCCATATTTAGAGTGTGCTTGTCTGACCTGGGATACCCCGGCAGCAACTGTCCTTGGCTCCATTTCTTGTTCCTCCTGGTCTTCTCTTACATGTGAGGCCTTTCTCTTACTGTGTGTAATCTCTAGCAAGGCACCCGTCTGCAGTCTTGGGGGAAGCTGGCTTCTGGCAAGACTCCGCAGCAAAGAAGGGGGCATGCTATAGCACTGAAAGTTCTTCTTTCCACAGCCCCCCATGCTGCTGAGAACATTTGTGCAGATGACATTGGTCCAGCTGTGGGGACGTTTTCTGCAAGTGGAGTGTTTTCTGTTGGCCAGAAGAACCTCATCTTCCTGCAACGTGTCAACAGCGGAAAGGACCTTCAGGGTGTCGACAGTCAGGGCAGAGAGGTCCTGGAGGTGGCCCACCTGGCTGTCCAAGGATAGTAGGGAGTCCTTTATAAAAGATACTTTTTCATTCATCTCTTTCAGTTGGAAGAACATCTCTGAAACCCTAATGGTGAGGACAGGAAGAAAGCCAGTAACCACATTGATCTGTTGGACTTGGTTTTGCTCTCTGCTCGATTTGCTTCCGTCCATAAGTGACAACTAAATCATACCTGCTTCCCAAATTTAGCCTGCCTCCTATGTCCTTCTCTCTCTCTAACACAGTACGTATTCTAATCCCAGGTGATCATGACTTCCCTCTCTTCCCACTTCAACTCCAGGGGAAAATACTGTAAATTCCCAGCCCTGATAGCTTGCTAATATCTCAGGACCAACTTTCCAGCTGCCTGCAGGTTACCAGTGCAATTATCTGACGGGCCAGCCCATTATTATTCTCTAATGTAGTCATCCTATTGCACGACAAACACTGGAAAGTCTTCTTTTGGACAATCCTGGTGGGAGGAAGCTCTAAGAGAAAATCAAAACGATGGAGACAGAAAACACCTCCAACCCTATAGTTCAAATATATGTCTCACACTCCAAATAAAATCCATTTTAAGACATCTATAGTCAGAAAAGAATAAGGCAAATTTTTTAATTATTTTGAATACATGAACCAAAAATTATGATATATAGTCATTGATTTATGTAAAAACAACATGGCACATTCTATAGTAGACTCATTTAAGAACAAACTGCAAATAAACTGGATTAGGATAACAATTCCATCCACAGAGAGGGAAGAGAAGAATAAAATCTTATTTGCTAAATGTTTATCTGTATATAGCACTACAAATTTCTCCAGTGGGGATGTTCTGGTTCCTTCAAAAAACAATGTTGACATCTTAACATGAGACCCTTATTTCGTTCTTTTTTTTTTTTTTTTTTTTTTGGTTTTTCGAGACAGGGTTTCTCTGCGGCTTTGGAGCCTGTGCTGGAACTAGCTCTTGTAGACCAGGCTGGTCTCGAACTCACAGAGATCCGCCTGCCTCTGCCTCCCGAGTGCTGGGATTAAAGGCATGTGCCACCACCGCCTGGCCCTTATTTCATTCTTTACACAAGTGGTCAAGTTAAAATTATTTCATTTACTAACCCTTACTTGAAGACAAACAGCATAAATACGAAAAAAAATTCTTTCTCAGTACATACATTGTAATTTGTATGTATGTTTTCAGTGGCTGGCCATTCAGTGTTGTGTGGTCTTTGCTAGGGAAGACGACTTCTCCTGCTCTCAGCCTTCAGTAGTTGTCTAGGGTTTAGGCCCCCTGAGCTTTCGCCTTTCCGAATTATCGTGTCTATTAAAGAAAAAGAGGTCCCAAATTTGAAAAGGAGGATGGGGGCAAGGTATATGGGAGTAGCTGGAGTAGTGTTCAACAGGAACCAATAGTCTCCTATCCAGGACAAAAAGCAGACAGCACCACCTGATTGGTTCTGATTGTTTGGATACTCGGAGCCAAAGTGGAAATCAGTCAGGCCCAGTTAAGCGTAAAGTTTTGCCTGTTGGTTTTGTGTATGTGGACGGTTCTGTGATTTCTGGTGTGTAGTTGGTTTTGTTGCAAACATGGGAGCCAAGACAGAAATGGAGTCAGGCTCAGTTAAATGTATGAATGATGGTTGACCCCACTTGTTTTGTTTCTGATTGGTCTCCTTTGAGTGTGTAGGCTTTCTGTGTTCTGTGTTTATTGGCTTTGTTTTTGTTGTCTCTGCCACTGTTGCTGGCCACCAGCCACCACTAACACACTTGCCATGGCTGCTTTGACACACACTTCAGAATGTCTTATCTCTAAGCATTTTGGTCTCTGGATTCTGTTCAGCAGGAATCCAAATGTCTTTTGAGTGTGAATAATATTAAAGCTATTTTATGCTGTTTTGCTTTCTTGAAAAGCTGGCTCTGGGGTTAGGTTTGGGTTCTCCATTCTCTAGAGCTAAGCTTGCTTATTTCAAAGTCTTTTCTCTGTCCTATGTCAGGTGAGCAACAACAGATGTCCGAGATATTTTGAATTAGAATGGATTTTTGTATGCTAATTCTTATCCTGAAAACAAAGTCATAAAAACAAGATTTAGAAAGATAGGACTTAAAACCAATATTTATTTAATAGTGTATTAAAGCTGTACTTATCTAGAAATACTTATGTACTTATATAAGGGGCAGCTTTAATAGGCACTTATATACAAGAATGCACCTCATGCTGACAGCCAAACTTTGTAATGTAAGAATCACCTAAGTGATATGTGTTTGAAAGACATAAAGGGGTCATGGAGAACAGCTGGGGCTTGGCAGTGTGTGGCAGAGGCTGGAGTTCCTAAAGAGAGCCCAGGAGAGGGACCTCAGCAGTTTCGGAAATGCCAAGGCCACATGATGGCCACCAGGAACAGCAGTCGCAGTGAAAGGAGCTGGCTAGGACCTAGAAGACAGGTTTTGAGTGCTACTGAGGGTGGAACTGGAGAGGTGACAGGAGCCCCTTATACAAGAGGGTGAGCACAGAATCGCTTGCATTGCTAAACGTTGGCTTTGCCTTTTCTAGTCTGTGGTTGTGCCCTGCTTTTTCCCTCTTGTTATGAAAAATAGGGTACTCAAGGGTTTTTTCTATATAGTAGGAGCCTGCAGTTGAGAGATTTTAAATTTTTTTAAAAGGAAATTTTGAAGTGTTACCAAAAAAATTTTAATTGAAAAACTGGATATTTTTTTAAATATTTAAATTTATAAGATTATGGGACATTTTAAGTTTATAAAATATATTACATTGCAATGTAACCTTTAAAAAATAAGTAAAAACAGACAAACAGATAAACAAACAGGTAGATAGATATAAAGAAAGAAAAATGAGTTAGGGTCACAACTATGAGCACCAAACGCTAAACACTAGAAACTGGGATATTCCTATCTTAAGATGCAGCAAGACAATGACCTAATCAGTCTTGCAAAGAGTCTATAGAAAGTCTCTCCTTACCCGAGTCTATTTGAGCTAACAGACACTGACTTGAGAATGTATGTCTAGCTTCTTTGTCTTGCTAACTTTGTTAAGCATTAGCTATTTTGATAAACTGAGTCGCACAAGACACTGTAATATTCTGTAATGGTACATTATTTAATCATCAGGAAAGTAATGCTGCCAGTCTCCCTATGGATTATACTTAAGACTTAAGGTTTTATTCTGATACTAAAAGGGCTTTAACTCAAAAATTGTTTTTCTTTTAAGGCTAAGCTTAGCAGGGATAAAAATGCAAATCCTAATCTTATAAAAGCCACTAACTTATTGTAAACTGCTAAAGATGTTTAAGACATGCAAGTAAATAGTCATATTATGAATTATCATATTTTTTAATTTGTTCAGAACTATACTTGCAATTATGCTAAGTACTAATGTAATTAATTACATTAAGGTTTACTTAGATTATTATTATTCTAGCTTTATTGTATTATATTTTATATATAATATATAATGTTATATTATATTACCTTATTAGGCTAAATAAGGCTTATTTAGCCTCCTATATGTTTTCAAGCTTAAGCCTAAAGCAAGTAACAACAAAAAATAAATTTTATTTGAAATCAGGTATACACTTTGTTGTTTTATTTTTCAAGACAAGGGTTTGTTTCTCTGTGCATCCCTGGCTGTCCTGGAATTCACTTTGTAGACCAGGCTGGCCTCGAACTCACAGAGGTCCACCTACCTCTGTTCTCCTGAATGCTAGGATTAAAGGTGTGTGCCACCATACCCAATGAAATCAAGTGTACTTAATAGATGGCACTCAAAACTTTTAAGAAATCTGATGAATATGGCATTTAAAATGTTTAATGGAAAAAATGCTTCCTATTATAGACAAAAATGCCAGATCCTAGAAGCTACCCTAAGGTCTCCAAAGAAAACAAAAACAAATTGTGCATAGGCATGGATTGTGGTGCCACTTTCAACTGGGAAAAACTTTTTCATGTCTCACCAACTGCCAGGGATTGCATAAACTGTGGACACTGTTGGATTGATTGTCTTCCTCTATCTCATTAAGGTAGACCATGTTTTCCAAGTTCTTCATCCATAGTAAAATCTCTCAGACCGTCTAGGTCTGGCAGGCAAAGACCAGTCCTGTCCTGTGCAGCAGCTGAAGATGCAATGTTGTCCTATGTAACAGCCAAAGACTACAACTTGTGCCCCCAGTAAAGGCATACAGACCACGGGAGCCTCAGAGGTAGCAGCTAAGTCTCTGTCATTTTAATCACTGCAAAGGCCCTTGGTTTGTATTTTCTGCTATAATTTATCCCTCTCACATCTCTGATGGTGTTAATGGCTAACTGTAGCTTTTGTCAGTTTGGCAGAAGCGGGAAACCAGCTCCTTCCCCAAGGCTGCAGCTACCCTGTTAGTTCATTTCCTATGTAAAAACCAAGCCTTGATTTTACTAGCGCTACTAGATCTCCTACTGAGAAAGGCAGACAGATTTCCCTTGCTAACAGGCTTCATTTTAAAAGATAAACATGTTTCAGATGTAACTTTTTTACCATTCCTTTATTTAAAAATAAGAAAAAACTTGTTTTGCAATGACTGCTGTCAGTAACTAACTTCTTGTGCCTCATGGTAAATGATTAGATGGAAATAAGAAGGTTTGAAACTTGAGTAAGTTGTGAGGGTCTAAAAATAAGTGTTTTAAGATGTGTAAGTGCAAGTTATAAAAGTCTACGGAAGCTAATTAAGGTATGTGACAAACGAGAACTCTGAGATTTCTTTCTCCCTCTATGCTATTGGTATACTAAGGTTTCAAAGGTTCAGAGTGTTTTGTTTGTTTGTTTTTTTTGTTTGTTTGTTTTGAGGGTGTGTGTGTGTGTGTGTGTGTGTGTGTGTGTGTTTTGAGACAGGGTTTCTCTGTGTAATAGCCCTAGCTGTCTGGAACTAGCTCTTGTAGCCCAGGCTGGCCTCAAACTCACAGAGATCTGCCTGCCTCTGACTACCAAGTGTTGGGACTAAAGAAAGGCTCATGCTACCACTGCCCGGCCGAGGTTCAGAGTTTTAACATTGATCAATGAAGTTATGATAAGATGGTAAAATGCTGACTATATCATAATCACAAGCTCAAAGTTTTAATTTCCTTTGGTTGTCTTCTAAGTATAGACGTAAAGGCCCTTCTCATTGGACTGAAAACATCTCTGTCCAATTTATCTATCTAGCCTTCTGCAAAGATAAAAGAACATTCGTGTTTTATAACCCAAAACCACAGCTTTTGCTAGGACTCAAAGGTTTGAGTCTATTCCAGGTGTTTTACAGACATTTGTTTGTTGCTTCTTCTGCAATGTAGATTTCAATACAGATTACAAGCAATAATAATGTTAATATATCTAAAACTTTTATCTCTTTTGTAAACAAAAAAGTCATGTAAGCTTCAGGAAGTTAAGGAATCCTTACTTGGATTCATATCTCAGAAAGTCTTAGGACTCCTCCCCTCCCTCAACTACCAGGACCATGGGACTGGAAGTTCCAAAGGTAAGATTCCCTTTAATTTTCTTAACTCTAACGTCTACTCTTAGTCTATATCTATCCAGCAGATTTCCACTTAGCTAAGAGACATCATCCAAGAATCAGCTGAGGACTAGTAGCTGCTCCATTAGTGATAGACACTAACTATGTCAGCTCCTGGTAGACCTACAAAACTGTAGAGCCCTGAACTTGCTAAAAGCTGATGTGAACCAGTCTAGCCAATGTGATTGTTCCCTGTCTCTTAAGTTGGGTCAGTTAACCATAAGCCTCTGATGAATACCCCATTCTTCACATCTCCTCCTGGCCTTTGACTGTGTTTCAACCTTTTTGGACCCTGATAGCAATGTCCTAATTTCAGCAGAAAGTAGTTACAAAACAGAGTATGTCACCCAGTATCCTCAACAAAAGGCTGAAATATTAGGTTCAAAGGAAACTCCCCAGCAAAAGGGGACAAAATGGCTACATTTTGTGCCTATTGGCACACCAGAAGTCATGCTGGCCTTCAGGCTCATTATCAAAAAGGTACCTTCTGAAACTAAATTGATCTGGATCTATCAGTAGATTCATTATCTGAAACAGTGTGATAGGGCACTCAACCTGCTCTATGCAGAAGAAGGAGGTTATTGTATGGCTTTAAGAAAAAACAAATGTTGTTTCTATGCAAACCACTCAGGAATCTTCTGGATAAGCTGAACCCAAGATGAGAGACATGGCTGGTTCCTATTCTCACTTTCAGTCTCCTTCTAGATAATAACTCTGATGTCAGCCATCACAGGGCCTTTGGCCCTTCTGTTTCTACTAATTACTGTTGGCCCTTGCATCATTAATGCCAATATATAAATTCCCATCTGGGTGCCATTAATAATAAGCTGATGATTATTAGATTCCAATATGAACAGGTACCTACCACAGAGTTAAGGATTTGACTCAGAAAACAACTCAAGGGGTGAATGCTATAGTTAAAGTTATGTTTTAAGTTTAAACTACTATGCCTAAGAGATCTATAAAACAAAAATGGCTCTAACCTGTAAGCCCCACTTGCCCGAGGACAGATAACTTCCTGGAATGCTAGGGACTGATGTTCATGTAAGGTAGCAGGCCAGGTGTCTTCACTTCTGTAAACAAACTTGTTTGCCCCAGCTGTACAGGATGTGCTTTATCACATGTAGGCAGGTAGTACATAGGCAGGAATGTATGCTTGGACATACATTCCTATGGCAGGATGGATGCTTGCCTTGATTGGATAAAAGTGGGATGTATGTAGCCTTGTGGGTTTTGCCTTTATGAGCACCTGACTAATGTAATTAGGTACCATACTCTGGGAATCAATATTTAATTCAAATTTGGATCAAAATTTGTGGTAGTGTTCTTATTCCCACCAGATGGAATTCATTCTCTCTCTCTCTCTCTCTCTCTCTCTCTCTCTCTCTCTCTCTCTCTGTGTGTGTGTGTGTGTGTGTGTGTCTGTCTATCTGTTTCTCTCTCTCTGTATGTGTGTATATGTCTGTGTGTCTGTGTGTCTGTCTCTGTGTGTGTGTATGTGTCTATCTCTGTGTGTGTATGTGTCTCTGTGTGTGTGTGTCTCTGTGTCTTTCTCTGTGTGTGTGTATTCTGTCTGTCTATCTGTCTCTCTCTCTGTGTGTATGTCTCTGTGTGTGTGTCTGTCTGTCTGTCTGTCTGTGTATGTGTCTATCTCTGTGTGTGTGTGTGTATGTGTCTCCGTGTGTGTGTGTCTCTCTCTGTCTTTCTGTGTGTGTGTGTCTCTCTTGGTCTCTCTCTCTCTGCATCTCTCTCTCTAACTTCTACTTATAGATAAAGGTGTATGCTCTCAGCTACTGCTCCAGCACCATGCTTGCCTGCTTCCTGCCATGCTGTTTGCCATACCAGTCATGGACTCATCTTCTGAAACTGTAAGCACACAGTCCTTTTCTTCTATGTGTTGCCCTGTAAATTCTTCTTCCACAACTAAGAAAAGCTGCTGGGGCCAGATGTGTGCAGGGGGGTCCCTGTATGGAGGTCCAGAGTGGTCATTGCTTAAAACTACGAAAGTAAAGCCTAGATTGTGTTGTTAGACTCCATGACACCAGAGAGGCCAGAACTGTGGGCCATCTGTAACTCCAGTTCCAGGGGATCAGGCACTCTCTCTTCTGGCCTCTGCAGGCACACTATACATGCACATAAAAGCAAAATAAATAGTTTTTTAAAAGAATATTTCTGCAACTGGAGAGCTGAATCAACAGTCAAGGAACACTGACTGCTCTTGCAAAGGACCCAGGTTCAGTTCCCAGCACCCACATGATAGCTCACAACTGTCTGTAACTCTAGTTCCAGATGATCCAATGCCCTCTCTCCTGACCTCCTTGGTCACACATGAACTATACATAGTTACATGAAGACAAAGCATTTGTATACAGTAAGGCATTTTTCCACATAAAATGAAAATCTTTAATAATGAGATGAAACTAAAAACCAATTAGGGAGGAAATCTAAGCAGTGATTTTATAGCTAATATGGCCATCTGCAGTCTTGAGAAATAGACCCATTCTTACTTGGGACTGGGAGAAGGAGGTTCGCTCTGCAGAGAGAAGGGCACTCGGTTTTAGCAAGCACTTCCCAAAACAGTGCTCAGTTTCCTGCCTCTAGCACAAGTCTAAAGCACGGGACTCGCGTGACTTCCCACCCCTTCTTTCTGAGAGCATTGTAGATAGGAATTTAACAAATAAAGCAGGTGGGGTTTTTCATTTTCATTGCATCCTATAGGAGCAGAACCCTTTCTGGCTAATTTTGTATAAAAATCCAACTTCTGTAACTCACCAGAGGCTTAAAACATGCTTGCTGACCTTCTGAAACCTAAAATGTTCAAACTGGCAAGGACGGTGTAGGAAAGAGCACAAAGTATATGCATATTTTCTTCCAAATATGCTTAATTGGAACGTCTCCATCCAGCGCCCCGTTTCATCTAATTCAAAAACAGTACGGACTGAACAGCGGTAATGGAGACTCATTAAGTTCCATTAGCAGCAGACACATCGAATGAACACAATAGGACCCAGCCACCATTCACAGCAACAGGTGGCATGCTACAATAGGAACCCGTTAGACAAATAACCTGGTCGCCTGAAATGGGCCCTCCTGCTTTTCACAGGAGCTCATTTTCGAAAACACGGCGTCCTGTGAAGCATATTTTAATTATGTTCCTAGACCACTGGCTGCATTAACTCAATGTAGCTTTTCAGTCATTCTAACACATAAAACAAATTCTTACTATTGCAGTTTCCTCTGTGCAAGGTCTGAGTGGAGGAAAGACAGGCCTGATGACTGTTTTACCTGTGGGGCCATTAGCCAGCATTCTTAAAAATGAGATAATAAGAAACACTATTATAATCTGCCTGAAAGTCCCGTCACGGAGGGCTCAGTAAGAGCAAAGCTATCCACGAAGGTTCCGCTCACACTGCTTTCTTTCAGCACATCGCAGGAAAGGGGTTAGGTCACGGATTCCATGTCCCGTGGCTGGGCATCAAGCCAGTCGACACCTGACCCCATCACTGCAGCCAGCCAGCTCCCTCAGCAAATTGTCTGCGATCACAGCACGTTTTTCCGGGGACTCCCACATGAAGGATAAGTCCCTGGAGATGCTCACAGATGATGCTCCAGAGAGCTTCAGCCAGGAGACATGAATTTGCTGAAGTTCAAACTGCACAGTGGAATCACGGTGCCCATTGTGCCGAAGCTCCCACAAATTGTAGAAAGCATGGCTCTTCCCAGGTCAGTGTTGAATGTGCTCAAGGGGAAAGACTACCACGGGCCTCTTTCCCCACAGACCAGGGAGAAGGGAAATCCGCATACTCTGCTGTGATGACAGCACCAGCAGATGTCCCTACTCAATACCTAAAGGTCTTAGCGCTTGCCCTCTGAACACACCCAAAGTCATTTCCTTCTAGAAGGTAGGTGGTTAACGTCCCCTTTGGAAGTAGCAAACATGCAATGGCCACTAAGATCTCCTTGTCTCTTAAAGCAAGTGCTCACTTACTTCCCTAGAACCCGTCATTTATGAGCTACCCCAAAACAGCCTCAACAAGGATGGCGATATAACAATCACTGCCATTCGGGATCGTGCTAGTTAGAAAACATATGATCACTGGAGGAAATTCTATTAGAAACTCAGAACCAAGTCCAAAACCCCTTAGGAGTGTCCATATTTTTCAGGAGTCATATAATCACGTAACATCTGTCCTCCCCACAAGTCTAAGAGAACTGAAGTGTCACAAAAGGGTCGGGGGACTGAACGTATTAGGACATCACCACTGAAGTTGTTTCTAGCTCCCTTGGGTTCTTAGGTTCTCAAGTTCAAGAAAGATGGTGTGTGAGGGTTGGAGGACTGAAGGTCTTCGGACCATCACCACTGAGGTACCTGCTCTAATCTTTGGTACCCAAGTTCACACTCAGCATTGCCTTGACTTCTAATTCTAAACCCCCCATGAACACCTCTTGCACCCCCTTGAGGTTTGCCTTTCCAGACTTCTCCATAAGTCCCTCTTCTGCCCGTTTTGCAGATGTCAGCTCTACACCTCTCTAGCATACGCTGCCTTCATTCTCCTTCTCTGTCACATTCTCTACTGGAACTGGCAGCAGACTCCCATCTGCAGCCTCGTGGACATCTGTGGCTGTGTCACGTGCATCCCATGGTCAAGAAATATGAGCCCTGTTGCTTCTTCACATGTTTGTACACTCTGTGTCCTAACGGTGCCATTGTTTCCTGATAACTCTATCTGTTTGGATCTGAGGCTCCATTCCGCCCTTCAGTCCAAATAATCCCTACTATTCCTTTGTTCCAACCCCCTGCCACAGCCTGTGCTACACACCTTTCTCACACCCGGCATCCCCAACTGACCCCTCGAATTCACATTTGAATCTACCAGACTCACAAGCCTTCCCATGTCACAGCATGTGTAGACACTTTCCTTAGCATAGGTAGAGTGAGGGGCCCTCCCCAACCTTGCCTGTATTCATAATTTCAGCAGGAGCCGCTCTGACCTCATTTTATCTCCCTCCAGGTCTTAAATGCAAATTTGTATTTATGATGATCAATGTTGATATCAATTTGACAGGATTTAGAATCACCTTGGAAACATATCTCTGAGTTTACCTTTGAGACTATTTCCAGAGAGTTCTAACTATAGAAGTTCTATTATGAAAGTTGGTGGTGTCATTCCATGGCACAGGTCCTAGACTGAACTAAGAAGGAGAAACCAAACTGAACATCATTCCTGACTGTGGACCATGCAGCTAGGTGTCTCGCTCCCCTGCTGCCATGTTTCCTCTTCTGTGATATATTACACCCTCAACCTGGGAGCAGAAATAAGTCCTTCCTCTCGTAAGATGCTACTTGTCAGGGGTTCCATCACCGCAATGAGAAGTAACAAATATTTCAAAAAAAAAATTTTAGTCCTAATTTGTGATCTGTTTTCCCAACTAAGTGGCTCTGTATCTTTCTACCCACCTATGCACGGCTCATGCCTTTAACCCAGGTTGATCCACACAGCAATAAGAGATCGGTCTTTGTTCACATCTATGTCACAAGTAAGAAAACTAATGCTCAAAGCAGTTTGACACAATTCTCTAAGAACATATAGTTACAGGCGCAGAAGCAGAGCTGTGTCCTGGCTCTGCCAGCTCCTAAGAGCCGACATGTCACACAGAGCACAAAGTCCAGAGAGACCATGCAGGGGAAGGACAGAAAAGGTTTACATGGCGATGGTCTAAAGAGATTATTGAGGTGAATTATAAAGTTATGGGTCCACAATCATCATTTGATAGTCAACAATTTCTCAGCATTAAGTCTGATCTGAAGTTCAACCAGCTGCATAAACACATCTTTATAGAAGCATATTATCAATAGAAAAATACAGGATTACATAAATATGACATGCCTACTGTAAGCCATTTGGAAAGTTCCTAGTGTAAGTCTATTTTAAGGGAAGTTGTGCTTAAGAAGTCACATCTATCTCTGTGATTTGGGGGTGGGCATCAGAAAAAAACACATATAATTAGATTAAACGTTCTATAGTCAGTCTCATGTATATTCAAAAGTGAAGGGATATATTTAATGTGTGTCAATTTGCTTCTTCTTGAAAGCACAATTCTGGTTTTAAAAGTCCACAAAATCATGTGCACACTTCCACACTTTAACACAACGCCGCACATATGCAATTATTCTAGTAACACATCCACTAGGTTTCCTAATACATCCCCTCTCTCCAACACATCTGTCGTCCTTACTCAGAGCTCTGAATGACCTCCCTACCCCACCCCGCTTCCAGATAATCCAGGAACCACGAGCACCCTCAGCCACACCTGAGTGCTCACTGCTGTACCCCCAAAGGCTTGTCCACTGCCCATAGTCTATCCCGGCTTCTTGTGGTAAAAACCCAGGCAAGATCACTTCCACAACCACACACATTTATTTTGTCACTTCCATAGATAACAAAGGCAGCTCACCGTGTCCCCACACCCCATCTTCCTTTCCCTTCACAGTCAACTTGCTCACCTAAGCTGCCGCGCTTGCTGCCCCAATCTCTCCTGTTCTCTCTCCTTGGCAGTGAAGTTGTCTCCAGTCACACCACCAGCAAATGCTGGCCAGGGCCTGCTACAGAAATCCACCCTGGCATCCAGCCACTGCCCTGCCCCTGCTGGGGTCTGCAGCTGCTGCTGGACCAGCACATGACCTGCAGTGACAGTGGGTGTCACTCCTCTGAGTATGTCACTCCACCACGCAGCCCTGCTGGCTACCTCCTTGAGACCTCTCCTCTTCAGACTCCTCCCAGCAACTTCTCTGGACCGAGTTATGTGAAGCAGAACAGTCCAAAGCCCAGGCTACAAGTTCTCTCTTCTTCATCTTTCCGTTATCCTTAAACTACCTCATTTTCTTCACAGCTTTTAATTTTGTTGTTTTGTTTTGTTTTCAAGACAAGGTCTCACTCTGTAGCCCTGGCTGTTCTGGAACTCACTATGTAGACCAGGCTCACCTCAGTCTCACAGAGATCTGCCTACCTCTCTGCCTCTCCAGTGCTGGGATTAAAGGCATGCACCATAACGCCCAGTTCTTCATGGCTTTTATGACTGACCAACACTATGTTTTCTCGGTCTGCTTCCTTGATTATCTTGTGTTTTCTACTCCTTCGTTTCCCTTAACCCCTCCACATGTAAACCCTGGAAAGTACATCAGACTGGGACCCTTGACTCCCGTCTCCACTGAGCCCTTGGAAACGGAAGACTGCTCAGAACGCAGTAATGTCCAATAAACAGATACTGATTCCATGAATCATATCGCAATTCATGCTTCAGATTGTGCAGAGCTCAGACATCGGGGGTTCGAATTTGAGCCTTTCAAAAAGAATACTTTTAGACGTTCCAGAACAATCATGATACTTTACCGTTCTGATGTCGCTCGGATTTGTTCCTCAAAACTGCAGTTCAGCCCTTTCGTCTTCTCATGGAAATATTTTTCCACACACTGTTCCTCAAAATCATAAAGCTTTTTCAAGTCCTCCTCGGTGAGGTAGAGCTCTGTGGAGATAAGCATGACACGTATAAAGGACCGTTCCTGGGGAGCTGACTCTAGCGTGCCCTTTACAGATGGGGATTGTGTCCCTAGTGGTTCATGTGCCAGAAGCTTGGTCCACTGGTGATGCTGAAATGGTGGGACGTTGGGCGATAAGCAGATCATGGGGACCGCCTCGGGAATGGAAGGATGGGCTGGTCACATCAGCTGACCTCTCCCAGATCTCCTGCTTTCCTGCCTCCCATCTTTCCATGCAGGGCTCCCCTCTCCCCTTCTGGCTCCTTCCCCACCTCATCTTCCACTTCCCTACCCCAGACACTTGGGCTACAGGAGCCCGTCCACTACGTTATGATGTGATTAGAAGATCGACTCCGGAGGCTGGCCGGAAGTACAGCCTCTGAATCCTTGAATGACAGAGCTACAGCTGCTGATGAGCTTGCGGTCAAAAAACCTGCAGATAAAATTCGGTTTCCCAACAATCTACTTTGGTCAGACATTATAGTAATAAATAGGTGATCCAGATGTCTTTCCATGATATATGTATTATATATGGAGAAACTGTGAGAAATCACTTTTTAACTTTCCGTTAAGAAAGGGGGTAAAGTAATAGTTGAGTCTATAACCATACTTGCCGTGCAGGCAGGAGGACCTGAGTTTGGTTCCCAGAACCTATATAAAATGACTTTGTGTGGAGGTGCATTCTTTTAATCCCAGCGCTGGGGAAGCAGAACAGCTGCTCATACCGTGATGAGCATCACACAGGGTCTTCAGCAAATCAACTTTAGATCACCGAGGGGGCAGCAGAAGGTGGCTGTGAAGGTCACATCACTGCTCTAGATAGTATAACACAACTACAGTTTAATACTGTGTCTTTGTATTTGTTTGCACTTCTCTTGTACAAGTGGTCCTACTGATGTTCTGTAATCATAATCTTTCTTCATTCTTTTGGTAAAAAGTGATAAGATACATTATTGTCTCTGCATGCATTCTATGTACTCGTACCTTTTTCTGTGAATATTTCTGTGCCTGTGCGTTCATAGCAAATATAATTGTATGGGAGGGCACATGTGTGCACATGCATGTAGAGGTCAGAGGTCAGAGGTCAACCTTCCAGTTGTGTTTCTGAAAACAAGGTTCCTCACTGACATGGAACATTTGTCTGGACTGAATGGCAAGAGGCCAAGGGATATGCCTGTCTCTGCCTCCCCAGTGCGGGGATTAAAAGGATGCATTCCCCAGAGCAAGTCATGTCCCGTGGGGTCCAGAGAAGTACTCTCAGGCCCTCGCGTCTGCATGGTAACCATGCCATAGGCTAAACTATCACTCCTGCCCCTTTTTTCTTAATTTGCTCAAATTTCTATGCTATAGAATTGTTATAGGAGAGTTTTTGTTTTAAATTGTTTGATCTCGTGTTTTTAATGAAATAGTCTTCCTATGTAGCTCAGGCTAACGTCAATCCCATAGACACCCTTTCCTCCCCCTCCCCAAGTCTGGATTTACAGGTGTGTGTCACAGTATACAGCATGGTCTTCTACGTTTTTTTTAATATTGCAAATGTTCAAAAGCAAAATTATGTGCAAGAGAGTTTGCAGCTGCGGGTGCTGCTACAGCCTCTAGGTGGAAGTCTTGCCTGGTCAGGCTGTGCACAGATGGACAAAGCCCCCGTCCTGAAAACTACAAGCCAAGGCCAGTCAGCACAGCCACACCTTCCCTGAAGTAATTGACTCATTAAAGGACCGCTCACCCTTGGTGCTGAGGCCCCCGTCCTTCCTCCAACATTGGCAGGCTTGGTTCTCAGGGAATGAGACCAGAAATCACCTTTAAATGTGTTCCTAAAACTTGGGCAATATCAAGAGGCTGAGATGTTCCTAAGAGGATAAATCTGGAAAGTTCTTTCCTGTCTTAAGTCAGAAGAAAATTAAATATTACCTTTCTCCATAATTTATTAATAACGCAACAGGTTACTTATTTTCCAATTAAATGAGCAATAAGATATTAGTCTCAAATTGAAAATGTGTTTAGCTATAAAAAATGTACTCACAACTAAAGCACACACTATTTTGTGATTTATATGGTATAGAAGAATCCTTTAGACATTTAAAAAAAACAGTTGACTGTTTCCCACGGTCCCCATCTCTGATGTCCTATAAGCATGAAGTTTTTCAGGCCCAGGATTACACCAGCAGTGAACCCCCCACTCCTGCCCTCCAGAATAGACACCAGCAGTGAACCCCCTACTCCTGCCCTCCAAGAGAGACACCAGCAGTGAACCCCCTACTCCTGCCCTCCAGGATAGACACCAGCAGTGAACCCCCTACTCCTGCCCTCCAGGATAGACACCAGCAGTGA
>JAQHUG010000105.1:5330353-5359392 GCA_028555095.1 Dicrostonyx torquatus | reverse complement strand
AGAGAAAAAAAAGAAACTCTCCTTGCACTACTATAGCAGGCACACTGCAATGTAAACACCAAGGTTGTTTTCCCTAACACATAAAAATCATGGTAGAATTCAGATAGAGCTTCTCGGCTATACAGATCCTTAGCAGGCGATGCAGTACAACTTCTAAGAATATGCTTACTTAGCTTAGAATGTTGGCCAAATTAGCACTGGAACAAGACAAAGGTAGAGACATACAGAGACATGCACACACATCTGGGAGAGTCAAAGTCATAACTGTTTGGAATTACATGTAAAATTTCATTAAGAACGCTAATTTTAAGTGACCCGTGGCAAAGTAGAAGCAAAAATGTTTAGTTTCTTCGACTCTTGGACTTCCTCTTCCAGCAGGATATCCAGCTTCAGTTTTCAGGGGAGTTGACTAGGTACTTCCTTATGCTGGGAGTGGATCCCTTACATATTATGCAACTTTAGCCGCTCACGTGTCACTCTATTGGGTAAAACTGACAATATGAGGTAAGGCTAGGTGATTAAAACTCCATGTCACAAAGAAAGCTGCATCATGGGAAGCAAGCAACTGGAGCACTCAATAACAAATAAAGGGCGTTGCCTATTGCTCCTTGAGTAATAAGCGCAATAAGATTGTGCTTCAAAACGGCTGCTTTCGAAATTCAACAGAAAGTATTTGGTGAGGATAAAGGAATGAAACCAGAAACTTTTCCCTGAGCAACCTTATAGCAAAATTGGATTCAGTATGCTCTCTCTCCATCACACACTTGACACGAGGCCATTTTCATCCCCAGGGCCTAGAACACCTCTTCCATGGGCGTGGAGAAGACCCAGAAGGAGCACTCACCTCTCTGACCTTCTCGATGGCATTGGTGAAGATGTAAATGATGACAAACCACTCTTGCACGATGGGTTCGGGCTGCATCTCCACCAACACTGTGTAAGTGAACAGCATGAGGAATCCCAGATAAGCCATCTGTGAGGGACACACATTCCCCGGATGTGAGCTCAAGAGACCACAAAGAATGCCAAGCAGAGCTCTGCAGACAGAGCCCAGAAGTTTCAGACGTCTACATGACAATATGAAAATATACCTGGGACTCACTTCTGATCCTTGATAACTCGATGGCAAGGAAAACATAAGTATCTACGGTCTATGAATGATAATCGCTGTCTGCCAGGAAAGGGAGGGGATGCTATCCTACTAGCACTCACCACTGCAGCATGCACACTGGCAAGCTCGGAGCAGACCAGGAAAGAGTCTCATGCCTTCCCTCTAGTTTCAGCTTGGAAAATATGTATGCCAAGATTGCCAGATGAGCAGTGTCAGTGGATGCCTATCTTCACAGTAAGCTGATATTCACTACCACTAATTTTTATAATGAGTAAATGTTGTTCTGGTTAGGGAGATGGAGAGACAGCTCAGCAGTTAAGAGCACATGCTGCTCTTGCATGAACAACTGATCCCAGCACAGCTCACAACTGCCTGTAACTCAAGTTCCAGGGTATCTGGAACTGTCTTCTGGATGCTAAGGATAGATGATATAGGTAGGTAGGTAGGTAGGTAGGTAGGTAGGTAGGTAGGTAGGTAGGTAGGTAGACAGACAGACAGACAGACAGGTGATAGATAGATGTTTAAAAAAAAGATGGTGAAAAGCAATCAAGGATCGCTCCTGTTGAGAAAAGGGTGTTGTTCATTCTGAACTTAAAGTCTACACACACACACACACACACACAGAGAGAGAGAGAGAGAGAGAGAGAGAGAGAGAGAGAGAGAGACTTCTTTTGTCTTCTTCTAACCCTGTTAACCTGCCTGCTTTCCTATCCCCCATTTCTTTTGTTTATTTTTTGATAAAATTCTTACATTTTTATCTCAGGTTGACGAATGAGACACACCACTAGTAACATTATCATAAGCCACTAATTATCATTAACACTACTGTAATGAGACAAACCGTGTAAAACCAAAACTTCACAAAGGGAGCGCTGTAGAACTCGTAGACTCTCCTTGTCCAGGGGAGGCTCTGGGGCCCATTTCTGATATCCAAGTGCACATTTTCATCCAGTTTCTCATCAGGGCCTCTTTCCAAATCATAGTTTTTCTGAAAAATAAGCAACAATGCTATAGACTAGAGGGTATAACAAAGTGGCAAAAAAATAATGTGTTATTTGTGTAAGGTCCTGGGTTCAATTCCCAGATCCTCTGCCACCACTATGAATAATAAACAGCAATAAATATATCCCCTCTCACCCTCAAGCTTTTGGAGACATGGTCTTACTATATATATCCCTAGCTGTCCTGGAACTCACAGAGATCTCCGTGCCTTTGTGTCTCCAGTGCCAGGATTAAACAATCTGCCATCATTACTTCTTGCTGAGACAGCTAATCTCAGCTACCAACTTGACATATCTGAGAAAAGGAACCCTCAAGTGAAGAATTGCCTCAACAGACTGGCATGTGGGAACGTCTGTAGGCACTTTCTTGATTGCTGATCTACATAAGGAGGCCCAACCCACAGTGGGCAGTGTTATCCCTGAGCAAACCATTAATTCTCAGTCATGTTTGCTAGACTCTTTCTCTCTTGCCCATACCGCCTGTTCAACTATTTATTTAAAATCCCTCTTTTCCTTTCCGCATCTTTTGTTACTGATCCTGGCTGGCATCTTTGTCCTTCCTGGTCTTGACGGCCATGCTGGTCTGTGTTCTCCTTGATTCTAGTCTGTCTTCTTATCAGACGATCCTGTGCAGTTAAGGCAGTGACTTTCCTGTAGCAGCTTGCCTCATTACTCTGCTCATTGACCTTCACTGTTTCTCCAGTGAGTAAAACAGAATGATGCTCTCTTATATACACAAGAGTCTCACTATCCATCTTCTGCGGTTCCAGGCATGCCTACAAATACACCCTGCTTGTCCAGCACTCTCCACAGCCACCAGTCCAACCAAACTACCCCATTTGCCATGCTTACCCTCTGCCTCAGCACTTCCTCCCACTGTGCCCTAGCTACAATTCATGATGCTGTCATCGATCCCTAATCCTCCCACACTGGCCCTACTGAGAACAGTCATTCCTCTTCCTTCCAGAGTTTTTCCTTCCATTATCTTCATACAGCTTATTCCTGGGCTAGTTTAGGCCACAGAGGCCATGCTTAAAGAGATTATCAATCAAGAAATTTAAATTTCTTTTAACAAAATTATTTTGCCTGTGGAAACTTCCAAAAAGAATTCTGATTTAGCGTGGAAGTATACCCTTGCAGTTCTAGATATTCATGAAGCTGAGATGGGGAGATCACTTGAGTCCAGAAATTCAAGGCCATTCTAGGAAATATAGCAAGAAAGGGAAAACCACACACGAAAGAGAGAGAGAGAGACAGAGAGAGAGTTGTGCGGGGAGTTTTACTAAAACCTCACAGAGCAAATGCAGTATCTGATAATCCATCTTCAGCTCCCCATGGGAACAAGAAGGCCTTTCCTGCTCTAAACTTACTACCACAAGGACACATTAAACCACATCTGTTTTGATTGCTGCCTCCAGCTTTCTCCCACAATACACAATGTAAACCATGTTCCTCTGTTAATCAATTACTTTCATGTAATTAGCAATAGGAATTCATATATAGCTTACCAAATCTGCCAGGTGAAAATTAATGAAAATTGTAAGAGAGTGAGTGATGTGGGAAGTCCTTCTGTATATGTGTTGCTTTTACTGGTTAATGAATAAAGCAGCTGCTTGGAATTATGACAGAGCAGAATAGAGTTAGGAAAACTAAACTGAATGCTGGGAGAAAGAAGGCAGAGTAAGTGAGATGCTATGTAGTCCCTGGAGGAGAAAGACGTGAGCCACCCACAGGGACCCTTACCAGTAAACCATGAGCCTTATGGTAAAATATAAAATAATAGAAATGGGCTCATGTAAGATGTTAAAGCTAGTTAGGAATATACTAGAGTCATTGACCAAGCAGTGTTGCAATTAATATAGTTTCTGTGTGATTATTTCAGGTCTAGGTGGCCAGAAAATGACCAAGCAGCCTGCACCAGCAAGCAAAAATTGCTAGACAAGTGTAGTCAATAATTTTTGCTTAAGATGAATACAAAGAGTAAAGACAAAATCCACTTTTTACGATCACAAGCCAGTCATAATAGAATGCACATGACCAGCTCTTTCACTGAGAGTTACAAATTAAAGAATGTTAAGGTTTCATGGATATTTTTCTGATAATAAGCTCATCATGGTGGAGACTACATCTGCTTTAACTTAAATATTCACTGAATTAATCAATTGATACGGCCGCATCTAAACCACCTATGGGGACAACTGCTATAGCAGGATACTAGTCAAGAGGTCTCAAGAACTTACAAAAAAAATATATATATATATATATATATATATATATTCAAGAGCACGCATTTATCTGCAATTCTGTGAAGGAACTGTGCTTCCTTTGATAACAGTTCTGATATAAATACACCAGTTTTCCAAAACCCTTCAAGTATGACTCCATCGTTCTACCAAATCCATGAGAGCCAAAAGTGGGATTGCCATACCACTGGCAAACTCTTGCCTATGTCCTGTGAGAGTTGTGTGTACATCCTAAGTAGGTAGGGCATATACAGCTTTCCACCATTGAACTTCTTCCCTTTTCTAGGTTTGAACCTGGGACCAACACAAATGTAACCATGTGACTAGCCCAGGCTTTTAAGAGATTCCTTGTGTGTTCTACAAACAGTAGAAGGTACTTGGCTTCCTGGATTCCAAGGGTTAAAGATGGAAATAGGAAGAAGGAAGGGAAGGAGAGAGGGGATATACATACACCTGAAAAGGAGCACTAACTAAAGTCCTCAATGACTTGGAAGAGGCATATCTCCAGGGTATCAGAGTGCAGATGCTCAGCCAGGCACCAACAACTGTTAGTCAAAAAACACTCATCACAGTTAACCTTCATATTTAGTACTTAGAGAATAAATAGTATTTAAATAAATACATCATACATGCCAAAGCACAACAGACAAGATATTAAAGGCACTTCATTCAGTGTAAGTGCCAGAGAAGATGTTTTCTGCACCTTTCGGCAAAGGGCAGCTTTATGAGTCATGGTCAGAGTGGGAGCAGAAAGAGCATTCCCAGCATCCTGGACCCCTGGCTGTGACAGTCAGCTGCTGGGAAAGGGACTGTCAGGCCAGGGAAGAGCACACACACATCCAGAACCCAAACAAAAGCACCCACAGCCACTGGATGAGAAGGATGAAACGTGTGGAAAGAGCAACAAAAATCTTCTGTCACATTTGTTTGGGAGGTACACGCGTGTCACAGCATGTGTGTGGAGGTCAGAGGACAGCCTCTCGGAGTCAGTCCTTGCCTTCCTTTGTGTGAGGTCAGGGGTTGAACTCAGGATGCCAGGCTTGGCAACAAGTACCCTCACCCGCTAAGCCATCGCTCAGGCCCATCAACACAAATTCTAAATGTGTCTTTACAAGTGAGAAACATAGGGGTGTGTGGCGGGGCTGATGGAGGCCTTAAGTGGTAAGCTGATCTGTTCTGCCCCTCTCAGAGCAATGCTGAGACAGCTGTTGGACACAATGACTTTGTCTTTGAAGCAGAAATGGGATACTTTGCTTACCTAACTTGTATATAATGAGATGGAGACTACATAGGGAGAATTAAATGCTTGATTGATGAATCAGGCCTGGGATTTTAGAATAATGTATAGCCTCAGGGTAATATGTAACTTCACTGGACTGAAACACTGGCCAGAAACACAAAGCCATTCTCGGAAATGTAGTTACACACAGAGAGGTGTGTACCGGGGGTGGGATTAATAAATACCCTGTTAACAGTAAGAAGGCAAACGTTTTGTTGAACAAATAGATGCCTGTTACAGATAAACTCCTTGCTTGTGTATCTCTGGGCAAAGTTACACCATGGAAACCCAATTTACTATGGAAGTGTACTCACAGCACAAGCACTTTCTTTGGTGTTACTGAGACCCTGGTCGCCAGAATTCCACGTAAACTGGAAATCCTGGGATTGTGGGACATGTGACATCTCAGCTTTGCTTTTAAATTCCAATGTCAAAATCATGGGTGGTAAAAGGATACTGATGATTATCTGCAAAGGAAACGAGACAAAGGATGAGCAGAGAACAAAGGACGCACGCACTGTCTGAGCAACAGATGTAAGAGTGTGTATAGATATCCCATCCACTCCCAGCTCAGTTTCTAACCCAAATCTATATATACTGTAGTTCAACTATTTCAGTTCTACAGATGTGTCCCTCGGCACTGTGCAAAGGTGGACAGAGAGGTGTTTGTGCACAGCTGATTGCAAAGGCAAAAATAATAATAATAATAATAATAATACTCACCAAGTAACAAGGTCCAGCTATACAGGGACAGATAATACAGAAAAACCTAATGGTGGAATGCAATGTTAACATTTAAGAGGAAAATGTAAGGGCTGGAAAGATGTCTCAGTGGTCCAAAGCACTGGTTGCTCTTCTACAGGACCTCAGTTCAGTTCCCAGCATCTACATGTCAGTTCCTAACAGTCGATTACAGAACCCCAATTTCCAGAAGATCTGGTGCCTTTATTTTGGCCTCTGTTGGCACCAAGCACGCATGTGGTACACATACATGCATGAATGCAAATACTCACATATATAAGTAAAAAATATATAAATCTACTTTTAAAACATATAAAATATTAAATATAATTTTTAGAAAGAGTAAAATTAAAATTTGTAAATATACATACTTAAAAGATTTTTTTAAATTTTTTTTATGTGTATGGGTGTTTGTCTCCATGTGTATCTATGCACAAGACGGCGGGCAGTACTTGCATTGCCCACAGGGACCAGAAGAGAGTGTCAGACTGCCATGGAGTTATAGACTGCCATGAGCAGCCATGTCAGTGCTGAACATCTAATTTGCGTCTTCTAATAGGACAGCCAGTGCTCTTAAGCACTGTATAACCTCTCCAGTCCCAACTTAAAAGTTTAAAAATACATCTGGGAGGTGGTGGAACACGCCTTTAATCCCAGCACTCAGGAGGCAGAGGCAGATAGATCTCTGTGAGTTTGAAGCCAGTCTGGTCTACAGACCAAGTTTCAGGACAGGCTCCAAAACTACACAGAGAAACCCTGTCTCAAAAAACAAAAAAAAACAAAAAAGTTTAAAAGTACATATATCACACTTGTTCCCCTGGGATTCCTGTGCCTAAGCAGGAAGCTAGAAGTTGACTTGCCCTGTAGTCAGACTGATGAATATCTTAAATATCACTATAGAACTTTCATCCAGAAACTGATGGAAACAGAGGCAGAGACCTACGTTGGAGCACTGGACCAATGTCCAGTTGAAGAGTGGGAGAAATGAGAATATGAGCAAAGAGGTCAAGACCATGATGGGTTCATCCCACTGAAACAATCTACCTGAGCTAATGTGAGCTCACCAACTTCAGCTGGACTGGGAAGAAACAAGCATAGGACCAAACTAGTCCCTCTGAATGTGGTTGACAGTTGTATGACTAGGGCAGACTGAGGGGCCACTGGCAGTGGCACCAGGATTTATCCCTACTGCTGGTACTGGCTTTTTAGGATGGATACCTTGCTCAGCCTAGATGTAGTAGCGAGGGCCTTGGACCTTCCACAAAGCAATGTGCCTTATGGAGGATTGGATGGGGGTGGAGAGGGAGGGTATGTGGAGGAAATGGGAGGAGGGGAGGGAGTGAGAACTTGTATTGGTATGTATAATGAAAAAAGATAGTTTGTTTTGATTTTTAAAAAATACATATATTTATATAAAGTATTATTTTGTGGTGACTACAATATTTTAATAATTTAAAGTCATTAAATAGAAATTACCATATAAACAAACATTAACTTTTATATCATAAACTTTAGAATATAGAAGATCCACTTCCCATCGTGTATAAACTGTCGTCTGTCAGGAAGACTAGGGAACAGCTCAAGCATTCTTCACTAGGCCACCACACTCTGCACATTAACAGTCTTTTGAAAGGAATCTTTATGTTCAATTTTTACAGCCTTTCAAGATAAATGGCTTAAATATTTATTAATATTACTACATTTTGTGAAATCCAACTTGGTGGATGCTCTGTCTTTCTTCCAACTAGCATTCTATTTCAGTATCCTGGAGTTCACTGACCAAAAGTTAAATTAACCTGCCAGCCTGCCTTCCTAATTTAGTAGGGTGAAGTCAAAGGCTTGCCAACCTTGCTTTCTTTCCCATGCCAAAACAGCATTCTAAGTTTTGCTTTAAGCTGTTGTCTGTGAAGACTCTCTAGACTTTAGTTCTAACACAATCATCATTTCTGTCCCAAATATATTGCTTCTCCAAGTGTAAAAACTCTGTAGCCAGATGCACAGTGACAGCACCATGTTAGTTCTGCTTCCGGGAAGACCTCCAATCCCACTGCCCTGGAGAAGCAGCATTCCACTGCAGCAGAACTGCAGACAACCTACACCCAAGGACAGACAGGTTGGAGCCTGACGTACTAGATGATTTAAATCAGTATTCCATAGTTCTCCATGGTGCTCCTGCAATCTTATCCACTTGGAGTGTTCTCATACTATTTGCAAACTATTTGCAAATGTGCTTCAGAAGCTCACAAATCGGCATGGATAACTGGACTGTTGGTGCCTGAGAATAACGGTGGTGGAGCTTGAGACTTCATACAGCAAGCAGCCTCAGCCTAGTAATCAACATGCATGTTTGGAGGAAAACACTGAGACTGAGACTTGCCTTGCTTGAACCAATCTCTGTCTCTCTCTGTCTCTGTCTCTATCTCTCTCTCACACACACATACACACACACACACACACACACACACACACACACACACCTCATTATGAATTGTTTAAAAGACAAAAATCCACTAAGTTCCCAGGGTCTGCATTTCTGGAAGTTAGCGTGTGTACTGTATGGGGCATACGCTACCTCAGGCTCTCAGCTGCAGCCTTCCTATGACCAGGAATTTACAAGCAGCTGCTTCCAGAAAGCTGGGTAAGTGGAGGCAGACCCATCCTATCTCTATTTTGTCACCTTCACCTCTGAAGTCAAAGTGGATCAAAGGAGAACTTTGGGAAATGATGACTTTTTTTCTGGCATTTTGTGATTCTATAGGAGGTAATTTTTGATGGACATTTTTATTTCTCTAATCTCATTGGCAGAAATTAAAACACACACAGCCTTTTCTATCTTATGCAATAATTATTTTCTTGAGATTGCTATAGTTTGTCTATTAAAAATATTCATATTTTTATCATAGCCATTCTATTTAAGATAAACTATGTATTTGATAATTGTGAGAACACAATTAAAATGCCAAATACAGTCTTGTGTAGCTCTTAACACTGAGCTACATCCCCTTCTATTGATTTCATAAGTACATGCACTTTGAGGTTAACCAAATGGAAAGCTCTATGCTTAGGCTCCACAGTAAACATAAATCTTGGGCATTGAATTTAGATGTCCTTGATTTTGGATACCTGAGGAGGCTAATTTAGATAATGTGAATGGTGTGAACACTTGCTAGAGGAGAGCCTTATTAAACAACCACAGAGTCCTGAAGCAACACACTGGATGAGGAAAGCAGGAAAAATTGCTAATTCTCTTCAGTTCCTTATCTACTAATATTTATTAATTTTGTGACACTGGGGACCAAACCCAGGGCCTGTGGATGCTCTTCAAGCATTCTGTAAGTGAGCTATGCACCCAACCCCTGTGGAATGCTCAGACACTGTCATTTGGCACAGAGAACTGTCACTTTTGTCTGCTTAGAACTCTGCTCGCCTTCACACGAGAGTGGCTCTGTGGTGGCAGGGCAGTGCAATCATCAAGTTTTGAGAAGTCACTGTGGGAAAGTAGTTTAGAGATTCCTGAGGGATGGGATGATCCATGCACCTGCAGGGAGGTGTTGTTCACCAGAGGACCCATGTGGAACTCAAGAGCACTGACCCCACTACACTGATGATAAGACGTACAGAAAAAGAATGTACCTTCAGCCAGGAATTTTTCCTCATTTTCAGACGTCCCATCCACATGTCTGTCAGCAGCATTTGGGTACAAGAATGTGACACAAAGGGACGTAGTCCTCCAGACACTGCCAGTTTCAAGCAGGTGAAATTGCTCCAGTTCTTGAGTTCATAGGTCAACAGTTTCATGGCCATTGGCTCGTTCTGCTTGAAGGCCTTCTCTAATACATCCAGGGCAAGCTGGCCGAACTGCCTGAAGACACAGTGGTGAACAGAGAACACAAAAGACTGCTCAGAGCCCCAGAAATGTCTTCAAAGACGGACTACAGCACACAGAACACACCAGTTAACCGGGCTGCGTGATCAAAACAAAATTAGGCTATGTAAAAAACAGCCAATTGATCTCAGCTGACAGAAGCAACCACAGCTGCTCAGAAGCAGATCTGTCTCTGGTACGGAAGGTAGACAATGTGTCCTATTTCCCTGATAGCTCAAAGTAGAATTTAATGTTTGTGTCGGAAGCCATTCCATGCTGTGTTTATTCTATACTCATCCTGGAGTGGGTGAATCTACATGATAAAACTTAAGACATAAATTCTGACAGAAAACACTGTGTTCAAGAAACACTATGGCACCATATTTCTATTACTATTATTTTTATAAAATCCTTAAGTACTTAAGAATCTAGACCCAGAAACTCTCAGGAAATTCCAGGAGGCTTTCTTCTCCAGAAATTCTCTAGGTCTGTCAATCAAGCTATAGATTAACTTCCATCATTCAATGAGCTTTCTCCACTCAAGGACTATAACACTTCAGTAATCAGATTAATGGAAGCATCTCTCCTCTTTCTCATTCCCACCAGCAACCTTCTGATTCTTTACTATAATGTGTATATTTGCTTCCTCAGCCTGAAGGACACCTAAGCTAAGAAGCTATATAAACAACATCGAAGACTTTGGAGCTCCATCATTTGTTTCAAAAATCATGAACTCTCCTTAAGGAACTAAAGGCTAAAATCGAGTCGGCTGGCCTACACAATGCAAAAAGAGTTACCCTTGGGACTCAGTGCTCCTCACTGGAAGGTCACCTCTCTCCTACATTCCACAGAGTTCCTTCAAATCTTCAGGAACCCTTTGCTACAAGAGTGCTACAAGAGTGCTGGACGAGCAGGATCAAGGAATACCTAGAAATCAGTATTACATTGTGTAATCATGTTTCCATGGCTTAGCATGGGACTCTGAGTGGACTACATGAAGAAGATCCCTTTTCTAGCTGGATGGCCACCACCCGGTCCTCCAGGAACCCACAAAGGATAAGTACAGAAAGTGAATTGACCTCTGCCCCTGAGAGGTGAGACACCCGTCGTGTGCAGTCCAGGTTCTGCAGTCTGATGATTCCACAGTTATAGCAGCCTCCCCCAGTTCAAAGGCCTTAAGCTGAGGATCCTACCATAGGTTCCCTGGTTCTGTTCCTTGGGGGATGCTTGACTAAAACATACAATTCCCAGCAAATCTGTTTATCCTATGGCAAAGCGAGGGAGAAAGCAGTGGCTATGCTTTCTATAAAGCGAGAAGGGAAGAGAGAAGACCTACTCCGAGTAATTTTCCAGTTCCTCTGAGGTATCATCCACCATGTTACTCTCCTTAGCTTCCCGGGCCATGGCTCTATAGAGAATACTGGCAATGACCGCCTTGACTGTGGCCTCCTCTCCGTGCTGCCAGAAGAACATGGCCATCTTCTGCCTCTTCATGAGCACAGCCCACACCAGCAGCTCATTGTACGGGTAGACAAAGCCAGCTGGCTCGGGCTCGTCCGACAGGCTGTGGATTTCCTTTGACTTCTTCTTTGATTTATGAGAGTCTCCAGGCTTATCCTGTAGCAAAGGGGAACAAAGTCCTGAATATTCTGGTACATAATATTTTGCTAACTATAACACAGCAAGCATCTTAGGGATACTTTTTAAAACTGATTTTATCGAGCTATAAATTTTCCTCCATTCCCCTTCCTTCCTCCCAGGGATACTTTTTAAGATAATTACTACCTATGCTAGATCCTGGCACGAAAGAAAAAAAGCTAAACAAACAAAAAGCCCAACTATCCACCATAGTGGAATTGTTAGTACAAATTCTCCGGTGAAACTGACTGTGCACACTGTACAAGGCATACAAAAGCAGTCAGCTGGGGCTGTAGCTCTGTGGCAGAGTGGCCAACTGATATGCGCAAAACCCTGAGTTCAATTCTCAGAACTATTTTTTTAAAAATAAAAAATGCATGCTTTATTGAACTACAGCACAGGACTTAGAAGGCCATAAGGACTAAGCTTAAAAACAGTCCTGACTCCGTGGTGAGTCCTTGTCTCAAGAGCAGGTGGAATATCGCTAAGATAAATCAGCAAGCGCAATTTGCACTTGAATTTACTTGGGTAAGTAAGACTTTTATTTTAAATATTCTCTTTTTTTATCTTAACGACTTGATTTGTCATTGTTCCTTTGAAGAGTGTCACTAGTGTTGCCTGCATACTTTCAAAAGGGTCACTTTGCTTTATTTTATTCTGGTAACAATGAGGATTATCCCCCCCTGGCAAACTGACCCTTTGCTCAACTAACATGCCACTCAAACTCCCTGTGTACCATTGTACAGCTTCCTGTCTCTAATTCAGTGTCCAGTATAATAGTTATCACCTTAAGAAATGTGGAACCATTTCTCCGTCACCATTTTATCTACCTCTACCTGCTCACCTCACAGTCCAACCAAGTACTCATCGTAATGCTTGGGGACTAATGAAGGTTTTAAAATAAGCACTTGTTATTTGAAGCATCATAGCAAACACTATTATGTATATGATTGGTATGTGATTTCCATGGAAATACTTAGGCGAAAGCTTTCTGCCCCAGAGAAGGGCAGGCTAAAGACACACATTCATGACCTTTGTTATACTGCAAAATTAGAATCCAACTAACTTCAAGAAAGACTTGTTTAGGAAAAAGAAGATACAAAAGGAGCATCTCCCCAAAACTGAGAGTTACGAAGGGGATGGTCCTCATATCCAACCAGGCTTGAGCAAGGAAGTTAATACACAGACTGCCCGAGTCACCAACTGTACAAGGCAGAAGTGGGAACAAGGAAGAGAGCCTGAGGGCAAGCCCAGACAATCACTGGGCTGTCAGCACTCCAAGTTGTTGAAGGACAGCTGTGACCACGGTGAGGCTTGTGAATTACACTGTCTGTTTACGGTATAGGGCGATGATTCTTCATTAGCCCCTCCCTTTCTCCATCATCAAAGGAAGGGACCATCTCGGTCTGCAAAACCAACTTTATGTTCAACTCTACAAACAAAGCAGCGTACCTTGGATTTGTAGGGCTGGGCAGTCCTAAAGAACTGGGAATGTGGTGTGCATTCCGAAGAGTCACTTCTGCTTCCCAAGGAATGTCTCTGGTGAAGAGGATTCTGGGAAAGGCTCTGAGACAAGCTGCTCACACTCTGCTATATGTTGTTAATTTTTTTTTAAAGAAAACAAAGGGAAGAGATCAAAAAAAAAAGATTATAGTAGTGAAAACATAATCTTTCCAGACCATGATGAATGCTAAATACGCGTCCTCTCAAACACCCAACACTTCTGTCTCTGGTCCAGGATTAGTAACTAACGTGTCTGGAGATTCCTCACTCAATAGCCTCCCCATCTCCTTCTGCGGAGCACTACTATTTCCAGACCTTTTAGGGAGCACACTCCTTTGTCTCCTATTACGCCCTTGAGTTCCTTTCCTATGCAGAAATTCCTTCCTTTAAAATCAATTAGCCGCAGAACAAGCTCAAACAGGCAATAAAACTTTACAGTTTTGGTAAGAGAAAGTTTCCATTCACAAAGAGCTCTAGGGCAAAGGTGAAGTTAGATAGTTCTGGAAGGTTTCCACTGCATGGGCATCAAATGAGGTGTCAGCCAGGAGAAACAGGAGTCTACAGAGACTTCCGTGAGAGCCTAGGGTACAAACCCCAGGTTTTGGAAAGCTCTACTCTCCTTCAGTTTGTGGATTTATAAAAAATCAACACAGGAAGAATGATGCCAAGACTTTCCAGTGCCAAAGCCCACCTTAGTCTCAGCATTATTGTAACAGAATTTTAATATCAAGATAGTGACAATCACAGGGAAAAATAATTAAGTCACTAGAAGTTTGCTCTGTAATAAGGACATGGAGGGTTTGGGGTATTATCACAAGTTTGAGAATAGGACATTAATATGCCATTTCAAAGATGGGAGAGTAGAAACAGAGACAAATCACGGTTTGTTTCTTTGGGTTTTGTTTGTTTGTTTGTTTGTTTGTCTTTCAAGACAGGGTTTCTCTGTGTAACCACCCAGCTGTCCTGGAACTAGCTCTTGTAGACCAGGCTGGCCTCGAACTCACAGAGATCCATCTGTCTGCCTCCCCAGGACTGGGATTGGGCTTGCACCACCGTCACCCAGCTTGAACAGATTATGTTTTGTAAACCAAGTAAAAAGACAAATAGGGTTTGATGTCAAACCACTCTGACTCCACACACATCGGTGTTAGCACTGTGGTCTGTCTGCGGTCTGCTCTGAAACACCATCACCTACTCTCAGGACAAAGCCACTAGTGAAATGAATGTGTCATGTGAATGGCCTGTTTCCAGAACGAGCAGGAATGGAGCCTCCTGGTAAAGAGCAAACCAGCTGCAGGAAGGCCACACAGCAGTCCTGTCCTCACTGCCACACAGTAGTCGCTCCTTTCAAAGGCAGGGACTAATCCTGGGTGTCTCTTGGCCTCACAAACCTCGTTAGAGGTTCTTTCCTAGGTGAGATGTGGTTTCCCATATTTTGTGTGGTTTTGTGGGGGTTGTTTAGTTCATTTCCTAAACTTAAGTTGGACTAGCAGTTCTCCCAATTTTTTACAAAGGCCCCAAGCAGCTGGATAGCCCGCGTTCTTTAAGGACCCTCCTCCCAAGCCACATTCCAACCTCATACCTGTTCACCCACAACAAAGGTCTCAGTGTCGCTGCAGAACCCCGCCCTGAGTTCTGAGCACCACCCTTCTCTGTTTTCATTTTTCTCTCTCCGTCAGTACCCAGTGCTCCTTGTCTGGTGTTTGTATCTCTAAAAAGAACTAGGCTCCTCTGACTACTGACCTGTGATGGCAACTCTCCCTTTATAAACTTGGTCTTCCAAAACTATGACAGAAAATACACTCTCCATCTGTAAAACCTTTCTCTTTTGTAAGATCACACTCTTTTTATCCTCCAATATAAGCCTTACACACTTAGCCTAATATGCAGTCTCCGGACTATAGAGGCCATTGTTAGTCTATAGAAATAAATCTATTAAGAGTTTGACCTTTGATCTCTTTCTTTTCAAAAGGAAGAAAAGAAATAGCAGCTGCTCTCTAGCCAGATTCATCACACTCAAGGCTTCCATGTCAATACAGCACAGCATCCCACTTTGTATTGTGGGTAATTCACCCATCAATCTGTCTCTCTAAAAGGTTTCTTTGTATTCGTCTCGAGCCAGCTCACAAACCCTTTTGCAGAGCACTCTACAGACAGCAGGTGACATGTGCCCTCAGATAGGAGGGCCATCACAGAAGCCTCTGGGACTCCTTCGGCCATTTTCCTAAAACCACACTTTGCAATTCCCCTTCCACACACTGGGGTACTTTTCAATGATTTTACCTTGTTTTTTCTGTAGAGGTTGTTATAGAGAACTCGAAAGTTTTTCCTAGTGTAGCTGCTTCGGTAGGCTCCACCAATGAGGTATTCTATTACCAGCCCAATGTCGATTAGGGTTATTTTGTAGCTCGAGAGAAGGGTATGCTACAATGAAGAACAAGGATTCACAGTTTTTTTTCTCCTCTATCCCTTTTTCCATGCTCTCAGAAGGCAACACATTTAACTTACCCATTCCTTTCTCTTCCGTATATTGTGACAAAGCTTCAGGAAAGGATTCAGGCCAGTCCTTTTACTACAGCTCAAGTTGATGTAACTTAAATTTATATCAGCATAGATATAAATAATACAATTTTGCTTACTGTAAGTTTGCCAAGTAAATATCCCTCTTTCATCTGACTCTTCAACTAAGTCAGTAGAAGCAGAAAGTCCACACTCTATCCAACGAGATACCGAGCTCAAAAAGTTAGAGAGTTCTTAAAGTGTAGAATAGGTAGCTTTCACCACAGTGGCAAATCTTTAAATTTTCAAGTTGCATGTTACTCAGCATTCAGTGAGAACACTGAGAAAAACACAAGCAAGGATGTTGGACCATCCTAACTCCCTGCAACAGGGCTCAGACACAAAGAGGTATTGTCTGTATCCCTAAGCTGACCCTGGTGCTTAAAACAAGGATAACAGAAAATATCAGAAATCACACACTAGACATTCGCAAAAAACCTGTGCAGCTGCTGTTCTCATTGGCTGTGTGATAGATATAATCTGTTGGGGTCCTGGCCCATTGTTTATGTTTCTTCATTTATTTTGGTTGTTTCTTTTGAGACAGGGTCTAATATGTAGCCCAGGCTGCCCCTAAAACCTGGATCCTTATACCTCAGCCTCCTGAATGCTAGAATTATAAGCATAAACCCCAAAATCTGGCCTGTTTATTTTGTTTTTGTTTATTTGTGTGGTGTTGACAACTGGACTCAAGGTTTTACGTAAAGGTCTGTGCCACTGAACCACTTCTTCAAATTTATGTTTCTCATTATTAATATCACTTAGTTGATAGGATGAGCTAAAAACAGAAACAGTGAGAAATCCTAAAAGAGTAAATTTGGTGATTAAAGATTAAGTTAATTTACAATAAAATCCAAACCCACATTTTATAAATTTTCATTCAACTATCTCAAATCTAAGGTATTAGGCACAGAGTATTTTCGACTTTCATACTTAAGTTACCTGTTTGACATCTTGGACAAGATGACGCAAAAACATATTAGTTGGTCCTTGTTTCTGTGATTAAAAAAGAAGAAAAAGAAGAATTTTATTAGACTATCATATGTTGTAGGAGCTTTGTTTCCGAACTGCATATGTATTTCAAATTACATGGGCAACCCAGAACATTGAAAACCTTCCTCAACATCTTTGGTAATGAAACTTAAGCTACTTCATCCTAAAGAGGGAGTATCCCAAGAGAAGTCATGCTTATTTCAAGTAATTTTCAAAATGTATATATAGAGAGATAGTAAGGGCGTTAGTTTTATGCGGTAAGAAGTACAATCTTGAGCGTTTGTGACCATCCTTTACTGTATATAAACTCTATCCGATAATCACATCTCTCTGGATACAAGTGCATTCTATCAATCAATATTTTGTCGAACCCTTACAATGCTCAGTTTCAGTTTCCTGAGGGACTCAAGGGAGCCTTCACAATAACAAAAAATGGAGAGCAGTGGCCAATAGTGTGAAGATGTGTGTGCTGAAAAGAAGCTGAAAGTAGGGCAAATTCTAGAAAGAGATCACTGCTAAGTACCTGAGCAACGAAGAAGGGAAGGCAGGTACTGACAGGAGCAGGAATGACAATACTGGAAGGTGCCTGGCATGAGCAATGGACCTCTTCCCAATGGATAAGCAGGTTTCAAGGGTCAAAGTTGGTCATCAGCCTTGGACACAAGTGCCTTTACCCAGTAAGCCATGTCACTGGCCCACAAGCAGCATATTAATAGTAACTTTAGGTCAATATACTCCAAATAATTGAATAAAAATGATTCCATGGTAAGGGTGTGACTTAAGTTGGGAAGTAAGTCTGCATTCTGAAAACTATATTGTAACATGAGCATTCAAGGAGACAGACAATCCGGAAGAGAACTAGAACACGAATCTTGAGCGAGATGGCATGAAGAGTTCTATACTCACTGTGTTATAAAGATCTTCCAGTCGGGGGATGGTGAGGAAACGGTGGAGGTTCACTCCATTCTCTATCAAGAGTTTCACAAAATCCACCCGATCCATCACTAAGGCATCTAACATTGCTTGTTCTAGAACACCAGGCTTCGGAAGGTACAAATAAGGAAGAGGTATGAAGACAATTGACGTAAGAGAAAAAAAGAATCACAGATAACATTACATAGATGCCATCATTATAAAATACAATCTTCCTAAGAATGCAGGGACCAACTGAAGACATAGTCAAGAATGGTTCATGTTCTTGTGTGAGAAAACTAAACCCTGTACCAACCTCAAAGTTCCCCCAAACCAATGGTGAGTCTTAAATGTAATTCTAATGAAATTCCAAGAGGTGGAGGGAAATGTTTACTTATTCATTTGGCTGATAGATTTTTTTTTTAATTTTGATTTCAGTTTTGTTTTTGCTACCATAATTCTTCCATTTAAACCTTATCTTACTAGGGGTAAAAGTAGCATATTGAACACAGTCATCTAATTTTCCCTACCAAAAATTTATCAATACTACACTAGAAGAACTTATTTAACCAAATCATTTCATAAGTATGAAGGGGTGACAGGGGATGAGGATAGCAGTGTGAAATGTGAAAAACAGTTGGTCACGTGGTAGTTGGCTCAACAGACCACTCAAAGCCAAACAACTAAGGTGAGAAGTACCAAGGATCCCTCAGATCGATGCCATGTAACTGTGACACCACAGCGAAGTCAATGAACATGTGCTGACTTTAACATTAGGACTTGGAAGTCATTGTCCCCACTTGACCCTTCACGACGAGCAGTAACACTTGCACCTCCCAGTTTGATAGATACATTACTGGAATTATCACCAACGCAAGAAAAGATACAAATATGCTGACACTGAGGAGAGTCCCCCCAGCAAATGGCATCAGATGACCCTTTGCTAAAGTTCAAACTCACTGTGCACAAAATATCTCCCAGTCGTCCTCTACCCTTGGGTAAAAAAATTCAACACAAATGTTTCTAAAAGCTAAGTGAAACCAAATAATTCGGGAGGAAAGCCGCCAAAGGGCTGCTATTGATAATTTTATTAATAATAATAATTAATAAATTATCAATAAAATAATGGTTTGTTAATATTATAAATAATTATCTTATAATATTTATAAGATCTATTCCAGTTGGCACTGAACTCAGGGGAAAAAACAGTCCACTCAACAAACAACTGTGTTCATGGGAATTGGTAGACTAACCCTATGCTACCAGTAAAGTACGGCTTCACTGAGACTGAGAAGTTGAGAAAACTTACCAAACCCAAACATAAGAAAAGTAAGAGAAAAAATTATCAGCAGCTGAGTAAATACTCAGGAAACAGGAATCCAAAAAAAATGAGCAGAGAAAACAAAGGGGACAGAATGGAACTGTGGATAAAGTTTGAAAGTACGTGCATAACAAATCTGTAGACTTGTGCTGTTTGAATGAGCATCATATGTCTGAATGCTCTAGCTGATAGAACTGTTTGGGAAGGATTAGGAGGTGTGGCCTTGTCAGAAGAGGTGTGTCACTGGGGCCAGGCTTTGAGGTTTCAAAAGACTTGCACCATTCCCAGTGTGCCTCTCTGACTTGTGCTTGTTGTTCTGACATAAGAGCTTTCAGCTGTTCCTGCCACCAGACCATCACTCCACCATCATGAACTCTGACTCTCTGAAACCATAAGCCCAATTAAATGTTTTCTTTTATAAGTTGCCTTATAAGTTTTATAAGTTGCCTTGGTTTTATCACAGCAATAGGAAAGTAATTAAGCAATAGGAAAGTAATTAAGACAAGACCTAATACATACTATTGTGAAAGCTCAGAACCTTTGAGAAAGAAAATATCTTAAAACTTCCAGGGAAGAGAAAAAAATTGGTCACAAATCACCTAAAGATGAAATTATGTTCATTTGTCAACATCAGTGCTAGGCATTCAAAATCCTGCAGGGGGAAAAAAATGTAGTTCTAGGGGAAGCAAGATAGCTCATCAGGCTATAAGCATTTGCCCTGAAAGCCCAGCAACCTGAGATGGATCCTTAGAACCTACATTAAACTGTAAGGAGAGACTCAAAGTTGTCTTCTAGTCTTCACTTGCATGCTTTGGCATGTGTGCCCCCTACACCCCAACAGCAACAAAATAATAATAATAATAATAATAATAATAATAATAATAACAAAAACAAAAATATTTGTGGTCATGAATTAAAATACAGGCATATCTTAGGCCTTCTGAAGATTTATCTCACATGTTCTTTCATAAAAAGTTACTAATCCATGCCATCATTACAGAGGAGAAAAGCTAGAAAAGGAGTTTTGAGGCACTGGAAACACAGCAGAGGGGCAAGAAGATCACTTGCTGTTGAGGGAGAACCCATAATGATAACCAAGCTCCAAAACCAGAAGGAACCTCCGGCTCCAGAGTAAGCCTCACAAGACAGAAAGGTCAAGACGCTTCTAACTTTTAATGAATTGGAAGATATCCTTGTGATGCAATTTAGAATCTAGAAAGTTACAAGTATCAGAATAGTCAAAACTGTCAAATGTAGAAGGCTCATTGCAGCAGAAAAGTATCACTTTCATAGCCTTGTAACCTTACTTGATGTTTTTAAACCCATGTGCAAGTGTTAGCTTGAATGAAATGCAACTGAGGTATAGCCACAACTTAAATTCTTAGTACAATATTAATGGTTATTATTTTCATTGCAATATTGAATATATTTTTCTGCTTTTCACTGGTTTCTATTATTGATAGCAGAGAATAGGAGCATGAGGCATGGTAACAGTAGAAATGAGGCCAAACCAGAGGAGAGCAGCTGCTTACTTCAGCAAAAGCCTGCCAGCTTTGATTCTTCTATGGGAATGGTCCAAGATTTGGTGATTGTCCATTAGTCATGGGCAGAGTTTCAAACACTATTCTTATGCACAAGCATCCTGGTCTTCTACTTGGTGGATTAAAAAGTGTTCAGCTCCACTCAGGGGCTGCTGAGTAAAGGGTCATGTCCTCATCTTGCACAAACTTCTTGGCCTCGTTACAGGGATGAAGGACTTTCAGTGCTTGAGTTAAGGGGAATGCATGCACAAGAAACTCAGACCCACTCCAGCTGGCAATGGTCAGGTTAAGACTTCACGGTCTTTAAACAAAACATTTTCAAATGATCAGCGTGTCTACATGCAGAGCAAAATCTGAGTCAAGACTGAGCAGCAAAGGGACAGCTGATGTTAAGGCACAGATACCAAGTCCTATCTCCCACTTCCGTCATCTACCCGGGAAGTGTATGTCCCCAAACAGAGCCAGGATTTCTAGCTAACGTGTCTGCAGAGTACCCTGGCCAACTGTGATCATAGCCCACACACCAGAGGTGTGACTGGAGTAGAGGGGATTCTCTCTGATAGGATGCTGGCCTCTGAGGTTATCCTCAAGTCTTTCTGAAGACAACTTGTGGAATAAGGGTTTTTCTTGGCAGTAATTGTTCCCTTCATCTTGGCTTGCCATTTGTAGTTTTTATCTTGGTTTAGTCCCAAAGAGCTCCTGTAGCCATCTTAGCCTTGTTGATCTAATCTGGCTCTTCACAACCCAGCTGATGACAGAGTGTAAGGAAGGACTAAATAGAGGCAGAAGGAGACACACATTGTGTTTTCACTGGGCTAAGAGGTTAAGGATTCAGAATGTATTTGTTTTGAGTCTTCTTGTGGTAGTCTCTCATGTTTCGCTATAAATACTATATTTTAATGTAAAAGTAAGACACTAAGATAATATATAAGTTCTAAATAATAAAAACTATAAGTCATTAAAAATAAATTTAAGATCTTTCCATTCTTTTAATCTTTTGATTTCCTGTTTAATCTTCCATGAAGCCGGAGAAATTTTGTTTTTGAGGAGGAAAACCAAGAAAGAGACATGCCTTTGCTTCCCTGGGTGCCTAGCCATCAAAGTGATACCTATCTCTCCTCCAATTTTTTCTTTGTCCCTCTTGAACAAACCAATATGCAATATACTTTTTCAAAAAAATAAAACTCATTTTCATTATACCTTCCAGTGTTGTCCATAAATTAGGATATGTTTCTTGGCGATGTCCACTCTGTCCCAAGTCATTGCCAAGTTTAATTGTTCTGACACTGATAAGCTTGTGCCTAGGGGGAAGAAAGGAATAATCATATATTCTCTTCAGAAAAATCTAGGTGAAAAGCACAGAATCCTCTAGAACATGAAAAGAGGAAAGGAGGAGGAGCTGTGAATTTGGCGGGCCACTCACCCTTCAGCAAAGCCGTGAGGATTGCCAAATCAAGGTCTTGGTGCTCTTCAGAATCAGCATCAAATATGGTAATCTATTACAGGGGAAATGGAAAGTCACACGGTGTAGAAACTACCACACACATATCTTCAAATGGTACCAATGACCAGTGGCTCGTTGGTCTAGGGGTATGATTCTCGCTTAGGGTACCAATGAGATTAACACTTCAGCTACTGAAGAAAATAGTCCTGGTTTTGTAATTTAAAAACAGCATGGTGTTATGTGACTTAGAGAAGAAAAATTGTTTCAAATAGGGTGACAAAGAATTAGAAGCACTCGGAAAAAATAAACACTAAAAATCTCACATGTCATAGAGCTCACTATGCATGCTCCTCGGGGAAAACGCTTCATTGCCAACTCCCTGTGCAAATCAACTCACCCCTCCTTTGGAAGGGAAAACCATGAGAGCCTTTTGCTCACATGAACGTTGAAACTAAGATCTTTGCTTCACAATGAAAAGTGACTCCTCAAATGTTCATTCTGACCTCAATAAGATAGTGACCATGGAGCCCATGTATGGTTCAATGAGCTTGGTCTTCATAGTGTAGGTGCCCAGGGCATCCTAGTGTGAGACTGACTTTAAAAACTCAACATAGAATGTGTCAGATTCATTGTGACATTTTTTAATGAAATACGATGATTTTTTGGTTCTTGTTTCCACCATCTCCACATCCATTGGTACTCTTGTGCCCCCGGCATCCTCCCAACAGATTCTTTTCGTATTTGATGTTCTATGTGTCTTTTGGCCCACCCCACACACACCCTATTCTTCATCAGTATTACCTTTTTTGGGGGGGTCTCCTTTCTAGATTTTTAGACTTTACCCACACACACACACACACACACAATTTACATGCATACTTCACCTTTCCAAATGAAAATACATTTCCTGTGATACGTGAAGCTTTATTAACAGAAAAGGCCAGGAATGGCAAGCACTCATCCTGGGTAAGACTCTAACTATCCCACCTTAGGGACATATCTTATAGCTACTAATATAAGTTACATACCCACAAAATGAGTAAGAATCTGGAAAAAAATGCCCAAGGTTCTATTTTATTTTTTGTTTTGTTTTTAAAGACAGGGTTTCTCTGTGGCTTTGGAGCCTGTCCTGGAACTAGCTCTTGTAGACCAGACTGGTCTCGAACTCACAGAGATCTGCCTGCCTCTGCCTCACGAGTACTGGGATTAAAGGCGTGCACCACCACCACCCGGCCCAAGGTTTTATTTTAAAACTATGCTAATACATCTGCTCATGTTGGATCCTTTTGCCTAACATGGCTACTGTGTGCACAAACAAAATCAACCTTCAACCTCCACCAACCCCAAGCCCAGCAGCTGTGATGTGAGCACCCCAGTTTTCTGGCTTTGCCTTTCTTGATCTTTCTGCCCACTGCTCAGCAATTGTACTACAGAACAACAGAAGAAAGCAAGCACTACAGCAGTCTCTTTCATGTGGCCTTTTCTTCTAACTATGCAAAGCTTGGCAGGGTGGCACCTCTGAGCTCAGGCCAGGCCCATCATTTCTTAACTGGATGACTGGACAAATCACTTAAATTGTCCAGCCTTCAGCTGCATAGTTCCCAAAATGGAACTGAGCAACCACTGCCATGTTGAACTCATTCTTGGGGTTATTTCAGATGAAAGAGAGCTAAAAGCATGTAGCTACTCATAAACACGGTTGTGGTCATCCCTAAAGATGCCAACAGGTTTTTCATGTGCATTCTTGCCAGGCTTGAACTTGTTCCATTGGTTTTGTAAAGCTAGATGCTTTAGTACCAACACAAATTCCTTCACGATTTCACTACGTTTCCCAGTTCTGGTGAGATCACTGTAAATGGAAACGTATCTTCGTACTTACTCGAGTTTTCTGCTTTATTTCATCTAAATAGCAGTTAATTAAAATTTTGGAAATAGTTCCCTAAAACACAAGCGCTTTCTCGGAGTCTGCATTATAGTCCATAGCCCTTTTTGTTGGTTTTGTTTTACTTTACTTTGCTTGAGGCAGGGCCTCGCTATGTAGCTCTGGCTAGCCTGGAACTCATCCTGAAAACCAGGCTGGCATTGAACTCACAAAGATCAACTGCCTGTTCCTGTGTCTGTGCCTATGCCAGTGCCCCTGCCCATGCCCCTACCACCACCTCTGCCTTCTGGGTGCTGGAGTTAAAGGTGCATCCCACCATACTCGGCTGGACTACATCTTCTATTGAATGCTTTAGTCTCAACTTTGCCTTGTCCGATGCACCCATGAAGGTCCGCTGCAAGTCTCACTCACAATGCTTTGTTTGGTGTGGTCATCTAACACAGCAGACTTAGGTCCACTGGACTCCTGGAGCCACTCTTGTAACCCTTGCAAGTGTTTATGTTTGGTAACTTTTGTATAACATGTTTTTGTAAGTGCTTTGTCCCGGACAAAATCTGAAATGTAAAACATGAAGGGTAAGAGTGGAGGTGGAGCAGGAATCCAAGTTTACACAACTGAAGGGTCAACTTTTGCAGAGTTATATCCATCAAATTCAAAATGGGTATTCCATGCATTTTTTTAAATGTGAAAATAAATATTTTGATTTCCAGAAGATGGCATTTTTTTAAGTCATCAACTCATCATACTTACAGAATCCTTGTGTACCATGCAGTCCATTAGAATTTGGAAAAGGTGCTTAGACTGCCTAAGGCTAAAGTTGAACATGCTCTGAATCAAGCAGATGATCTCTTTTTTCACCTGAGGGCGCAGCATCCTGGAGGAGAAATAAATGGCCATAACTTGAAGAGAAGAAACCAAGCCTGTAGCACTGATGCTAATAGGGTACTCCATGTGGGAACCCTACTGAGAAAGATGCCCTCAAGAGAGCCATGAGTAATAAGCAAATACATGGCAGGGGAAGAGGGGTGCAGAGAGGATGAAGTGTAATGTGAGAAGTATTCATCCACCAGGCCCCCTTGAACAATATATTCTAAGCTAGTCTTTTTGATCTAATAGGGTTCCAGGGATGATAGGGTTCCAGAAGGCAGTGCATTTTCACAGTCTGGGTATAATATTGTCAGATGGTCAGATATCCTGAAATGGCAGGCGATTGCTCAGCTGAGACAATAGCAACTCTGCCGGTTACAGGGTGGGGGTCTGATGCACAACTCCAGTCACTGAAAGAGGAATGACTGTCTGTGCACAAGGCTTATCTGGCCCATGAACATGCACAGAAGGAATAGTCAAGTCACCATATTTTCAAAATGGAAGAGTCAACAACTCACCCTCCATCCTCCAAGTGTTTGTAGGTGAAGGCCAAGATGTCGGCAGCTCTGCCTGTGCCCTCACACACCACCACAGGCTCCTTGTTCTTGACAGTCTCCCACACTGAGAGGATGACATTGGGGCCTCCTTCCACCACCAGCCCCACCACGGGCACACCTTGTCTTGAGCCTATTTCAGGTCACAAACAGTACCACACTGTCACAAAGCTGTCCTGTCTAGTGTGGCATTCTATTCCTGCTTTCTGCTGATCTGGATGTAGAACTCTCAACTACACCTCAAGCACCATGTCTGCCTGTATGCTACCTTACTTCCTGCCATGATAATAATGGACTAAACCTCTGGAACTGTAAGCAAGCCCCCAATTAAATGTTTTCCTTTATAAGAATTGCCTGATCATGGTGTCTCTTCCCAGCAATAGAAACCCTAACTAAAACAGGGATCTACACAGGATAACTGCCAAGAGAAGCCCATGCTCACATCCCACTTTCTGAAGTTCATAAGATCCCAAGATCTTGGCTTCTGGGGACTCCTTGGACCTCTGCCCAAAATACATCCTCTGCAAAGCAAGAGGCAGATTAGTGTTAGCTGTCAACTAGGAAGAGTCTGGAATTCCCTGGGAGATGGCCCTCTAGGCACGCCTGTGGGAGATTATCTTGATTACACTTACTGGTATGGGAAGAGCCATTTTGAATGTGAACAGGACTATTCTCTGGGAAGAGCTTCCCAGACTGTATAAAATGGAGAAAAGCAAGTGGGACCTAACATGCATTCATTTCCCTCTGCCTCCTGATTGTGGATGCGATAGAACCAATTTCTTCAAGCTGTTGTTGCCTTGACTACCCCAGCATGATGAACCATACCCTTGAACTGAGAGCCAAAACAAGCTCAACCTTCCTGTAGTTGCTGTTGTCAGAGAATCTCATCACGGGGGGAGGGGGGAATCTAAGACTATTGAACACATTTTTTTTTCTCAGTTTCTGCAACAAAAGTTCAAGATAGACGAATCTTTACACTTTATAATGTTTAAAAGTTTAGGAAGTGTTAGCTCCATTGCCCAAGCTCACAGACAACAAACACAGAGTTGTCTCTAATCCCACACTTGTTGCTGCCTCAAAGGAACGGGAACAAAAACTAAAGGGACTTACTTCCACAATCACCATGCTAAGGGGGCAAAGAACTCCAGCCCTTTGAAAGGTACAGGTATCTTATGCAAGACTTGGCTCAGTACAACTCAGGGACCACTTGGTGATGTCTGAGTAAAAAGCCTCCATCCCTCCAGAAAGCAGTAGCCTCCGCCAAACCCCCTCTTTCTGGAAGGGTTCTCTAACCAGCCTGACTAGCACACCTGCTTCACAAACAACACCAAATGGCCATTTGTTGTTATTGCTGCTGCTGAGGAAGGAGGACGGATCTTGGCAGTGCTGGGTTGGAACAGAGCCTCACACATGCTTAGACAAGCACCCTACCACATAACTGTAATGCCAACAGGATTGCCACTGCCTGCTACATGTACTCTCCAGGCAAAAAGTGACATTCTTACAGCACCAGTGTGAACGCAGTACAGCCTTAATGCCTTCCAAATTCTTCTTTCTACAGGTTTTAACCTTAGTGCTAATTTTAACCCCTTCCCTGCCGAGGGCACACACATGAAATTTCAGTCTTCCTTGACAATCAAAGTTCAGATGCATATTCCTCTTGAGTTCATCTTTTTATTTCTCTTTAGCTATTCCCATTTACACATGGACACCTCCCTCTCGCTCTCTGTCTAGCCCTACACTCTCTTGGATGCCTTGCTAAAGTTTCATTCATGAGGAAATCTCCCTGACTACCCTGTCCCCCAAAGACATCTTCCTCTGTCCTATTGTCACCAACAATGCTGTATCAACCAACATCCTGCTTTCTTCTATCTTTTGGCTCATGTGTGGTGTAGGAGGTTCTTCTGTTTGTGTGTTGCTGAATAAAGAGACTGCCTTGGCCTTTTGATAGGGCAGCCCTTAGGTGGGCGGAGTAGACAGAACAGAATGCTGGGAAGAAGGCAGTGTGGCAGATGCCATGTTTCTCCTGCCTGAGACAGAAGCTGGTTAGACTCATGCCGGTAAGCCACAGTCAAGTGGCAATACACATTAATGGAGATGGGTTAAACAAATATGTAAGAGTTAGCCAATAAGAGGTTAGAACTAATGGGCCAGGCAGTAATTTGATTAATATAGTTTCTGTGTTGTTATTTCAGGGACTAAGCTAGCCGGGTGGCCAGAACCAAAAGCAGGCCCTCTAGCACAACACATGTGTGTTAGCTGAACACTCTGGCTGCTCAAAGGCAGGGAGCCGCTGAGGTCTGTTCACCCTGAGTAGATGACAAGGAGGCACCTGGTTCACTAGCAAGCCCCCAATGCTCCACCCCGCTGCCGCCAGATGCCGAGTCCCAATGGAACTTACAGCTGTGTATCTTCTGCATGGAGAGATGCTTCTCCAGGTTCCGCCTGAGCTTCACTTCATTTCCATACTTGCCCACTGTCCCATCGTCACACAGGATGAAGTGAGAGTGCATGGAGTTGAGGGTGGTGAGCTTGCTGAATGGGTTGCCACTCACAGGCTGGTACATGCACACTACCTGAGGGACAAGGACGAGGGGGCCTCAGAGCTCAGAGTCCTTCCACAGACCTCGCGGACTCTAAACCCTGTTTGTCTGCACTAATGGAGCACCTATCTAGATGAAAAGTATTACTGACTATTTGGGACTGTATTTCTCAACAAGCTTATCTTTCTAAAAATTCCCCATTTCTTCCAGATCAAACGATGCCCTTCATCAATAGGGGACCTCGTAGTGCATGAAAAAGACAAGCTGAACAATACCCACACATACCCTACCCAGTTCAACAGGCTAAGCACCCGGCCATGGGATTAGATGACATGGTAGTCATATTACTAAAGTGGTTCTAAAAAATAATTTCTCATTTTTGGTACATACCTTGTTTCTGACCATTAAAATACAGTTCAATGATGGGCACCAGTCCATAGACTACACCATTATCCAAAAAAAAATTATTCTAGTAAACTTTAGAATAACATTTTGGTACTATTTTTTCACATATTCCAAATGAAATACAGGATAACAGACAGCAGTGTGACTTTAGGGTCTTTGTTACATTTATGGACTCTCCCTTAAGCTGCTCCACTTCTTATTTCCAAGTGTAATCTCAGGCTAATTTTAACTCTGAGTAATTTCTGTCTTGCTTTTTCTCATGTATAAGTAAGGATAATGATCATTCCAGTACCACAAGGTTTTTTTTGTAAGACTTCAAAGAAATAACAGACCTTAGCCTTTAATGATTAACTTTATAATTCCACAGCATAATGCAGAGGCCAGAAACCAGAAAGAAAGTCACTGGTAGGTTCAGTACATGTTTTGCTTTTATAAAAATTGCAAAATAAAAACTGGGAGAAATGCTTAATATTGACAATGTTATGGAGTTGAATTGTGGTAGTGCATAAAAATATACACAGATACTAAACCTCATAAACAATCAGAGTGAAGCACAATTAACAAAAACTCAGAGACAGAAATTAGGGTTCAACCTGAAGGTCAGAAAAGCAAAACAGCCAGCCACTGGCTCTTACCTCTA
>JAQHUG010000105.1:5279593-5328947 GCA_028555095.1 Dicrostonyx torquatus | reverse complement strand
TGAGTCTAGAAAATGGCTGCCAAAAATCATAAATTGGTAGATATCAAATATTACATAAAATGGATATAGCACCTATCAAGGCATAAATTTGCACAAAAGAAATCTGAATATGATCACACTTGTAGCTCAAACTAGCAATTTACAAGAAAGACAAGAGACAAAAAACATGCTAGGCCTGCATCAATAGGCTATATCTAGAAAATCCAAACTGTCAGAAACTTTTTAAGGCAAATGGTTTAATTTCTTCAACAAATTGAAGGGGCAATTAATTGTAAGTATCTATTATAAGTCATTATAGGGGCATTATAAGTCATATATGGGGCAAAATGGATTATAAGTCAATGAGAAAAATTGAAAATCAAAAAAATGCACTGGTCTATCTCAATATATGAAACACTGTTGGTTAATAAAAATCAAAAGATTTAAAACTATGAAACTATATTGAATTTAAATTTTAAAGACATTAAAGTAGAACACTCTTCTGGAAGAGGAAAAGAAACATGGTAAGTAGAACAGAGTACAAGTAAGCATAAGGGGGAACAGATGTGTGCTTTAGAATAATCCTTATGTATGCTACAAAGATTTGTCACTCAAATTGTTTTAATAAAGAAGTTGACTGGTCAATAGCTGTGCAAGATAAGGTTAGGCAGGAGAGCCAAACTGAGAACTAGAGAGAAGAAGAACAGAGTCTCAGAGTTACCAAGAGATGTAGAGGGACCAAGACATGCTAGAGGAGAGGTAAAGCCATAAGCCACATGGCAGCACATAGATGAAAAGGAATGGGCTAATTTAAGTTGTAAGAGCAGTTAATAATAAGCCTGAGCTATGTGCTGAGCATTTATAATTAATATTGAGTCTCTGTGTTGGTTATTTGGGAAATGCCAGGTGGAAAAGAAAAAAATCCACCTACACTTAAGCCATCTATGTTACACTCGTGTATGTGTGAAGATGTAATGAAGTCCATTACTTTATACAATGAATATAGACTAATCAAAAAGTTTAAACTATGAAGCAGTTAAAAACTAGATTGCTCTGGGAAGTCAAGGGTACTGATTAATTATTGTTAATTTTTGGGCATGTTAATAGTATTATAATTATATTTCTTAAATTTCTCATATATTTTGGAAATATCTTAATGTAAGCCCTGAAACTCAGAAGCTTTGAGAAAAAAATATAGAAAAAACACTTTAAGATATAGGTAAGGGGAGTGCTTTCTGACTAGATCTCCAGCCACTCAGAAAAAAAAAGACCAATGATTGACAAATAGGACACTGTGAAATTTAGAGGTTTCTATACAACAAAAGAGACTATTAATTAACTGAAGAGGCAAATTATAAAATGGAACAAAACCTTTACCATCTACACATCCTATAAAGGATTAATATCTGGAATATGCAACAAATTTAACAAACTAAGCATCAAAAACTAAAACAACCCAATCAAATATTAGCTGAGGAACTGAACAAAAACATTTTTAAAATATGGATTAACAATGAATAAGTTCCCAAAAAGCCAATACATGCAGAAGAGATAGGTCCCAGTGCCATTATCATTGGCTTCTCAGTCAGTCCCCATTGGCAGTCACATTCAGAGAGTCTGGTTAGGTCATATGCTCATTCAGTCCTGGTCCAACTGGATTTGATGAGCTCCCAATAGATCAAGCCCACTGTCTCTGTTGATAGGCCAGTCCCTCACGATCCTGACATCCTTGCTCATCTTCTCCTTCCTTCTGCTCTTCCACTGGACCTTGGTAGCACGATCCCTTGCTCTGGTGTGAATGTGGGTCTCTGGCTCTATCTCCATCCATCATGCAAAATTTCTATGGTGACGATTGAGATATTCAACAAAGTAACTATGGGACAAGTTCAGTTCAGGCACCCACTCCTCTGCTGCCCAAGTACCTAGCTGGGACTTCCCTGTGAATACCTGGGATCCCCTCCAGATGTTGTTTAGTGTAGGAGGGTCCTTCTGTATTTGGGTTGCTTTCATTGGTTGAATAAAGAAACTGCCTTGGCTTTTTGATAGGGCAGCCCTTACGTAGGCAGAGTAGACAGTATGGAAGGCTGGGGAGAAGGGAAGTGTAGCAGATGCCATGTTTCTCCAGCCCAAGATGGACTTTGATTAGCATCTTCCCAGTAGTCCACGACCACGTGGTGATACACAGATTGCTAGATACAGGTTAAAATAATATGTAAGAATTAGCCAATAGAGGCTAGAACTAATGGCCAGGCAGTGTATTAAATGAACCTAGTTTGTGTGTAATTATTCTGTGTATAAGCTAGCCAGGGCCAAAAGCAGGCCGGTGGCTGGGAGCCAGGTACCAGGAAAATGGCCCCGCTCCTCGGCGGGGACACAGCCGCCCCTCTTACTACAGTTGGTTATTGTAATTTTAAAACAAATTTAATGTTCAATCCCTTTATAAAACTCAGAAAGTTTTAGTTATGAATAACAAGTAACAAGCACTTAAATAGATCTTAGTATGAAAACTGAATAATTATTTGCTATATTTATGCTAATCAAAGATTTCTGTTGTTGTGGTTATCTGTTTGCTTTAGTTAACCAAACAAATATGTGAATCATTGAAGTTAATTGTCACATTCACAGAGCCATGAAGTGACAGAGCTAGGTTTTGAGAGACAGAGACAGAGAGAGTAGTTGGTAGTAGTAGTAGTAATAGATTTTATAAATAGTACCCAGATCACATACTAATGGTCTGTTTTCTGCATATGATCATACTATAATTAGAAAGAGCTTGGGCAAAACCAAACAATTTTAAGATAGATTTTGTCATTAATTTTCTACAAAACCATGGATATGATATACTACTAAAAGCAGGGAATCTGGTAAGTATATGCAAAGGACATATAAGCAAATATATCAACTTTAAGCTTTGTAATAGAAAGCATAAAAATAAAAGCTATCCAACTCCGGCTTTCATTTATATATAGCTTTTAATTTTTTATGTTTCTTTGTTTAATCCAAAGTGAATATCTATAGAGACAAGGGACCAAGAAAATGGACATAAGGTGGGCAAGGCATGGCAAGGGATGGACACTAGAACATATGTGATATGAAAGCAGAGGGAGGGGATTCTGGAAGTGAAAGGTTTAATCTGGAATTAAGGAAGAAGAATAGGATAAAGAGATGGGACAGTTAATAAAATAAGGATGTGTGGGGAAAGTCCTATGGACACCTACTACTTTGTGAGTTGACTAAAGGGGGAATTTTTTTGAATTCTTATTTTGAAGATACAATTATTTGATTCTGTAATTTGTTTCAAAATATGAACACCAAATCCAGGCGGTGGTGGCGCATGCCTTTAATCCCAGCACTCAGGAGGCAGAGGCAGGCGGATCTCTGTGAGTTCGAGACCAGCCTGGCCTACAAGAGCTAGTTCCAGGACAGGCTCCAAAGCCACATAGAAACCCTGTCTCAAAAAACCAAAAAAAAAAAAAACAATATGAACACCATTATTAGGAAATAGATAAAAAAATGAAACAAAGTTGAACAACAAATCAATAGCCATTAAAACTAAGAAATGATACACAAGAACTCATGGCTGGAGCATTGCCACTGTTTAATATGAGGCCTTTCCAAAATAAAAGTCAAAATAAACCAGGACCAGTCTATAGCAACTGCCATGAAATAACTGTTGAATAATCAAACAAGAAATATCAGGTTCATAGTGTGAGAACCTTTTATAAACAGATCCTGTATGGACTGTGGCAAAGGCTCACATGGTAATGTGCTTGCTGCACAAGCATGAGGACCTACACTCAGATTCCACAGCACCCACATCAATAGCCGGGCAGGACAATGTGCATCTTCAACACTAGTGCTGTGGGGATAGATGGGTAAATTCCGAGAGCCTAGCCAAAAAGCAAACTCTGGATTCAGCAAGTGACTCTCAAATTTTCAGGTGAAGATACCCACAGGTATTTGGCATTGACCTATCACCTCCATAGGCATAGCCATTGGCGTGCACATGTGTGTACATGGGCATGTACACACATGTGCACAGATTCATAAGCCACACACACAAGCATTTTAACTCTATATATATACAAATATGTTACAAAATTCTAAAATGATAACATATCAAATATTATCAAAAATTAACTCCTTACATCTTTTTCCAATGCATTATATTTTCAACAACAACAAAAATACATATTCTTTATATGTAAGTTTAGGCAGTCCATTCCCTATCAACAGGCAAAGATAGAAACAGACATGGGTCTGGAGAGATGGTTCAGATGAGAAAGAGCCTATGAGGAGCTGAATTCAGTACCCAGAATGCACATTAAAAAAAAAAAAAAAGGTAGGGCTAGGGGAGGTGGGAAAAAAAGTAAAGCATGGTGGTATATGTGTGCATGTTTGTATTGATGGCACTAGGGAGATAGAATTGGCAGAACCCTGGGGTTCACTGACTGGCCAGCCTAGCATTGTCAGTGAACTCTAGGCCAGTGAAAGACCATATCTCAAAAGAAAGTCAAAGGAAGATGTAGGGCACCTGAGAAACAATGCCAAGGTTGTATTCTAACTGCACACAAGTCTACATACATATATACAAGTACACCTGTCTGCACACACCACACACACACCCACACATATTCTTACACATACATATTCTATGCACACATACACATATTCTTACACACATACAAACACACATACACATACTCATATACACACACAAAGAATCAGTACACAGGAATGAATGAAGTCGAGCAGAATATAAGCGAGGAGAAAACAAGTAGAAAGAGCCAACTTATCAGTGTGATTTGTGCTCTGTGTAAAACACTACAAGGCTGTATACATTGGTTGTATGCAGGATGGACCCACTCAAGAATTTGACAAAGAGAATAGCATGGTCCAATTTATAAGAATTACTCTGTTGAAACATTAGCTCATATTTCAAAAACTTATACTCCTCAAAATTGGAAAACTTAAGGGAAATGGACAATTTTCTAGATAAGTACCACTTACCAAAATTAAATCAAGACCAGATAAGCAAATTAAATAGACCTATAACTGCTAAAGAAATAGAAACAGTCATCAAAAGTCTCCCAACAACAACAACAAAAAGCCCAGGACCAGATGGTTTCAGTGTAAAATTCTACAAGATTTTCAGAGAACTAATACCAATACTTGTCAAATTGTTTCACAGAATAGAAATAGAAGAAACATTGCCAAACTCTTTTTATGAGGCTACAATTACCCTGATAGCCAAACTACACAAAGACATTATTAAGAAAGATAATTACAGACCAATCTCAATCAATGAACATTGATGCAAAAATGCTCAATAAAATACTGGCAAACCGAATCCAAGAACACATCAGAAAAATCATCCACCATGATCAAGTTGGCTTCATCCCAGAGATGCAGGGATGGTTCAACAACAAAAATCTGTCAATGTAATCCACCATATAAGCAAACTGGAAAAAAAAAAAAACACATGATCATCTCATTAGAAGCTGAAAAATCCTTTGACAAAATACAACATCCCTTCATGATAAAGGTCTTGGAGAGAGCAGAGATACAAGGAACATACCTAAACATAATAAATCAAGTCAACAGCCAATATAAAACTAAATGGAGAGAAAATCAAAGTGATCCCACTGAAATCAGAAACAAGACAAAAGGTTGTCCACTCTCTCTATATCTATTCAATATAGCTCTTAAGGATCTAACTAGAGTGATAAGACAACAAATGGAGATCAAGGGGATACAAATTGGAAAAGAAGTCAAACTCTCACTACTTGCTGATGATATGATGTTTACATACCCAAAAGTCTACCAAGAAAATTCTACAACTCCTAAACACATTCAGTAATGTAGCTAAGGTGACAGGTGTGATAGGAAAGCAAACATTGGTTTGGGATTTATCACATTTGAGGTATCTTATCAGATATTTGGGTACATCATAAGGATGGCAATTCAGATACATTTTATTTCCCTTTTTTTACGAAAGAATTGTCTACTCACATCTCTTCCAACCAGTTCTCTCTGGTTCTCAATGACACCCCAAGGAGGGATTCCAACTGTCCAAATTTTCCTCAAAGACTTAGAAGAATGGGCTTTTAGGGCATCCCCAACATGCTTAGACACTCCTATGAAACAACCAAAGCAGAAGTCAAATTTCAGCTGAGATCAAGGTAAACAATGACTCTCACCGACAAATAGATGATCGTATGTAAAATGTCCTTCTTAAGGTAGACTCTTAGCACCGTGGAATTGGATGTTGGCTTCTTGACTTTCTCTCTCCTCTCTTAACCTCTCTGCCTCTTACCATGGAACCAGGACCTGAAAAACTCTCCTCTTCCTTGACGAGTTTCTAACACACTCATTACTCTTGCCTGTCTAGAATGTTCCATGTACTGCTTAACATCGTGAGCATACCCTGAAGATTAACTCTGATATAAAGGCATGAGGTTCAGAGACCACCATGTGGGAGATGGGTTTTTTGTTTTGTTTTGTTTTGTCTTCCTACCATCACTAAATCTGATGTGAGTGCTATAGAGCAGGGATTTTTATAGCAGGGTATTTGACTCACGGTTAGATAGGGAAGTGGGGTGGGGGTGGGGATCCGGCATGTGCTTTACCTGAGTTTATGCCTTCTGTAATTATCCATGCTCCTGTGGTCTCTGCAGCTTTGACCAGACCCTGGCTGAAGGCTTCTTTGAAGTTGGAGGACATCTTGAAGTTCTGGATACCCCCATGGACAGAGATCACAAGCTTTGGCAGCTCCATATTCCATTCTTTCAACATTAAATGCAACAGGTGTTCCGAGTTTGTATCCCAAGAAGTTCTGATGTACTGGAAGGACAATATACACCCATGAAGGGAACATAGTGCAACATGCAAGTCAGTAGAGAAAATGAGCACACAGCAGGGCCCCTAGGGTGGCCTCAGCCTGGTCGGAAGTATTAAAGGCCTCTCTGAAGGTTTACCTTCACCTAATGGGAATGTTTTCTTTTAAAGGCTCCACACTCCCTCCAACTTCCTTCTTGGAATTATAAATCATGATAGATAAGCTTCCCTGTTTGGAGGTTTGGCCTCCATGGTTCATAAGAAGTCTGGAGGTGATCAGTATATCAGCAAAGCCATTGGGAGGGAGCTTTACAAAGGATATGAAATATGACTTTTCAACAACCCATGACTCTGCATTTACTTGATCCTTCTCATATATTTGTAGACACTTTAAAAATTTGGGAGCATGAACTTGTGCTGTTAATTTATCTACCAATAATTTCTTTGCATACCATTATCCCTCTGAGAAAATTTTCTTTTGAAAATAAGTGCATTCATCTCAGATAGTGCTAGCCAAAGAAAAGACCAGTGAGGTCACACCTAGGAGAGCCACCAGTCTGACATTATAGGGCATGACTGGCCACAGGTCACTCAAGTTCTGCACAGTGAGATGAGTTTGCCTTCCTCAAACAAAATCCCAACCACCAGGAATGAGCCAGGGTTATGGGAAAAAGGGAGATATTGGGAAAGCATGAATTATAAGTCTATGTCAAAAGGAAGCGTGGGTGGAATGCTCCATACAAGCAAGTATAAATTGTCACAGTAGCCTCTAAAATAAGAGAGTAGTTTGCTATTCATCTTTGAACCTGTTAATATAGGAACACTGCGTTTTATAAGTAAAATATTAGAATTTCTGACCATCTGGTCTGTACAGCTATCATAACACACGTATAATAGGAAGAATAGAAGGAAGACTGTGGGTCCATGTATGAGAGATGCCACTTTACTGCCAGGCTTTACAACACACTGCAGTAGCAGAGCAAACACAAGCAGACCCTTATGAGATGGCTTTGTTGCTGAAAGCAATGGGTGAGGGCAAAGGAGGAGCCTGGGTTCCATTTCACCTGCCTGTACCCCAACTCTTCTCTCAGGTGAGCCTGTCTTCAACTCTAGATCTTCCCCCATGCTAGAAGATACTGCTTTTTAGAGAAACACTGCAAAGAACTAAGTTATTAGCACTGGTTTTTTTCCACCCAAAGGCCAACTGAACAGCTCTATTCTATTTCCTTTATAAGTAACTCACTCCCCCAGGCTGAACCTAATAAGCAGACTCTCTCAGATCCTTTGTAGAATGAGGTACGTGGGGAGGGGACGGACTCTGGGAAGAAAACTGCGACAGAGGGAAACAAAAGGCAGTCCCTCTCAGGATTTGACACTGTTCAATATGAGCTGGAAGGATGAAGCACACGCTGCTGAGACATGAAGTAAACAGCACTCAGATATGCAAGTTGTATTGACAGTTGAAAGCTGTGGGAGCTGAAGAGATGGCTCAGCGGTTGCTGAGCTGGCAGCCCTTCCAGAGGATGAAGGTTCAATTCCTAGCACCCAAATGGAGAATTCCAACCATCTGTAACTCCAGGTCCAGGAGATATGAAGCTCTCTTCCCATCTCCATAGGCACCAGGCACACATATGGTGCACAGACACACATGCAGACAAAACATCCATGCACATCAAATAAAAATAAATTGAAGGGGAAAAATAAGCCAATTGTCAGAAGATATGTCTAGCTCTATTCTCAATTTTCCTGAATGTTCTTTGACATTTGTACAAGCAAAGCAACTTCTTCACTGGGCCCCTTCACCTTGTTCACCTCCAGATCTCAGCTTAACACAGGAGCCCGCTTTCTCTACCTTCGAATGTCTTTCTCGTTGCACAGTCTCCTCTCTCTGAGACAGAAGGGGTTATCACTTTCATTCTCTCAAAGAACCTGCTCATATAGCACCCTCCACTTTTATGAGGATTGTATATTTATTCCCCATGTCCCTCCCCAAATGCCAATCATTGTCAATATAGAAAACCTATTCTTTTTAGACCATAGGGAGTATATAGGCACACAATAAGTAATGGATGTGCAGGAAAAAAGAGTAAATAAAGGTGGATAAGAATGAACAATATCTGGGATCATGGTACAATAATAGAGTACTTGGCTTGCACATAGAAGGTCCTGGGCTCTACCCCCAGCACTGCTACAAATCAACAATAACAATGAGATATATATACAGACATATAGAGAGAAAGGGGAGAGCCAGGGATGCTCAGTGGTAAAGAACAGTTGCTGTTCTTCCAGAGGATTCAAGTTCAGTTCTTAGCACCTATATGAAGTGGCTTCCAACAACCTATAACCCTAGACCCAGGGCATCCAATATCCTCTTCTGGCCTCCATCAGCACTCCACACATATGTCATATACTCACACACACACACACACACACACACACACACACACACACACACACAATAAGTAAGGACAGTTAGGGCTGTTTCACAGAAAAACCCTGTCTCCCAAGAACAAAACAAACAAACATACAAACAAAAACAGCAAAAAGGAAAGACTGTCAAACTTGAAGGGAAAATTGCACACGGGGCTCTCTAAGAATCAGACTCCAAAGGGAATCAGAAAATGAGGGGGAATTTTTCTGCCAACTAAAACAGAAATAAGCCTGCATAATTAAATGCAAGAGAATGGATACCTATAAATGTGGATTCCTCTAGAGAAGCACTGAAACTTTATTAAGCTGCCTTCTGATGGTCACCTCCAGAGCATGACTGGCCTCAGCTTTCCTGAAGTTGCTCCACTTGGGAAATCAGGTGCTAAGAAATCATCAGGCGATGACCGCTCTCAGAAGAGTACACCTGAGGGACAGCTGACCTCTTAACACTGTATGCTACAGTCTGGATCTGTAGTGTCCCCAAAAGCATCGTGTTAAAGGCCTACCCACTCACATTAATCGGAGATGATAGAAGCTGTAGAAGGTGGGGCCGAATGGGAAGATGTTAGGTCATTGGGGGTGAACCCTGTAAGGATACTGTTACCCTTGTCCCTATTCTCTATTTCTTCCTGGCTGCTGTTAAAATCAGGCTGTGCCCTGCCCAAAGTCACTGTCTGCATGCTGTGTTAAGGGCTGCACCTTGCCCTGAGAGATTCCACTTTACAAGCATAATTTGACTCCACTTTGCTTGCAAGTGCAGGCTCTGCACCTTGTTGACCACATAAACATCTCCCTGGCACCACCCACAGAGAACAAACTGATAAACAACCCTAAAATGTTAAAAGGCACTACTCTATAAATTTATAAAGTTAACAGAGGCCATAGCATCACATAACTATATTAAAGTCATCCCAAAAAAGTAATTCTGAGAACTTATGGGAAACACCATAGTAGAGAAACACCCTCACCTGGACCCCACAATGCAGAAACCACCTAACAATAAAATGATAACGAACTCTACTGGTATATCATCTGATCACCCTCAGTGTGTGTCAAGGGACTAAGCAGGGCATGTGGAACTGCCCTAGGAGCTTCAGCTCAGATCAGTCCCCACTGCTGCTACAACCTACTTAGATTGTCATCTGCTCACCCATCTGGACCTAGTCCTACACCTGAAAGGCAGACAGCACCCTCCATACCTAAAGGAAGTGAGGACCTGGCTAAATGTGACAGTTGATCAATGACATGGCTCCCTTTGAAAGAAAGCCATGACATGTGGCTCTCTCTCCTTAGAAGTACACTTGAAAGGTCTCTTCTATTAAAAACTAGTGAAATGCTTTGAGTTATCAGCAGACCTTGGAGTGATAGGTATGTTCTCCATCTTGGAAATTAATGGTGCCAAAAGTATCTGTAGGGCTTTTCACTGTGTGCTTCTCAGCAGACCACTGTTCATCTTCATTGCCTTCAGTAGCTGAGAGGCTCCAGGCAGAATCTAACCCATGATGCTCTTGAATCAGCCGGCCACAGTAGCACCTAAATTCAGAAAAACAGTCACTAAAAATAGAAAACTGGTGCAATAATTCCAATCCTCAGATTGATGTATAGATGTCATGTATTAATAACTCTTAAAATTGACATTCAGTTCACCAGACTTGACAGTGAGCACCTTTACCCAGTAAGCCACCTCACCAGTTCCTATGTCTCCTTCTTAACACTGTTATACACTCTGTCAGCCATGCCATGAAAGAAGATCATAAATACATATAATGGACTTTATATCTTCCCTTGCTCCTTACTGTTGTTTTGTTTATTCTTTTGGATTTTTTAAAAGATGGAATCTCACCAGGATGCTCAAGCTAATCTGGAACTCCAAACCCTAGATTTAAATGATGTTTCTGCCCCAGCCTCCTAAGTAGTTAGACCAGAGTAAGGTGCCATCAGATGTGACTGGACTCTAAATAAAAGTAGCTGTGAGTGAGGGAAACCAAAACTGTTCTATAGCTAAAATGCTACACTGTTCTTCATCTGTCTTTTCCCTTCACTTTACAAATCTTTACTAACACAGTAGTATATATTTATGTAATTTGTAAATAAGCATGCATATAATGTGTATATTGATATGCATAACGCAAAATGTTTAATGATGTAGTATAGAGTAAAACATGTGACGTTCACTCTATCAAAGGAAGAAACCTTTAGCATGGACCACAATATATGTATATTCATTTATAAATAATGTTACATGTTCATGTCAGTCCACATAGTAAATATTAGTCAAGACAGAAGTGAAATTACAAATGCATCAAATTGTTGTTTTTCACTCATAACTTTAAAATACTGTAAATGATTAAGTAACCCGAACATTCATCAATAAGGATGCAAATATAGGGCTAAAGCACATAGCTCCACTGGGAGAGTGCTTGCCCGATCCTGGGTTTGATCTCCAGCACCACAAAAATCAGGCAGAGAGGTATACACAAATAATACAGCACTACACAGGTAGGAAAGGGAGAATCAAAAGTCCAAGGTCATCCTTAGAAACGTGACAAGTTTAAGGATAGCCTGAGCTACATGAGACCTTGTTTTAAAAAAAAAAAAAACAAAAAAAAAAACGCCAGTAAGTCAAGTGCAGTGATAAGCACCTACATTCTCAGCTACTGGTGAGACTGAGACCTGAGAATTGGAAATTGGACTCCACCCTAGGCAGTTTAACAAGACTCCTAGACCCTGTTTCAAAATTTAAAGCTATAAAAATCAAATAATAAAAAAGTTAAAGTTAGCACTGTTTAAACTCACAAACTTCAGGATATGGTCAGGATTAAGGACACTTTATTTTTCTCCACTGACTAAAAGGAAGGACACACCCGCTTGCAGACACACCCTTTAAGATGTGTGTCACTGCTAAAATGTGGACCGCACTGCAAAGTTCACTTTATTGTGCAGTATGGGTGTTTTGCCTGTTTTGTGCAAATATAACATGTGTAACTCACATGTCAAATACCTCACTGTATATGCAACGTAGAGTGACATTTTATCCAAATGCAATGTGATAGCAAAATAAAGTGGCACATTTCATACATGTTTTAGGTGGTAAAAGCTCTTGTCAAATCTCCTAAGATGTTTGCATGTCTCAATAACTTGGGACTTCTATTAGACTCAAGTTCCATGCCCAAGTAAGGAAGAGCACACACACACACACACCTCTTTTATACCTCCATCTTTTTCGGAGGAAATAACAGGTGCCTTAATCAGAGTCCACTCAACTTCTGAGAGAAGCCTGACACATCTGTCACTTCAATCAACAGAGCTGTTTTTTCTGATCCAGCCCACTACAAGAGTGTCTACTTCTCCCTCACTGTTCCATTGGTGTACCTCCCAAAACTTTGTGATCTGACAAAGTGGACAACCTTCCTGGATAAAAGGGACTGTTCCTCAGTCTAAGATTCACAAGGAGTTTGGCTCCCCTGCTAGAACCTCCAAAAGAAAAGGAAAAGGGTCTGGAGAGCTGAAGAAACTCTTCCTAAGCACGTTGTGAATGCCTTAAAATGAAAAGAAGCTGATTTGTCAAAGTCTCACCTGACTAAGTTCTGACAGACTTGGCAGTCTTGAGTGCATCTGGGTTAAAGAAATAAAACCATTGTTAGTTTACCAATATATGTACTAAGAACTTAATGCTTATCTAGTAAACATCACTTTCCACAGTCTGAAAATTTGAATTTGCTAAATATGCATTCATCATTTACTTCCCATATCATTTCCTATGCATAATTATACAGTAGAAATAATGACAAAATTAATAAACCATGTACTATGAAACCAAACTACCTAGGTTTGAATACCATTGACTCAGTGATTCTTTTAAGTCCCAGCTCTCACACTTAAAAATAATTTCAAACACTGTGATCCCTCCTTAAGGTGATGATAAGGATTATCTTTAGTAATCTATCTGAAGTAGCTTGTGCCAGCTGCTACATTGCAGTATATTGAATAAAGGTAGATTAGTTCCCCTTCTCACCACTGTGGCAAGGTATCTGATCAAAGCAACTTGAGGAAGGAAGGGTCGGTGTTGGCTCACAGTTTGAGGGGATACAGTCCATCACGGTGGTTAAGTCAGAAAGGTGGGAGTATGAGGCAGCTGTCCACACTGTGTCAGCAATCGGGCCCCAGAGAGAGGAATGCTGATGCTCAGCTTTCTCCCTTTTGTTCATTCTGGGAGCAGCCTATGGGAAATGTACCAACCGCATTCTGGGTGGATCTTTTCCTACTCAGTTAAACTTCTCTGGAAACACTCTCATAAACACACCCAGAAGTGTGCCTCATTAATTCAATAGGGGATTCTTAATCCAGTCAAGCAGGTGGTGAAGGTTAAGCATCATGATATTATGATTATCATCATGGTATTATGATTACTGTTGCTATTACTTTGCTATTGTAATTACTGAACAATGAAGGTAACACAGAACTCTAGGAAATCAAGTAACAAAACATATTTTTAAATATCTTAAAGTTATAAAGCAGGACCAGTGATGTAGCTCCCTCAGCTTGCTGAGCACAAAATAGGCCTTGGATTGTATCCCTAGTCCCTCATAAACTGGGTATAAAGGCACACACCAATAATTTGTACACTCCAGAGGGGGTATGAGGAAGATCAGAAGCTCAAGGTCATTCTCTGTGACATCCTGAGTTCAGACCATGCTGAGCTACAAGAGACACTGTCTTTGTATACATGTGCATGTGTGTGTGTGTGTGTGTATGTAAAACAATATCAAATCAAATGCTGTCATTGATCCACCATTAGACATGAGTGTTTAACTAATGCCACTCATAACACAGCTTTGTTGAAGTATTTTATATTTGTTTGGTTAGTTTGGTTGGTTTTATTGGTTAGTTTGGCTTGGTTTGGTTTGGTTAATTTGATCTGGTTGGCTTTTATTTTGTTTGGCTTAGTTGGCTTAGTTTGATTTGGTTTCATTTGTTTTAGTTGATTTGGTTTGGTTAGTTTAATCTGATTTTGACCGGTTTGCTTTGGTTTATTTGTTTGGCACAGTGCTAAGAATGGAATCCAAAGCCTTGCACATGCGAGGCTCTGCCACAGAGTTCTGGACTGAGTTCTCATCACCGCTGTTTGGTAACACATCATGACATCTCAAAGGCAAGCCCTCTATTTTTGTCTTGTTTTAAATACTGTTCTACTTTTCTTGGCTGGAGAGTATGTGAAGTCCTATATTCCATATCTAGTGTCAAAATAAATAAATATATAAGATTAAAATTGTTTTACTTTTCTAGACACATATATATCCATATGAATTTTTTTAAAATCTTTTGAAAAATGTCATGATTTTTATGAGTATTTTATTTAAATTGTAAAATGATTTGGGACTTAATATAAATATAATTCTTTTCCTCATTAGTTTTCCTCTTTAGTTTTCAGAAAAAGCTTTCAGGATTTAGTTAGCAATGTTCTTATTTTAAGTATAAAATAATTCTTAAAAACTGTAATTAAGCAACAGAAAGACACTGTTTATAAAATATGATCAGTCTAAACTCTTCAAAACCCAGCATTCTAAGTTTCATTTCTTCTTTGTGTTTTTCCTTAAAAATAAGAAAGGAAAGAGAAGTTATAATCAAACCTATTAGGTTTGTTTTCTTATTAGGAGCTAAAAAAGATTTAATAAAAGAGGAAAATTTTTATTGGTATTAAATAGTGAAATACTAGTTTTATAGTTTTAATCTTGTGTCCCCCCCAACCCAGGTTAATGCTTTGAATGTTTGATTTCTACCCCCATGGTTTGTGGTTCTGTTTATAGGTGCACAGCCTTTGGGAGGTGGGGCCTGACTGGCAGAAATGTTTCACTTAATGAAAGGCCTTGAGGGTAATGACTTACCACTCATTCCAACCACTGCTTCTGTTTTCTAGTCTGAACAATGTAAGCAAGATTCTGCCACATACAATAGACAATGCCTATCCTACATGCGGTACTGAGACCTTTTGGCGTTAAAGTCAAAACAAGCCCTTCTTCCCTAACTGCTTCCGTCAGCTATTTTGTCACATGGGAGAAGTAACAAGTACACTACTAGTTTCCTATCCATTATAATGACAAAACACACATCAAAGCTATTTTTCTTGAGAATCTTACTAGAACCCAAGAAAACTGACCTATGAGGTCATCTATTTCATTTTTTGCAATCACATAAACATAGGAGACAGATTTTTTTCTCCATAAACAGCAGGAAGTCTTGACTATTTCATAAAATTATGTTCAACGGAGCCAGGCATAGTGGCACGTCTGTAGTTGTAGTACCCAGGAGGCTGAGGCAGGAGAATGATGAATTTAAGGCCAGTCCAGGCAGCATACTGATACCCTATCTTAAAATAAATATATACCCAGTGTTTTTCTTTTCTCTAATGCTGGGGATTGACGTCAGGGCCCAGTGCACACTAAATGCATGCTCTAACACTGAGTTCTGTCCCAGATCATTCTTCTTGCATTTTAGGGATAACCACACTTGGTATTCTTTCGCTTTTCCTGAGGTACAAGATGGTTATGAAGATGACTCTCCACTCAAAGAAGTGAAATGAGTATCATGTCACATGAAACCATAAAAGATGAATGGGGAAAAAATCATGTTACCTTGGCATCCGATAAACATTGTACACAGGTAAAATGAGAATTTCCAATCACAGGGCTTACCAAGCATAGGTAATTCTGTGAGGGTGGGACTAGTCAATGTTTAACCAAGGCAAAGAGCACCATTTCTGTCCTCACCTGGACCTTACCACGCTTTCCTTCACAAGCATGTACTCATGACGTCTAAACTTTAAACGGATGTAAGGCCAATGGCTCAAGGGAATCTAAAATAGACTGGCTACCTTAATGAAAATATTTCTTTTTCTATTTCCCTATCAGTTTTCCATCAGGGCAATGACATCCGGTCGTAAGTTCATAGACCTGATTAGCCTGAGGAATTTTCCGTAGACCTTTCTTCCCCTGCTTCTTACCAGCTGCTTTGCTGGACTTTGTTCTCCAAGTAGTTTCCATAGGATTGTCCAGAATGTGGAGTTCTCTAACTCGACCCTGCTGCCTAGAATCTGCCTAAACACAAAGCCTCAGAAGGAAACCACAACTAAGTCTCCCGACCCCTTTGGATCTCTGCAATGTCCCTGACATGTCCTCCACAGTCATCTAGTTGGGATACTTTAGGTGGGATAAAGAATAGCCACAACATTTTTGAGGATTCACTATGGAGATAGTAAAAATTATTTGCCCTAACTTGGTGGGTTATAGCCTTATATCCCTGTGACGTCTGTCCTGCCTCCAAGGGGAACTGGAGTGGCACATGGATCGGAATCCACCACAGTGCGACAAGTAAGTGCTATTATTATACATATTTTTTCCTCTTTGAGTTGATTACTTCTTTAGATGGACATTTAACAGGAATATATTGGTGACAGGTACTGGGGCTGCCATACGTAGCTGACAGTTTCTTCTCTTAGTAGATTTTCTTCAGTCTTCAGTACATGCTTTTATGGAGTACAGGAACAAAGAGATTAAAATGAATAAATACCCTCACTCCGTGGCTATTATTAAACACTCTACATAAATGATATTTCTAAATTTCTTCAAATAGCACTTGAAGTAGTATCACTTTTAAGAAGGAAGAATGTAATTTAAAACTGTACCTGTGAGGGTCTTTTGTGCTGGGTATGAATTTGTTACACTCTCTCTTGTAGAATACCCTTTCAATCCAAGATTTCTGAAACAGAGAAAAATGTTATTTTGTGATCTTTTTTAATGAAAGGTGAGTGTCGTATAACTATGGTAATTCAGGTAGGCAATATATAGACAATATCATGATATTCATTGAAATACCATGACCAGGGGCTGGAGACACAGTTCATTCAGTAAAGTATTTGCTGCCCAAGCATGAGGACCTGAGTTCAGCTCCCTAACACTCAGCATAAAAGCCAGATGCGGTAGCATGTACCTGTAATTGTGCTCTGGGAAGGCAGAGAAAAGAAGATCCCTGAGGTCTACCAGAAAGCTAATCTAGTTGACTCAGCAATAGAGGAAAACACCCAATGTCAATCACTAGCCTCTCATGCACAACCACACATGCATGCATTAATACGCAAACCAAATCAAAACAAGTTAAATACTCAGTAGCTTCTACAGCCTAATGTTCACACAAAATACAAAAATCAACTGATGCAGAATTTCATCCTTGAGTAACAAGGTCTTAGTAAAGCTATTATGGACACAGTCTCTTAGACCTGCTAAGACTTACTTCCAGGTCTTGTGTCATAATCCCAACAACACATGACTATTGTGCTCTCCATACTTTTATTTTTTTTCCATACTTTTTTAAAAAGAAAAAAATACTATGATTTACTGTTGACATAATGGTGATGTAAAGTGAATCATTCAATCAGAAAAGCCAAGGCTAATAATATTAGGAGATTGGAGACAGAAGCAAAATCTTCTAATCCAAATTTAGACAGAACTCCTTCCTGGTTGACCTTAATTCAATGAGTTTTTTCTTAAACATCTATTAAAATAATAGAGACATAATTTCTACATAAGGCAAACTGAAACCCTGCTCTATTGTCATAGATATTCAGGTATGAGCCAATGGTATTGCTCTCACAAACAATGATAGCACAAAAGCCAAGGACATTGGAATAAAACTGAGGAAAATAGAGATATTTTGGTTGAAAGAATGAAAATATTCACTAGAATATTAATTCTGAACCCCAAGTATTTTCAAATATGGATCCATCTAATTGAAAACCGTGCACTCTTCATAATGATTGATTGGGTGTAACTACGTGAATGTGAATTGGAGTCACAAGGACTGAAAAGGCCTTATAGCTCTTTGAATCCCAGCATGACTAAGATGTCAAAACACTGGAGAGCATGTCAAAGAACAGTTCCCATCTTGGCAGTTTCTTGAGATAGCCTGTGAGCACAGCTTACCATTGGCAACTTCACTTCGTGACACAAAACCTCCATGGGGACCTGAGGCTCACTCTTTCTTCTAGCAAAGGATCTTCCATTCTACAAAATCCAAGTCATAGCCAACTGCATTAGAATGCATTCCAGCTGCGTTTGAAGTCTGGAAACACAAGACAGGGAGCCACCATTGCGCCCAACTAACAGACAAGCTTGGTTTTGTCATATAAAACTGCTTTTTTGTTTGTTTTTATTTATTTATTTTAGATGCTATTTTCTATGTCTAAACATACTTAGCCTGCATAACTGTATATGCAGCACATGTATGCTAAGCTACTCCAGAAAGCCAAAAGATGGCATCAGATCCCCTAGAACTGGAGTTATGAGCCACCATGTGGCTTCTGGGAATCAAACCCAAATCCTCTGGAAGATCACTAAGGCCTCTTAACCACTGAGCCATCTCTCTGGACCCCTATATGAAAATATTTTGATGCCAAATAGCCTAAGATTAGAGGAGTGGATATAACTTTAGAAATCCATACCAAAACTGTATTCTAAATGCACAAACTCTAAATCCAAGGGTCTACTACTGAATACAGCACAAGATAATGGATGGAGTCCAGATCTGAGTCAGATGAGAGAGGGGACAGTTGGACCCTAGTCCTTCTATCCCTTTTGCACAGTCCGCAACTATTTGTGTGAATTAAAAACACTCAATAAACTGTAAAAATATAAATCCAGAAAAATTGAAAATGACAGAATTTAAAATTAACAAAATAGACAGGAGCTCATGATGTATTTAAGAAATGGCTCGAACACTAAGCATCATTTAGCCCTATTCCTATTAAAAACATTAACAATTTTACCCAGCTACTCTACAGACATATTAAATATCTAATTTTTGCAAAGTATCAGCAAAAGTGCTACAAAGGCATAAATATGTCCTCAAAGAATTTCTTGCTCTGAATTTCAAAATATTTGACTCTATTAAATGATTCAAAACTCCCTTGGACAGGCCTCCATGCTTACATACTGGGAAATCTGTAACAAATATGACAAGGTTCCTAATGTCAAGAAAAGTAGAAAAGGAGGGATAAAGAGGTAAAGACTGATATAATACATCATATGAACAGTGATCTGTAAAAAAGGATTGCAAATCAGATACAATAACATTCAATTATTGCCTCAACTCCCTCAGAAGCTGAGCTAGGAGGACCCCAGGAATTTGAGCCCAGAATGGCAACTCAGCAAGACGCCATTTGTATCTCCAAATACAAGTATATAAATAAATAAACAACAACCAGCTGACTGCAAAGAAGAGCCCTAGTTTAGGAACATATATATATGAGCAAGCTAAGCTCAGTCTATTCCCTTTTTGAAATGTGCATTTATTTTATTTTTATGCATATGAATGCTTTGTCTGTGTGTATGTAAATGCACTATATGTGTGTCTGGTGCCTCCAGAGGCCAGAGAGGGCACAAGATTCCCTGAAACTGGAGTTGTGGACAGTTGTGAGTCACCATGTGGGTACTGGGAACCAAACCCAGGTTCTCTGAGAGCAGCCAGTGCTCTGAACTGGTGAGCCACCTCTCCAGCCCCTCGGCCTATCTTTTCAAAGACTAGATAACAAACTCTCTGTTCAGACTAAATTTCTTCATTATCTGTTTGCTCATTTGCAAAAATGAAAATGCTAGCCAAGACTAGCCCATCCAGGTATGTAGCTCAGTGGTGGTGCATGCGCTTAGCATGTATAGCCCAGGATTCAATCCTGGCATAAAAACAATAGTTGTAATAATACTCCTTCACAGAGATATTGGAAAGATCTGTTCATTTAAAGTTTAGATTTCTTCCAGTGACTTATTATGTCTCTATAAAGCTTAGCTATCATCATTAGCTATACCAAAAGGTAAAATTAGTATTTGGTTATTGTATTTTTGCCACAGAACAAAGTGAGAACTTCCAAATCTCCCTCATAGGACTCCTCATAATACGATGTAATGGCCTTACACCTCCACTTTCTCCTTAAAGTCCAGGTAATGAAGAGCCATTGTTAGTCGTTTTTGTTGTCCTAGGCCCCCACCCAAGGACTGTTGAATGAACAACAAAATGAACACACTCAAAATAGACCTGTGGGTACCATTGTATACAATTTTCCTTTCAAGGGTGTAAACAAGAAACCTGTGACATTAACAAAAAGAGAGAAATTTTTTTCCTGCAGTTCCTGTGTTTTAGCTCAAAACTCTAGCAAAAGCTTCCAATCCCAGCACTTGGGAGGCTGAGGCAGAAGGATGGACAGTTCAAAGCCAGCCTGGGCCACATAATGAGGATGAGGTGGTGTAGCTGCATCCATAGTTCAGCGTTTTTTCCTTGTCAATTTGTCCTTGGAGGAGGAAAAGGCAGAGAAGAACCAGGGTTGGCCTCAATTTTCTTCACCCTAAATTAAAATTACCTTTTACATCCAATCTTAGACCTGAGGTAAAGCTGGGAAATACAAAGTAACACCCAGAGCCAGGCCTCGTAATAGCCACCATCTGTGAATGGTCCCAGCTCACACTACTGGTTTTGCTACAGGGCTGGTGATTGAATCCACACCTCACACATGCTGGACAGGGACTCCACCCCCCAGCCACATTCCCAGGCCTTAGGGCTTTGAAATACTTTCCAAACACAAATTCTTTCTGTGGAATCCCTGAAAAGACAGATTCTTGGAAGCATCTCTTCATTTTAAACACCTACATTCGTTTTAACATCTGAGGGGCTAAGGAAACAAAGGAACAGATCACTTATTTTTATCCCAAAATTTTTTCACACCTTCAGAGAGCTCACAAGAACTTCCCCACCGGAGATGACTCGCTCCAGTTTTGATGTCACCTGTTCTGCATTACACACAGCATGGCACTGACACGGTCTAGCTGGACACTTTCTGCTGCCTGTATTTACTAACTTTATTATGACCTACTTTAAATGAAGACAGTATGCACTTAAAGACTCAAGTCAGCAGTGGTGAGTTTGCCTAGCATGTACAAGACCTGGATTCCAAACCCAGCACCTCTAAAAGAGAAAAAGGAAAGAGCATTGTCTGATATATGAGTGCATCCGTAGATAAAGAGCTTGCCTTGGAATGGTGAGATCTGAAGTTCAAATCTCCAGCTCTTATGCAAACCCTTGATAGATGTGGTGACTCACCTATAGTGCCAGCATGCTGGAGGCAGAGATAGGGAGGCCCTGGAACAATTTATATAGATAGACTAGTGGAATCAGCCAGCTCTGAGATCAAGTGAAAGATCTTATCTCCATTGGTAAGATAGAGAGCAATGAAAATGGCCAATATCAACCTCCAGTTGCTACATGCACACTCACAAAATGCACAGGCATGCAGAGAGAGAGAGAGAGAGAGAGAGAGAGAGAGAGAGAAGGATGGAGAAGGGAGGGAGAGAGAAGAGAGAGATTCTGGTTACAGAGACTATTATCTTATGTATCTTAGAATTCACAATCTGTAGGAAACCACCAGAATGGCTCAAATGAAACGGTAATAATTTCGGACTTCAGAGTGACATTTGATGCTTTCTCTGCATGACTTCTCCCTTAGAGCAATTCCTTCTTTCAAAATATGTATCTCATAGATAAACCATCTGCTGGCCCAGAGAAGAGAGGCCACTCCTTTGGGAGAATCAGCTCTGGGAACTATTGTGTAAGTCTTGTGTGAACACGGAAAGGAAGCCTTGCATTCTTCCTCAAGCGCATGACTTTGCATACTTTTAATCCCAGCAGCCGGGGAAGTAGAGACAGGTGAATCTGTGTGTTGGAGATCAGCCTGTTATGTCACAGGTGTCAGGACAAACAGGGTTACATAGAGAGACCCATCTCTAAATACATGAATATATGGACAAACGAACCCTTTCTAAAACAGTAAGAGAAAAGAGCCAGGTGTGGTGGATTTTGCCTGTAATACCAGCAGGAGGATACTTTGGGTTCAGGACTAGTCTGTGCTGCGTACACCATGAGTTCTAGGAAAGCTTGACAGACAGATTTAAAAGTGTAAGTATATCCAAGTAAAACCTCCAGTGCCAGGAATTGGTTACATCTTGTCGAGTCACTGGTCAAAGGGGACCACAAAACGTCACAGGCTATTGTCAAACCAATTGGCTTACTCTCCACAGCCTGATGGACAAGCCCTATTGCTGAAGACGACACTATGTCCTTGAACATGGAGAAGCTTAGCTAGCGCTCAGCTAGCAGCTTTACCCCTGCTGACTTGCACTCATGGAGCTGGAAGGTACTCTGTAGGCCACTGAATGAGTGATAATGATCAATATCTCCTAGCTACAAATCCTGGGACATAAACAATGAGCCTACAAGATATACTGGTGCAATAAACTTTACGGGTACAACCGACCACCTAGAAAGGTTATGGACCTAGGAGAAAATGCACTACTATTATTCAGATAAGGAATATAGCAATAAAATGATTTCTAATCACATTCTGCTATGTGCATAGATCAGTGTCTCTCACTCAGCCGTGATTAGATAAGCTTCTTCTGCAGAAAAAAGGAATACAGAGAACCACAACCGAACAATGTTCAGAGGGCAAGAGACCTTGAAATACTCAGTCCTAAATGGGGCGTCTCCGTCACACCCTCCCCTCAGGACTCAGGGAACCCTGCAGAAGAGGAGGCAGAAAGACTGTAAAAGACTCCAGGAGACAGCATCTTCCAGCTACAACAGGATGGATGCACAGAGACTGACAGCTTGCATAAGACTTGCACACATTCAGATCAGACAGGGTCCCAGTTTCAAGGGGAAAAACTGGGATCCTAACCCTAACCAAGAAGCTGTTTGCGATTAATACCAGCTGGCAAAGGGATATTCAGTTTTCTCCCCTGGATTGTCACAGGACAGACCCCATGCCCAATGGTAATTAGCCGACACAAAATTGATCCTGTGGTGTTTGTTCGTTTGCTTTTGTTTGGGTTGTTTTTGTCTTATTGCTCTTTTGTGTTTTGTGGGGGGGTTTCGGTCTTGTTTGTTTTTGTTTTGTGAATTTTTTTTCTTTAAGAAAAGTGAACAGCTGGGTGGCGGTGGTGCACACCTTTAATCCCAGCACTCAGGAGGCAGATGTTGGCAGATCTCTGTGAGTTCGAGGTCAGCCTGGACTACAAGAGCTAGTTCCAAGACAGGTTCCAAAGCTACAGAGAAACCCTGTCTCGAAAAACCAAAAAAAAAAAAAAAAAAAAAAAAGAGCAAAAGAACATGAGGTTGAGTGGGAAGGAATTGAATAATGGAAAAATAATCAAAGTATATAATATGAAATTTTTTAATTAAAAAATAGAAAGTATGGGCACAGCCATTGAACTGGCTCAGCAGCAAAAGCCTCAGAGCCTACAAACCTGAGTTCAGTGCCCAGACTCATATGGTGACAGGAGAGGAACCCACAAGTTGTCTTGTGACTGCCACTCACTCGCCATGGCAGATACATGTACAGACACACAGAAATCAATACCTATTATAAAGGTTTTTAAGGTGTAGCTGATTTGCCTCCATTCCCCATCAGTAACAGCTCATGTTCAAGAGTGATGTTTTTCAAATTTGGGGGAGTTAAGATTCTTTAATACCCTAAAATCTACCAAGGATTGCTGACAAGCTTTACTGAGTTATGTCTACTGTACTGACCATAGAGACTGGAGAATCCTGAAACATTCATGTTAGGGCTTTTATTAAAACAAAAAACAAAAAAAAAAACATGTGGTCAGGGAGGAAGAGAAAACTGTGGAAACAAGATCCAAGTTTAAGGTAGAGGATGAAGAGCTTGAGAGCTAAAAAACAGCTCCTATCCACGGTGGTGACTTGACACATAAGTTCACAGCAGTTTCATCTCAGTGAAAAGAAATGTATTATTACAAAATCAGGAAATCTCAGAGAAAGACTTCCTTTGTGATTAAAACCACAAACAAACCAAAGAGGATGACAGGTTTGTCCATGATGACCAAACTGAACGAGAGAACGGCTAGGCAGAAGGAGGTACTCTGGGGAAAACCATGACTAATACCAATAATTGCTCCATTATGCAGAAGAACAAGTTCTATCTAAAACAGCTGTTCTCAACCTGTGGGTTATGACCCCTTTAACGGTCAATGACCTTTCACAAGGGTCACATATCAGATGTCCTGCATATCAGATATTTACAGTATGATTCACAACAGTAGCAAAATAACAGATATGAAGTAACAATGAAAATAATGTTATGGTTGGGGTCAGCACAGCATGAGGAACTGTATTAAAGGGTCGCAGCATTAGGAAGGATGAGAACCACTGTTCTAAAAACAAGGGCAGAAATCATCCACATTATGTTTTACAGGGAACGTTTATGTGAAGGAAAGTAGGGCTCGTGTGAACAAAAGGAGCAGTTAGTGAAAAGAGAGAGAGCGAAAGCACCTCAGAGAGAAGGAAGATGAGAGAAGGAAGGAAAGAGGGGCAGAATGAAGACGACATGAGAACAAAAAAAAACGACCGTGGAGCTCTTGGTGAGGGTTGGGCAGTGCTGTGCACAAATGGTCTGGACAGTCAAGGACTCAGCAGCTGGTGAGCTGACTCAGCAGGTAAGGCCACTGATAACCTGAGTCCTCTTTGATACCTCAGACCCCACAAGAAGGAGGGAATCAACTAACTGCTGAAAGCTGTCCTCTGACCTCCACATGCACACATATGCAGATGTGTACACACACACACAATCCATAAATGTAATTGAATTTTTCGAAAAAAAAAAAAGAGACATGCTCATAATCGCAGAAACTGTTCACTCCCCTGTGACACAAAGAGTGGCTGACATGATTACTTTCCCTGGTGATTTTGTACGAGGCTTTATTTTTCACGTTCTACAAGACATCACTGTCAGTTTAGCTCTGAGGACTGTAAGTGTCTGCTCTCCCTTCTGTCACCCTCAGCCAGAGAGGAAGAGGAAGGAAGCTCACCATGCATTCACCATCCCCTCTCTCGCATTAGCACCACATGGCTCAGTACCATCGCGGTGTGTTTTCACCTTGTGTCTGGTGAAGCTTTGACTTGCCATGCACAGGAAATGCTCTTAGATTCTCCGGTGATTTGATTGAGAATGGACTCCATAGCTCACATATTTGAATGATTTGTTCCCAGTTGTAGAACTGCTTGGGAAATGTTAGGAAATGAGGACTTGTTGCAAGAGGCATATCTCTGGGGGGTGGGGGGTGGATCTACCACCTCTTCTCTCTCTCTCTCTCTCTCTCTCTCTCTCTCTCTCTCTCTCTCTCTCTCTCTCTCTCTCTGCCTTGTGATTGTGGGTCAGATGGATGCTCTCAGCTACTGCTCCAGAACTGATCCTTGCCATGATGGTCATTGGCTCATCCTCTAGAACTATAAACTTTATTAAACAACTTCTTCTTCTTCTTCTTCTTCTTCTTCTTCTTCTTCTTCTTCTTCTTCTTCTTCTTCTTCCTCCTCCTCCTCCTCCTCATCATCATCATCATCATCATCATCCCCCTCTTCTTCTTCTTCTTCCTCCTCCTCCTCCTCTTCTTCATCATCATCATCAACATCATCATCATAGTGCTTTATCACAACAGTAGAAAAGCAATAAGACATAATGAAAAGTACCCACTAAATTTGGTAGATTGGGAGCATTCATAGCAGCCTATTAAACACTCGAGAGGAAACACCATCTTCCTGCTACATAATAAATAGGAATTTCTCCTAAATTTTAACTAAAAAGCATGGGCCTCAAAATTACTGCATATGCAGGTACCTGCACTCAAGGGAAGGATAAGACTCTGTGGTAAGGAAGAGCTAACACAAACTCACTCCCTTGTCTAGCCTACAGGGGACTCCAAACAGCAACATGGATCAACATGGATGAGTCTTTTTTAAAAAGATTATTTTATAATTAACTGTATGTTGGGTGAGGGTGGGGTGTATGTACACAGGAGTACATGTACCCTCAAAGGCCAGAAGAGGGCACTGGATCCCTGGAGCCAGCGTTGCAGGCAATTGTGAGCCACCCAAAGTGGATTCTTAGAACCGAGCATGGGTCCTGACATAGGAAACCATATCCTGGCAATTTGGGGGCTGGGGGTCAGGTCTTATCTTCTTCCAGTGCCAAAGTTCAAACCCAGGCTTCACATATGCTAGTGTTCTACTTCTGAGCTATATCCCCCAAACGTACCTTCTAATAGGTAATGCTATAAGTGGTACAGAATCCAAAAGACGGCAGATGCTATTGAGAACATGAGCTGCCTGTCTCACCCCTCTACTGGAGCCACAAGTTCCCCTTTTCAAAGCTAAGCTCCGTTACACTTCAATGAACATTCTTCCAAAGACATCCTGTGCATTTTATAATATATACAGAAACTTTCACAAACATGTATCTCTATGCCTCGATGCTTTAACATTAATAATGATGTTACTAATATTCATACATATTTGCTTATGGGAGCCAACTGATATTCTTTTATACATAAATCTTTGTACAAAGCAAAATAACCTACTCATGTAAATCTATGTCATTCTTTGTTTTGTGCAAAATGTCCCTGAAAGCATAACATTCATGCACATCTATATTTCTGGAGTAGAAATGTAAGAAAATGAAATAATACTATCTTGTTCTCCATGCAGACTATCAATTTATGAGTAAAACCATGAGTTATATCCTAGTCCATTTCTCTATTGCTGTGATCAAACACTGACCAAAACCAGCCTAGGGAAGGAAAGGAGTTATCTCATCTTATAATTTATTATTTCTATTATTGTCTCATCCTTTGAATTTCCAGGTCACAGTTCATCACTGAAGGAAATCGGGCAGGACTCCAGCAGATCAAAAACCTGGAAGCAGGTGCCACAGCAGACATCAGAGAGGAGTGCTTGCTCTCCCTGATTTTCTCTTTCTTAAACAACCTAGGACCATCTGCCTGGGGTGAGCACTCCCCATAGTGGGCTGGGCCCTCACCCATCAACCATTACTCAAGAAAATGCCCCCACACACTTATCTACAGGACACTCTGATAGAATCAATTCCTCATATGAGGTGCCCTCTTCCTAGATGACTCTAGCTTATTTCAAGCTGGCAGAAACACCAACCACTACAAGCTACTAGTAACTGTTAGGCACTGTCTTGTTAAGGAATTGTCTCACCACAATGCATTTCAGATAGTTACCAACTCTATCATTTATGTTCAACTTCCAAAAGGATTTTGAAGAGACCAAATTCTCCCACTTAAAAGTATAATGGTGGGGGAGGCAGGAAAAACGTATAGTGCAATAAAAAATAAAGATAAATAAATAAAAGTAATAATAAAAAATACAATAAATAAGTAAAAATGTCACTTTACTGCTAGAAAAACAGTCATCTCCTTGCACTGCCTTGAATGTTTAGAAGGTTGAAAGCATCTACAGCAGCGCCATGAAAACACCAGGATATTGACCAACAGACGGCTTCCCTAGGGCAAGTATTCTGTGCCTGGTGATTTCTGACTGTCCATCAACGTAGATCACGTACATTGAAGAAGTAGAGAAAAGTGAAGGGCAAAGCCCAAGGACAGAGAGCTGCTGGCGGCATTGACAGGCAGCCCTCTCACCTGCCTGCAGTTCAAGCAACTGCTCACACAAGACATACCCACCCACCTGAGCAGCTCTGATTGGGGACTTGGCCTGCCCATCACTTCCTCCACCCAAAACTGCTGCCCCTCTAGGGCTCCCTAAAGTCTCCTCACTGTACCCAGGTGTCAGGTTAGAAACTAGGACATTCCCATCCTGACTGAACCTGCGCCCTCAATTAAAAGGGGAGTTATTTTTCTTCCTCTCTTTCTTCTTTTCTATCGATAAGTGTAACTTTGCTCGCTCGTTTCATCCTGCCCCAAATCTTTATGACTGTGGAATCCGTTAGATGTACGCTTCCCCTGCGCTCTCCGGACTTGAGGTTCCAGGAGATGTCCCAATTAAAAGATAACTGTCAGAAAACTACAATCCGGCCAGTTACTGTCTGTAATGGAAGCAGGAATCATGTTTTCTTGACTGCACAGGGCCAGGATATTCAGTGACCCCTGGATTAAGACACGCACAGTCTATGTTTCAGAACCGGCAACTTTTCAAAACTAATGAACCTCCCTGACAGCCACCTGCTGAACTCTGGGATGTAGCTCACAAAAGACACTGTGCGCCTTCTCTTTCAGCTCCAAGCAAGAGGAACTGCTGTGTGCTGTTGGTCTTCCAATATCCGGCTTGTTGTTCAGAAAAGCTTTTCCTTCTCCTATCAGTCTGTTAAGTTACGGGACCTTTAGAACAAGAGCAGAAACAGACCTTCAGTCCCTGCGTTGCTTCCCATTCCGTCAGCCAGCAGGCATGCTGGGCCTATCTCTGAAATAGCTCACCTATTGTCTACAGCGCCGCATCTGCGTCACCACGAACCTAGTTAATGCTTCCACTTCCCGAGCTAAAATCACCTTAAAAATTTGTGTTGGTTATCTCTGAGACTTTCCTGCCTCCAGCTTGCTTTTCTCTGACCCAATCTCTGCAATCAGGCCTGTGGTCTTCGTAGACTGAGAGAGAGAAAGGCAGTCTCTCTTGAAAGCAACCAGTGGCTACCCATTGTCTTGGGAGTATTGAAAATCCATCACAGTGTTCACACCCTACACCCTGCCAATCACATCCTGGGTGTTCTCCCTGCCTCAGCCTCCACATTTTACAGCCACTAAACAACTTACAGGTGCCTAAATTTGCCTCCAGCTCTCTAGGCTGTTCTCACTGTAGGCACTCTCTACGCCTTTGCTGTCTAGAATGAAATCTGGATCAAATTCTCATCCTGTGTGCCCTCTGAGCCTCTGGACTCTCAGTATCCGCTGTTCCATTGTGACCTATTTAAACCCTCTGTACTCGCCCGCCTTCATGCCGACTGGGCTGTGTGCGAGCGCTTGCCCCTGCTTTCTACACTGAAAAACAGGGGAGAAAGAAAAGATGTTATGGCCATGTAAGCATTTGAAAATATTGTGAGTCTCCTGATAATCTAGTGTCGATTCCTCTGAACATCTGGCCCAGGGTTCTTCTGACAAGATCGCAGGATTGTTTCCTTGGGAAACATAATTTTGGGGGATTCTTTTTCTAGGAGATTTTCAATAAAGAACCCTCCTTGCCTAAACTTTTTTCTTTTCTTTTCTTTTTTTTTTTTTTTTTTGTTTTTTTGCTTTTTTGCTTTCTACCATGTTAAGATGTTTAACCTTAATCTTTGGGTGCTATTTTAAAGTAGAAAAATAAATATTTCCATCCCAATCTTTAATTGTTTTTAATTCAACAGGAACATTTTGAACCATTAATGTGCTCTTTCATATTGTTTTACTTGTGGGGCTTTTATATTTTGTTATGTTTTCTATCCCTTCTGCCCTGTTTTTGTTCACCCTTCCGTTTGTTTTTGTTCAGATGTTGAGGTTAAGCCCAGAGCTTCATGTATGCTGGGCTTAACTCTACCAATGGGCTGCTGGGGGCGCTGAGATTTCCCATCAAAGTGTGTTCCCATGTGAGAGCCTGAATTCAAATATCTACAAACCACACAAAAGTTGAAGGTGGAGGTCTATAGCTATAACCCCAGCGCTAAAGGGTAAAAAAGAGACAAGGGTAACCCCAGAACTCACAAGACAACCAGTTGGAGTAAATCATTGAGCTCCAGGTTCGTGAGAGACCCTGTCTCAAAGACGAAGTGGAGCCAGGCAGTGGTGGTGAATGCCTTTAATCCCAGCACTTGGGAGGAAGAGGCAGGCAGATCTCTGAGCTCCAAAGCTACAGAGAAACAATGCCTTAAAAATAGCCAAAAAAAAAAAAAAAAGACGAAGTGGAAAGCAGGGGAGGAAGACAGTAGACATTGATTTGTGTCTTCTACACAACTCAGCACACACACACATAGACACATGTGCAACACACACACGTACATACATATACACCACACACAAAGATAAATAGAAAGTGTCTGGAACTCCTTTAATACTTTACTATCAAATTTCCCATATTCAGAATAGCTAACTCTCCTAAAAGTCTGTGAGCAAAAAGATGTTTTGTGCGAAGGAGGGTGGGCCAGGAAGTGAAGCCTCAGCAGTTGGTCAGTCAGTAGGAGAGCAAGAATGCTGTGACTAAGAGAGACTGGCAGGCATGAAGCATTTGCTAGGCCCGAATTTCCAGGCTTCTGTTTGTTGCTGTTGCTGTGGCGTTCAAAGCTCCGGGGTTGTTCCGCGGAGGTTGACTGTACACCGGGCCACTCAGGAAGGAAAAGAGGGCACCGCCACCACACAGCACCTCCCTCCGAGAGCCACCCAGCAGCAAACTACAGGGCAGGTTCCATGGTCACTGGGCTTTAATTCTTAAGATGTTCCTTCTCTGCTTGATTTCTTGCGACATTGTAAGATGAGAAGAAATACAATCACTCCATAAGGAAGAGACTTCGCCTCCAAAGGGCAGCCACAAAAGAGGGATTAAACAAAAAGAACAGCCAACTTCCTACTCGGATGCTCACAACATCTTGTGACTGGATTATAAAGAGGCACGGTTCACTCTAGTTGCCCCCGAGTGTGAGCCCAAGCTATACAAATTAAAATAACTTAAAGGAACCCACCATCATTGTCTACAGTTGGAGAACAAAGCTGACAAACAGGAATTCCAGTACCTCCTAGAAGTGCGCGGGCACCTGCTCCACAGACCTGCCCTCCTGCTGAACGGAGGGACCCAGATGACACCTGCACACGCCTAGCACGAGGGTGGTGAAGAACTTCTTCGGGGCTCCTGGTCCTTCAGCCACCAACCCTGTTCTTCAGCTCGGTGTTTGCTAAACCTAAGTGGCAGTCAGCAAAACATAACTTCTGTCTGAAAGGTCTCCTGTCTGAAAGGTCTCCAAGATAAGAGCTGCTCCTGAGGAATGCTTTCCCTCATAGCGGGAGTGGCTGCAAGGAACTTGAGCAAGCCAAATATGGGCTCATGTAGCTTGCCTCTGTGTTCCCTGCAAGAATAAGAACCAGTTTGCAAGTGTCTTATGTCAGTTTGCTTGGCCCGAAGCTTGTTCTTGCTTATGTTAGAGAAGAAGTTTTTAACTGCAAGGTTTTGACTCCTGGAGCCAAACACGCCCAGGCTTTCCTGCAGTTCCGCCCAAATGGGAGGCTGAGAAGATAGCCTGAGCAGAATATAAAAATTTTGTCTTTATTTTTTTTTTAGTTAAAGATTTAAAATCTTTGCTTGGCAGTGGTGATGTACCCCTTTCATCCCACCACTCAAGAGGCAGAGGCAGGCAGATCTCTGAGTTACAAAGCAAGTTTCAGGACAGTCAGGGCTACAAACAGAAACCCTGTCTTTGAAAAAAAAAATTAAAGTTGTCTCTACACATTCAAAAATACCTCCTTACTTGGTCCTGTGGTCAAACAGGAAGCCTGACTGCTCAAAGGGCCCAGTTTATCTAGCACAGATAAGGTCAAAGACTGAGATTTGTTTTGTTGTGTTTTGTTTGAGAATCCTCACGAAGCACAAGCTGACCATAAAGACAAGGGTTGGAAAGGATTACTGGATACAAGCCAAGTGTCTGTGAGTGCCCTCTTAGATTCATCTGGGAAGAAAACTGTCTCTCAGAGGTGATTATAAGGCTCGGTTTACAAAATCTCTTGATGCTTAGGTCAGTGGAGGCTATCCACTTTTGCAGAAAATAAAAGAGATCTCCATATTGGAAATCCAACCCAGTTTGTAAAAGAATATTAGCAGCGGGGGTAAGCATTTATTCTGCCCTCTCCACGGTCTCACCTGTACAATGCCAAGCACTTAAAGTGCCCCAGAACACCTGATTGCAACTATTAGATACTTTCTATCAACAAGATGCTAAATCTTACAGACAGTTAATCATGTGGCCAAGGAACCCAACACTGGGATACACGCACGCACACACGTGCACACGTACGCACACGCACACACACACACACACACACACACACACACACACACACACACTGTTCTTGGCCCCTAACTTCAGCAGTCCTATTTTCAGCTGCTGCCTCACTTGCTGACAGTGGCTCTGGGGTTTGTCCCCATGTCAGGTATCTTTCTGTAATGGTTTATTGAGCCCTTTACTTCATTTAATGAACTTCTACCCCAAGAACAATGGTTGGGGGCTGGGAAGAGGAATGACTCAATGGTTATGGGCACTTGTTCTTCCAGAGGAACTGGGGTCAGGTCCCGGTATCCATACGGTGGCTCACAACCATCTGTAACTTCAGTTCCAGAGGCTTGATCTCCCTCTTCTAGTCTCTACAAGTATCAGGTACCCACATGATACACACATACATTCACACAGACAAAATACTCCTATACATAAAATATATCCTAAAAATATATAAAATAAATCTTAAAAAGAATGATAGTTTAACAGCAGTGTCTTAAGGTTTGCAAATTAATTTCTTGAATATTGTTTCACCATCTGAATCCTGTGAGGCCCGTCACATACCAAGCATGGAAAATCCTCAGGAAAGTCACTGCACGACAGCATGCCCTCTGTGAGCCCTGAAGCCCACAGAGATGACAAGAGGGTTGTGAGCCATTAAGAATTACAAGCTAACTTTTCTGTGTATATGTAACACTTCCAGGAAACAATCTCAAGTGCTGGTTCAAATCTAAGACCCATAGAAAAGACCCAAATATACAATGTTCCAAAGAAAACAGCCATAAGCACACAGAAGGTGGTCAAACTTGTTAGACTTTAAGGAAATGTCAATCAAAACCAGCAGGTTGCCTGCGCATTCACTGTGATGGCCATAGTCCGAAAGGGAGAAGATGAGGAAGTTGCAAAAAAAAAAAAAAATAGTAACTCTCATAGATTGCTAGAAGGAATGTACAATGGTTTTAGGAAAGAAGTCTACACTTTCTCAAAAATCTAAACTCAGATTTATTGTATTTCCCAGCAGTGCTACTCCTAAGTGTTTGCCCAAGAGAAATGAAAACAAATCCACTCAAAATCTTGCACATGAATTTTCGTAAAAGCATCATTGTATAGTCCAAAAAATAGAAGCAAACAAATTCCATCAGATGACTAATGAAAAACTGATTATATATGTGTGTGTATATGTGTGTGTATGCAATGGAATATTGTTTAATAAGACAAAGAGAGGAAGTTTCTGCATATGCTGCAACACGGATAACCCTGAACCCATCAGGATGAGATAAGCTTGTCACAAAGAACCGTCAGCAGCATGCAACGCTTTATACATGATACCTGGTAGATTTACAGCAACAGAAGGCAGATCAGTGGTTGGCAGGTAGTATAGATGTAGGAGAAGGAGGTGATAACTAATACCAGTGGGATTCCTTTGGGGAATCCTTTTCTTTAAAAATGGAAGGGGCGGGAGAGATGGTTTAGTGGGCTGAGTCCTTGCTGTTTAAGTATAAAGGCCTGAGTTCAAATGCCTAGAACATACATAAAAAGTCAGATGTCACTGCTCATACCTATAACAACAACACTGTTTAGGGGGCAGCGTGAGTGGTATTGAATACAGAGACAGGCAGATGGATCCCAGGGGTTTGCTGGGTAGCCACTCATGTGTGAGTTCAGTGAGAAACCTAATCTCAAAGGTATAGAAGTACCTATGGAAGACATGTGACATCAATGGCGGGTCTCTGTGTGAGCGAGAACACCTGTGCACGCATGCACAAACCCATATACCAAACACACATGCATGAGCTCACACACACACACACATACACACACACACAACCATGTATGCATACACAACTTCTGCTTTAAAAATAAAAAAGAGTGGAACACAGGCAGAAAGAAAGCCTTATCTCAGAAAACAGCAAAAGCACATAGAAATTAGGTAACAGCCCCCACTGAAACTGGAGATCACTGAAGTGGTCTGTTCAGACTATAGAGTTTAAGAAAAAATTTCGAACCAACTATCAAAATGTGAAAACTAAAAGATTTCACTTTCAAGAAATAATCTATATTACTATATTCTTTCTTTAACAAGGAATTGTAGGAGAAGTATGGTGACAGAAGGCTGGGGCTGAGGGGCCCTAGCAAGACAGAGCTTGTAGAAGTCAGTTTATTGTGGTTCCAGCCACTCCTGGGTTCCACTGCATTTGTGATTTCAAGTCCCTCATCTATTGCTTTTAACAGATTCCAATGGAACCTCAGAACCAAGTCGCAGTCACAACTCTTAGAAAGAGGTGGCCTATGAAGGACGGCTGTTTGTTTCATGGGTAAAGTAACTAAGGTGACTTATGAGTCCAGAGGACACACAGCCAGCAGTAAAACAGGGGTTCTTTCCATGACATTCTTTTCTTCAGTGCTGAAGGGCCTTTTGCAAGCTAACCAAGTGCTCTAACACTGTTACCGCCCTTGTTCTTTACTTCTGCTTCTAGTATCTCCAAATATTTCTCATTGCTATTTCTCACTTCTTATTTAGTTCCAACGAGAGAACTTCACGAAAAGGCAACACAACATGCGTTCTGAAAACACTATGTGTTTTTCAGACATTATGATCTAATCATGAGCAAGAAGTTCTGCCTTGCCCCAGAACTCACTGTGATTTGCGTGAGCAGCTTGAGCTAGCCCTCCCAAGCCAGAGGCCAACATCTCCCAACACTGGTGGGGACAATTCTGTATTCTGTCAATCATGTTTTAAATAAATGCTGTTTGGCCAGGCAGGAAGTATAGGTGGGTCAACCAGACAGGAAGTAGAGGCAGGGCGATGAGAATGGCTGGGGAGAAGGAAGCTCTTCCTGCACTCCTGCGCAGATCACGGAAGAAGCAGGATGTGACCTGCCCTGCAAAGAAAAGGTACCTGGAGGGACAACCGTGGGTGCTGGGAACCGAACTCTTATATTTTTGGTTGTGAGCCTAGCCTTTAACGGCTGAGCTATTCCTCCGAGAATATCAGACTTGAACACATTAGGCAATGACCCTTCTCTGAGACATCTTAATGCATCTGCTACAGAAGGCACTTACTTCTCACCAATATCTTTGCTTCCCTGGTGAAAAAGGACCATTCATAGGAAGCTACTAGTCCATAACTAGGCAAGTAAGGTAAATACTTTGAGGAACTATAGTCATTCAATGACCCAGGCTTCGAGTCCGGCAAAGGAAATTCCATGTAATGTCCACACACAGTTTAAGGATAGGACAGAAATAAAGGACAACCGAATTCACAAGGTTAATCTTAGCACTAGAAACCTGAGATATCTGATGCTCATCTTGCTCTGGGCTATTTACAGAAGATCTGGAGCCAGCAGGAGGCAGAAAATGGCAATGCCTTCCACTAGTGGGTTCATCATGGTGCCAACCACTCCAGACTTCCACAGACTACATACCTCAGCAGGGGAAATGTATGTAACCACAGATGGGAAGGAGACTTGCTGAGCTTTGAGTACACTTCTTTTCCAGTCAGAATGGCTTGTAAGAAACTGGAAATATGACTCAGTGGGTAAAGTACTTTCACAAGCACAGGATCTGAGTTTAATCCCTAATACATAAAAAGTCAGACAGTGTGGTTCATGCTTGTTATCTCAATGCTGGGAAGGTAGAAGCAGAGAGTGTCCTGGGCTCCCAAACCAGCCAGCACAGAGTCAGGCAAACAACAGATCCCAGTGGGAGACATTGTGTCAGAATAAAGTGGACAGCCATCTTGAGGAACAATTCCTGGTGTTGACCTCCAGCCTCGGCATGCACGTCTACACAGATGGACTGTACAGCTGTGGCAGAAAGGAGCGCTGGCCAAACCCCGAGAAAGCATCCAGCCTCTAAGGCAAATTAAATGATTGCTCCTCACTGCTAGAAACTGATTGTGACACTCTGAAACAGTCCTAGAGTTTCCCTGTACTACCCATGACCAAGAACCTCTCCCACAGAAACACAGAAATGGCAGCACTCATAAATACTAAAGGAAAGAAATGTCCATGGTGGAAGGGCTGTAACTGAGACCCTGTATCAAAAGACAGCGAGAAAGAGTAAGTGTTGGGCTGTCCAAATCAAGGGGAAATTTTCCAGGGTGCTCCATTGCCACACCTCCCCTACTCCTACCTGAGTTCAGATTTCACAATCATATCCAAAGTTTAGGGGGAAAAAAATCTCATTACATAGCTTATGTGAGCATCTTTCTTTCTTGCTTGATTTTGCTACTAAGTCTTACTCTGTAACTGAAGCTGGCCTCTAATTCAGCCCAGGTTGGTTTGGATTCATGATCCTCCTGCATCTGCCTCCTAAGAATAGGGATTATAAGCATGGACCATTCTAACTGGTCTGTTTCTATTTATAATTGTGACAAAAGATACATGATAAAATATCTACTGTCCTATTTTCTAAGTTTGGCATTCAGTATTGATACATACATTCCCATTGTTAGGCAGCCATCTCTGAAACTCCTCTATGCGTCAAAGCTGGAACTCTAGACCCATGCAGCATCTCCATCTTTTTTCTCCCCCTACTCTGTCAATCACCACTCAACATTTCAATTTTATGAATTTGACATTCTTAAATACATCAAAAATGGAATCATATTTGTCATTTTATGACTGGCTCATATCACTTAATATAATGGGCCCAATTCTCATTCATCTGCTAGCAAATGTCAAAGCTTCCACCCTTGTCAAGGCTAAAATTAATTGGCTGCATGTGTTCAAGAGTCACGTTGTCCATTCAGAATGTCTGCTTCTATATCTCAAGGGTGTGGTTCTGAGGGTCTGATGGCACACGAGCTAACGTTATTGCTTTACAGGGAGGGAAGAAAGGGGAAGATGACTGTATGGCATGGACACTCTAGGAAAGGGAAAAACAAAACAAACTAATTGTAGCTGAAGTTGAATTCAATCCCATTGGGCTCCTCATCCCATCTTTATCTCAACAATAAAAGTCCTGTTCACACTACATTCCCAGGCTCTAAGCGAGAGCTCATCACATAGTTGACACTCTACAAACATGTGTTGGTTGAATGAACCTAGAAGACTGATAGTCATAGGGAGAAAATGCTGTATATATGGTCTTAACTTCAGCAAGCACTATATATAGCAACATGGATTTTTTTCCTAGAAACTATTAACAGTGCAATATATACAAACTGATTCCTTTTACACAAATGCACAAATTAAAACAATGGAGACATATATACAGAAAAGTTTGTATATATGAATGTGTACACACACACACACATTTATCCTAAATGATTTCTTCCACCCATATGGTTACAACCCCTCATGAGAAATAAGAAACAGTCAAGCAACTTCTCACAAGTTAAACTCAAATCCAATTAGTCAAATTAGCCAGTCCAGCTAACTAGCTAATGATATATTGGTTGTAGAGGACTCCAAAGCAAAGAATAAATTAGCACATCAAAGTCATATGGGAGCCTGAGAAATGGCTCATCAGGAAAAAGTGTATAAAATCAATTACTGTACAAACTTGATAACCCAAATTCAATCCCCAGGTCCCACAAGGGAGGGAGAGAAACATACATACATACGTACATACATGCATGCATACATACATACATACATACATACATACATATAAAACCAATTCATGAAGCTGTCATCTGCTCTCTACATGCATACCATGGCAACCCACACAATAATGAGTGTGTGTGAGTGTGTGTGTGCATGCGCATGTGCACACAAGGACAAAGAAACTGAAAAGATGCCTGCATTTCCCACTGAATAGTTAAGAGTTAAATAGTTTGCTGGGCAATGGTGGCACACGTCTTTAATCCCAGCACTTGGAAGGCAGAGGCAGGCGGATCTCTGTGAGTTTGAGGCCAACCTGGTCTACAGAGAGAGTTCCAGGAAAGACTCCAAAAGCTACAAAAAAAAAAACCCTGTCTAAATAGATTATATATATATATATATTCTCTAGAAAAAACTATCACCATTGCGTATATGGCTAGATTTTTTTCATGCATTCTACACCTTGGCATGACTTCAAATCTCAACTCTCTGCTTTTCTCCCTCAGCTTTGTTTTCTCCCCGAGGGAAGGAGGTTGGGAGAAAAGAGATGACATTTAGAACATTATAGGCTTATTGTCAGGATGAAATAGTTAAGCCAGGCCTGGCAGTGCAGGCCTGTTTAGCCCAACTACTGGAGAGGCTGAGTGAGGCAGGGGGGTTACAAGTTCAAGGCTAGTCTGGGAAACTTGGTGAGTCCCTGCTTGGAAATAAAAGGTATTTAAAAGACTGGAATGTAGCTTAGTGGTAGAGAGAATGGATACTGGAGACCGTGGGATCAAACCCCAACACAGGAGGAAAAGGAACGCTCTTGCATCTTGTCAAATACACTAAGCATTATTCTAAGGGAGCACGGTGTATCATAGCCCATTTAATCTTATAACAGTATTTTCCAGTTGCTCCAAATGCAAAAGCCAAAGCTTAATAACTAAGCTCCGGGGGGCACAGGTGGTTATGGAGCTGAGATGCCAATTCACGATGCCTGAAAAGATAACAGAGAATGTGCTCTTCTCAGCCAGGCCAGGCTAAAAAGACACAACACGTGGCAAGCCTGAACTTTTCCTGTACACAACGGGCACAATAAGTATTATTTCTCTCACAAAGTGTGAAAGTAAAGAAAAACCGATAGAGATGACAGGCAGCTTGTGCCTAGCAGTGCCTAGCAGTCTTAAAGGACACCCAGGCACCGCATCCTGTTTTCTTTTAAGCACTGGGCTGGGCGCTGTCACTGTCCACGATCTGGGAACATTGATGGCGCTCAGGGGTCCCCGGCAGTAGCAGTAGACAGAGACCAAGCCAACAGCCGCAGGCCCAACTTTTACCTTGACCTGCATTCTCACCGCCACAGGAGCCGAAGCGACAGCGGATTCCTCCGGATCCTGGACGCCTCCCGAGACTAGATTCCTCCAGGATTCCGCAGACCCGGACTCACACGCGCGCCCCGCCGCCCTGACCCCGGGTTCGGTTTCCGCTCGGCCACGACCCAGCTCTGGCCGGGTCCCAACTCCCGGAGGAAAGACTACGGGTCCTGCCCTTCGGGAGGGTCCACGAGGTTGCCAAACCTTCAGCTATGATAATCATCTTCGGGTGGAGACTAGAGGACTTGAAAGCCAGCATTTCGCAAATCCTACCTATTCTAGATCGCAGTTAGATACGCGTGCGCCTGGCTCCACCCACAGCCACCTGGGGCCCCGAACCTGACCCGTGCCTACCGCGGAGCGCTGCCCCGTCCTCATCCTAGATTTTCCAGGCCAGCTACCAAAACCTGGTCTGAGGACTGACTGTGGAGTCAGAAAATCTGGCCTCCACCTTCACGTGGTCACTGCCCTTTACAGCCCCGTGGAGTTGTCACGTTGTCTTTTGGGTTCTGTTACCTCCTGTGTAGGAAAGAGATGGCTCCAAAGTAGTCCGAGGAGCAGATGGGATGCTCACTGTCATCAGACAGATTTTAGATTCTTGGCTCACAGCTGTAGGTGAGGAGACACTCGAGTTTAGGCTCGCGGTGTTTCTTAAACACCTGTGAGCTGATGAACTTAAATGGACCTGGTTTACTTACCTATACAGAGAGAATCATAAGAATAATAAGAAAACCCACCTTTCTCGCAGAGGTTACACTGGACAAAGACACTTACTTTGGTTTATTTATGAAGTATCATACAAATTGTTTTTGTGATTCTTGTTACAGGGAAGTGGGGGTCCTCTGACTGCACAGTCTTGTCCAAGGATGTATCTCTGTGTTGGAAGAGGTGACACATTGGAGAGGTGATGCTCAGAGGATTACAAATGGTGTGGGAGGTCCAGGACGAACAAGCGGGCCCTCCTCCTACATACAAACACTATAATGAACAATACTAGGCATTTATCCCTGACAGGTGACTTTAAATTAGCGACACCTACGACTAAGTCCAGTCCGAAGTTTTGCCTGGTGAGCTTGCATTTGCAGTCACAGTTAATAAAACTTATTCCTGCCCGGTGGTGGCCGCGCACACTTTTAATCCCAGCACGCGAGAGGCAGAGGCAGGTGGAGCTTTGTGAGTTCAAGGCCAGTCTGGTCTACAGAGCTGGTTCCAGAACAGCTAGGGCTGTTACACAGAGAAACCCTGTCTTGAAAAAAATAAATAAATAAAAATAAACAAACAAAAAACTTGTTCCCTCATTTCTCAGTGTGGTCTCAATGGTCATGTCCTTGTTTGTTAGTAAAATCGTATATTCTCACTTTGCTGTTTTGCCTACTAAGAAATGAGAAGTCCTTTCCTCTAGGTTCACCTCCTCAAATTGTTAATGATCTGTAGACATTTACCAGGACGGATGCTCTTTTAAGGCAATCCTGAGCCTCCTGGCTTGTGCCCGCTGTAGATCATTTCTGTTAGCTCTCTTCACAGCCCTAAGGCCCTAGACTCATCCAAAAGACTAAGCATCTGGACTGGAACAAGCTGACACCTCTTGGTGTGGGGAGATGATTATCTTCTACTTTAATCTCTCGGGTAATTGTGTGTGTTAGGATGGTCACGTGATCAAGCTTCAAGCCACTTGGAGCCCAAGGTGACCCCTAAATGCTTTGACCTTCTAAATGTGTTGGTTTACAAGGCTCTTTGGTTCCAAGCTGTGTCGAAAGCACTGGAGGCAATGCAGTATGTGTGTTAGTAACCCCAGGGCTGCTGCTCACTGGTCAGCTGGCCAGGTGCTAAGGCCAGGAAGGTGACTTGATTAGAAAAACTGGCTCAGTCAGAAGATAAAGGACACCAGTCACAAAACCCATCTTTCAGGAAAATTGACTTAGAAGTAGCTTCTAGGAGCCACTAATGGGCTTTTCTGGGCTCTTGAGGACCTCTAGGGATACAGGGTAGGAGCAAAGGATGCACACTAGACTGGAAGGCCTAGTCACAGAAAAGCTCACTGCTCTGTGATTGGCAAAACAAAGGCCATTATTTCTCTGGGCTATTCTTGCCATTATTGTGAAATGGGCACCTCAAGGCTGCCTGAAGTCCTCTTGCTGTTTATCGAGCTCATGATAATGGAAGAAAGTATTGTCTCTCACCCGAATCATAGAGCAGTCACTAGGGATGTTTTAAATGTTGGGCTTCACTTGGCAGATCCCTCAGACTGTCCCCACAAGATTTTTAAGGTACAGCCCAGGCATCTCTTTCATAGTTCCCTCGGTTAGTTGAAAAGATTGTCTATAAAATTATTCTGGCCACAAATAATTCTATCTCTAGTTAGGAAGTTCAAATTTTGCAATGTTCATTATTTGTCTGGTGTGGGCTGATTCAGACGAACAAATAGTCCCCCGAACACAGACTGTTTAACAGACAATGTTGAATGCCAGAAAAGTCAAAGGGAATAATGGTGCGGGACAATTCTGTATTCTGTCAATCATGTTTTAAATAAATGCTGATTGGCCAGGTAGGAAGTATAAGCGGGTCAACCAGACAGGAAGTAGAGGCAGGGCGAGGAGAAAGTCTGGGAAGCAGGAAGCTTCCCTGGCATTCCTATGCAGATCTCCAAGGAGGCAACATGTAAGCTGCCTGGCTGAGAAAAGGTACTGGCCATGTGGCTGACAATGGGTTAATATAAGTTATGGGAGCTGGTAGGAAGACTGAGCTAATGGGCCAATCAGTGTATAACTTAATGTAGACTCTCTGTGTGATTTTCTTTGGTGCTTGCTGGCTGTGGGGTACTGGGTGGGACAGAAACCCCAACGAGCCAGCCCTCATGATACAGAATAAGATATTGTCCAGCCTTCAAAGAGCTCAACTTTACAGGAGGGTGAGCATCAGAACTGAAAGCACACCTGGAGCACCGTCCCCAGGCCTCAGCATCTTAAAGGGCTTCATTTTTTTCCTCCACTGACTGCATCCCTGCCCTCTCTTTCTGCCTCTGTCCATCCTTCTCTTAGGTTTTTTTTCTCTTTTGTCTGGTCTCTCCTCTCACCCAGATTTTCAAGGTCTCCAGCCTTCTAATGGGCACGTGCACATTGAAAGTTTTGATGTCTGAGCTAACAGGCTTAAGCTAGGGTTTCAACATTAAAGGTTAAACTTGATGAGTTTAGGGTGGAGTTGAACAGCTGATCTTTTTTTGCGAGGAAGGATGGTGCCCCAGCCATGCTTTCATTTCTTTATGAGCCCCAAATAATCAAGAGCATCAAGGGATATTTTTCTAATACAAATAATCGACTCTGAAGGAGAATGGTTGCAGGCTTGGATTTGAATTTGGTTTTGCTTTCATTTCCTTTCCTTGGAAGGATTGTTAGAGATTTTCCAAAGTCATACCTCCCATTCTTTTAGGACTAAGGGGAAGTGAATGACTTTTTCTTTGCACCGAGAAGAAAAGGCACTGTGCATGGGAGTGGTCTGGCGCAGTTTGCTGTCTTGCCTGGCTTATGATTCTCACGTTGACTCATGACTCTTTTGCTTTCAGAAGCCCAGAGAACATAAGGACAATGCCATGAGGAAAGGTAATACACTCGGACTGCCGCAAACCAGCTACAATTACAATAAGCAATTGCACAATTGGGGTGATGTAGAATTATAGGGTATTAAGGGGATCAAAGTGGGCATTGTGGCTTACACCTGTAATCCAAGTGCATCAGAGGCTGAGGCAGGAGAGTTTCTGGGTGCTTAGAGTCATGTTAGGTCACAGACCAAAACCTTGTCTCAAAAAAATATTTTTTAAATGTTGGAGAAAAGTCAGAGATAAAGGATGGAATTCAGCCCTTTCTGCATAGCCGTTTCTGTTTTTAGACCTTTGTCCTGGCTTGTTCTGCGACCAGATTGACACAAGGTAAACTCATCTGGAAGGAGGAAACTTCAGTTGAGAAAATGGACTTTATAAGGTCATGCTGTGGGCAGGGAAGCCTGTAGTGCATTTTCTTAATTAGTGATAGATAAGAGAAAGAGGGCCCAGACCATTGTGGATGGGGACATCTTGGGCTGGTAGTCCTGGATTCTATTACAAAGCAGGCTAATAGATAGGGTCCCAATGCTGAGAAGGACACTGTACTTCCAAAAGCTATCTCCAGTCGATAGCCACTCACAAAGGGAAATACAGTGTCCTCCAATGGCGTTTCATTGGAAGTATAGACAACACTTAAGGCAAGCCCCATGTCTCGCTGAAAATGGCCAACACAGAATGAACTCAGGGGTATTTTTGGAGATGCTGTGTCTCATAATGCTTTGCTGGAGAATTTTTTTTAACCTTATTTGTCTTTTGGTTACTTATTATGGTTTCTGATTTTGAACTTCTATGGTGTGTGTGTGTGTGTGTTTGGGTGCGTGCACACGTGTGTGTGCATATATATATATATATGTTATGCTTTTACTTTTTCATTCTGTTTGTCTTTTGTTTTGTTTTATACTGACTATCACCCTGTTTGTTTTCTAAAGAGAGAGAGAAAGAAAGTGTGGAGTGAGATGAGTGGGGTAGTAGGAGGGTGGTCTGGGAGGAAATGAGGAAGAGGAAACCATGATCAAAATATGTTGTATGAAAAAATTATTTTCAATTTTAAAAAAGCATCTGAGCAAGCCATGAGAAAGAAGCCTTCAGCAGTGCTCCCCCACAGGAGGAGCTTCTGCCCCCAGGTTCCTTCTCTATTTGGGCTCCTGCCCTAACTGTGTTCAATGACTGACGAGCTGTAATACAAAAGTATGAGTGAAATAAACTCTTTCCTCCCCAAGCTGCTTGTGGCCATAGCATTTCAGCATAGTAATAGAAACCCTGACTAAATCAACCTTCCTGTTCAAACTCAGAGTGGCGACACATTCTGTCCGTTCATTCTTTCTCTTAAACCATTGCAAACCCAAACTCCTATAGAAAGGAAAGACTATCGTTTTCACTAGTTGAATAGCACTTATCTGGTGTGCTCCAACACTAACAGCCATGAAGACAGAGGATTTCTCCTCCCACATAGACAAAGACTAGAATATTTTTAATTGGGGATGAGGGATTTAAGCAATCTATGCAAGGCACCTCCATTTGCATCATAATTGCAAGCCTTGGACTTCATACTCCCGAAATCTACCAAAGCCAGGCAGGGAAGCTAAGGTAGAAATATTGTCTCAAGTGTGAGGAGCAGAGTTCAAGTCCTCAATACCCATGTAAGTGCTAGGGAATTATGGCAGCCCACTTGTAATCCCTCCAGAGTTGAGACAGGGATTCCCTAGAGAAAGATGGCCAGCTAGACAAGCAAAACAGCAAGCTCTGAGAAACCCTGCTTCAACACATAAGATGGAGAGTGAGAAGGAAGACACTGACAATCGACTTCTGTCCTTCACATCTACATGCACACACACACACACACACACACACACACACACACACATACACGCACACAATTTTCTATTTTAAAAAGGAGAAAAAGATGATTCTTTTTTTCAGTGCTAAGATTAGACCAAAGGCCTCCCACATGCTAGGTAAGTATTCTACCACTGAACTACTAATTTCATTTTATTTATATATTATTAATATTCAAATGGGAATGTCAGAATTTATGTTAGAATTGTGTGAAAAATATTCATAGTTCCATATAACAGTTCATACCAAAATAAAAAGAGAGAAATTTGGACACAGGTATGTAAGGACAGGAAACAGACGAAGAGCGCCAGGGAGAAGGTAACCTGAGCAGAATGTCCCTCGCAGCCTTCAGAGGCACCAACCTCAGTGACACTTGATTTCCAGTTTCTAGCTTCCAGAAATGCACAGCAATGAAATAATGTAGTGTCAGGGTTGCCAGTTATGGTGTCCTAAATGATTAACACATTTCGCTACCAGTTAAACTCAGAAGCTGTCCTAACTGCCTGACTAGGGGAGCCAGTACGTGCCTCTTGCACAAGTGTAAACATCATTCACACCCTTCCTCACCCTTAAAAGTGTCTGTGTTTGCATAGCCACTTTACCTTCCAGGCCAGCCCACAACCCTTCCCCTAAGCCTTCAGCTAGGAGGTTCTTCCAACCACTTTGATGTCTCTAAATACTCCAGACCTCCCTTGGCACAAGGGCAAACAGGATAGTCATTTAAGAGCTCTCACCTGGTTTTTGTTTTGACTCGTTTTAAGCTCAATAAAGATAGGAAGCTCTTCCGTCTTACAGTTCTCCTGATCAAGCTGACCCTGGGTCTCAAGCATGCTAAGAAGGTGTTCTGATACACTTCTGCTCCTCTTTAATAAAGGATCATACTTCCTTAAATTACCCTCTCCCAGAGGGTCGGTGGTAGTGTACACCTTTAATCCAGCACTTGGTAGGCAGAGGAATGCGGATCTCTGTGAGTTCGGGGCCACCCTGAGCTATACGGATTGAGTTCCAGGACAGCCAGAGCTGTTACACAGAGAAACTCTGTTGGGAAATAACAAAGAAAAAAGAAAAAAAAGAAGAAAAGAAATAGAAAGAAAGGAAGAAAGAAAGAAAGAAAATTACTATGTCCAACTTTAAATGGTATTTGAAAATAAAGAAAGTTAACACACTTCGTAAGTGTGTTTTTTAGACAGGGTTTCTCTGTAGCTTTGGAGCCTGTCCTTGAACCAGCTCTTGTAGACCAGGCTGGCCTTGAACTCACAGAGATCCTCCTGCCTCTGCCTCCCAAGTGCTGGGATTAAAGGCATGTGCCACAACCACCCGGCTATGAAGTAGATTAACTTTCATCCTTATGACTAAATGCCCAAGAAAATAACTCAGAAGCAAAGGTTTATTCTAACTATGGTGACGGAGAGTTCAGTCCATGTGCATTTTGCCCCATGCAGTGGAACAGAAAAAAACATCATGGTATGTAGTAAAGGAGGCCCTCATCTCACCCAGACAGGAAGCAGAAAGTGAGCATGGTGGCAAGAGACCAGGAATAATATACCCCCCTAAACCCATCCTGAGTGGCCTACTTCCCCCAGTCAGGTCCCACCTTCCAATATTTCCAGAACCTTCCAAAACACTGCTGCTACCCTGTAAGCAACCTTATCATACATGAGTAATTTTTAAGGAGATTCTTCATCTCCAAATCAGAATACTAAGTCATAGACTGTAGGACTCTCCAGATTTTCTTTAAGAAGCAAAAGATGCTAAGAACAACCAAGCTGATCTGTCTTAGTGTGGCGTTACGGTGCTGACTCCAGCATGAGTACGCAGAGAGAAATGGAACACCTTCCTTGTGTGCTGGTAGTAGGTGTCCCTAATAACGTTTGACAAAGCTGAAGCAGCACAATAAAATTAAACCAACAAAAGGAGATTGTTCCTGCAAACAAAGTAAGTCCCTGTGCCGACACAGGTGGTGAAACACGCTTACATGGGCTGAGCCCTATCAGGAATTGCATAGCATGCAAGTTCATATACAGCCTTGCTGTGCCAGCCAGGCCACCACAGACAGGACTAGGAAGCCTAGTGTGAGACTCTGGTGGGAGAAGAAGAAACCATTATCATGATCATCAGACCGATTTCAAGGTCAGAGCCACACAGGAAAACAAAGTCATTTCAGGAGCACACGCCTCAGTGCTGCCTGGGTACTTGCTCTTCATTCTCTCCTGTCAAGGAGGATGAACCTTTGATGACACCAAGTTCAGTTCCCATTCTAGGAGAGCTAATGTTTGTCAGCATTCCCTAACATAAATGTGAGGTTCTCCAGCGGTGACGCCCACCGGGAACTGGCAATGTTCTCTACCTAGGTAGAACCTTGGCTGAAGGTATATGTGGTGGCTTCACATCCCACCAGGGAAAACAGGGCAAAGATAGTGAGAGCTCTTTCTCCACACAGATACTGTTTCTTGGTTAAGTTCTAAACACACACACACACACACGTGTGTGTGTGTGTGTGTGTGTGTGTGTGTAAGTACGTGTAGGTATGTGCCTCCTCACCTCTACCTCAAAGGAGCCCAGGGCTCCACAATCTACCTCCTTTCCCAAAGACAGTGCTGAGAATTCTCCAAATAGTTGTATCCCTTTCAGCTCGGTAGAACTCTGATTCCTCTACCAACAAAAGCCATACATCATCATTGTAGACAGGAGGAAAATCCATAGAATGCAGGAGAAAGAAAGGAGGAAAGGATGAGATCCTGGGAGAATGAGTTACTGGCAGTTCTGACTATCGAACACAGTAGAGTCCCAAGTTCATCTTTGCCCTAACTCGCAAAAATGTCTGCTTCTTTGGAAACTGCATCGCTATGACCATGGACATAAAATACAAACAGTGCTCTGTGCAGGAATTCGTTGCAGGGCCATCTGCATAGGTCTGGAGAGAGAACAAGAAACTTAGAACTTGGAAGCTAGTCTGTGCAAAGGAAAATCTGTTCCCAGGTCTTAATTTACACTGATTTATGCTGTTCCCAGTGTCTTTATTTACAAAGTAGTTGTCCTAGTTTGTTTTCCATTGCTGTGATAACTACTATGACCAACGACACCTTGGGGAGCAAAGAGTGTATCTGGCTTCCTGAGCACAGTTCATTACTGAGAAATTCAGGGTAGGAGTTCAAGCAGGAGCTTGGAGCAGAGACAAGGCGGGAGCGCTGCCTTTTGGTTTGTTTCCCATTGCTTATTCATTCAGCTTGCTTTCTTGTACAACTCAGGACCATCTGTCCAGGGATGGCACCGCCCACAGTGGGCGGGACCTTCCTACATCAATCATTATTCAAGAAAATGCCCCCACAGACTTCCTATAAACCAACCTGATGGAGGTGATTTTTCTGCTGAGGCTCCCTCTTCCCAGCTAACTCTAGTTTGTATCAAGTTGACAAATCCAAACAGTCCAGCTTATGTGACTGGTGGGGGTGGGGGTGTGCGTGTACGGGGTGGGGGCGGGGGGTGCTGACCTGTTTGTACGAGGAGGTTTAGAACACTGCAATAAGAGAACAGAAATAATGTTAGCGTGAAGTCTGACAGTAGGCAACCAGTTGTCCCCTAGGGAGCAAAGCAAGGGTCAGTTTACAAAGGATTATGTGGCATGTTTACAACCCAAAGGACCCAGAAAGAGACTGACTTCTCAGAGGAGTCCAGCTTGTCAGCCGCCCTGTTTGCCAGCTGTTTGAACTCATAGATGGAAACTGGCGGGACCTCTCCAGACTGCCACTATAGCGCTAGAAACAACTGGGGAAGGCCTCAATGTGGTCTAAACATGGATTAGCTCTCTTGAATACTGGTCTATAGATGTTCCTAACAGAAATTTGCAGGTCTGTGGGACCTCCGTACTATTTTTTGCTAGTTTCTGTGTGTCCATTTCAAAAGAAAAAGGGGAAACGGCTCCAGAACTTTCTGCAGCTTTGTCGCCTCACATTTAGAATAAAATCGCTTTCCTACCACTTCTATTTCCTGTCTTTTCACATAATTTCCCCTGTCATCATGCATGATCTCTGTGACACATTATTTAGTGTGCAAAATATTTACACACATACTATGTATCATTAGATCATGGGCCTGCCACTTTAACAACCGATATGTGTCTCTTATACATCATGACTCAAACACAAAGAAATATTTATTATCGCTTACTAGTTGTGTCATACACAGAGGTATCTTGACCCTCCCAAAGTTCTCTGTGTTTGTATCTCTTTCCTTCATACTCGAGATACTGAAATTCTTCCGACTCTGTAGAAAGTTTGCAACAACTACTCTAGTTATAGAAAATCAGAAATATTAAAAGAGGTTAAGAAAAAATTAAAACAGTTGAATTTAAAAAAATATGTAATTCAGTGGCCAGAAAACATTTACTAGCCCAGGATTATACTTTAAAAGCTGTAGAAGCCTTCTTAATCCTAGTTATTACCATGAGCAAGTTGTTATCAACGAAAAAGCACAAAGGTTAGTCACCACTGTGTTGTTTTAACACTTGGCATAAAAAAAAAAATATGTGTCCAAGAGTTCATTGAGAGAAATGCTGAGGGATTCTAAATCCAGAATCCACCCTTCCCCCAAATGCAAAAGGTAAGTAGATTTGATTAAACTGAAATGAACAAGAAAAAGGGACAAGTATATTTCATGCTTTATGAAGAGCATATTCCTGCAAAATCAGTGAGCAAAACCCCAACACTAAGACATTTACTAACTAGAGTATGTGCTCAGGACCAATATCTGCTTATTTAAGCTGGTGTTTACAAATCAAAGACTACCAACTAGTTGTAGGGTAGAATCGGGAACTTCCTAGTACACAACAAAAGACAATGACTCCCCCCTTCCAGAATCTATCAGTAGTCAATAATTCAGCAGAGAAGGCATGTGTGGGCCTGCC
>JAQHUG010000105.1:5217442-5235909 GCA_028555095.1 Dicrostonyx torquatus | reverse complement strand
AAGGGGGAGATGATGGGGAAACAGCTTTAGCTTATCAGGGTAGTAGCCACGCCCCGCCATTAGCCATTGGCTGATTGTTCGGGGTTGGACCATCAGGTCCCAGTTAGGTATAAAAGGTTGAGTCCGCGTGAAAAAGCTCTCTCTCTGCGCGGATCGCGGACCTGCGTACTTCAACAGGGAGCTCCTTTTGGGTATTGTAATCTGTGGGTACCTTGGTCTTGGTCTTTTAATAAATCCTTGTATCACGTCACAAATATGTGCACCTATGTGCCCATAAGTGCTGTCAAATCCCCTAGATTTGACATGAACAGTTACACGAAGTCTAACATAGGTGCTTGGAATTGAACATGGGTCCTCCCTAAAAGTTCTTATGTGCACTGAGCCTTTTCTCCAACCCTGTGTAACGATTTTTGATTGGTCACTCATTGTGAACTTTATTTGCTGGGTATTAAATATTTTTGTATTCCTATAAATATTCTTTGCTCTGAAATGCTGTTAAGTAGACACAGTTTGTCCGAATGTGAAGCAGGTTGGCATGTGTGGACAGAAGGTCCTGGAGGATAGAACTAGAGCCAGAGGTGAGCTTGCCAGTATTAGAACAGCAGATTTAAACAAGAACCCAAAATGAAAGTAACCGTGCTGGGCAGTTTTATCATAAGCTAAGACATTTTTGGAAGAGGGAACATCAATGACAGCACACACTGACCCCTTCCCCACTATACTGGCCTGTGGTACATTTTCTTGATTCGTGTGGGAAGGCCCAGCCCACTGTGGGCTGTGCCACCTATGGACAGGTGGTCCTGGGATGACCAAGAAAGCAGCCTGTGTAAACTATAAGGCGCAAGTCAAGTAAGCATCAGTCCTCCGTGGCCTCTGCAACAGCTCCTGCCACCAGGTTCCTCTCTGACTTCCCTCAGTGATCTACTGTGCTGTGGAACTCTGTAAGATGAAATAAACCCTTTCCTCCCCAAGTTGCTTTTGGTCAATGTTTTTGCACAGCAAAATCTTGACAGTAACAGTCAAGATTTCAATTACATGCTGAAATACAGTAAGAGACTTTGATGGCTTTTCTTGATTGTCAGCTTGACTATATTTGAAATGAACTACAACCCAAAACGGGGGCACACCTGTTAATCCAGATTTTGACGCAGGATGACACACACCTTTAATTCAGATTCTAAGGTGGGAAGGCACATCTTTAATCTGGGCCACACCTTTTGCTGGAAGCCTAAGATGGAGGAAGTATGGTTTGTTCATTCTCCCTTTGCTTGTTTGCCCTCGCCTTAAGAGCATATCCATTCCTTCACTGGCACTGGAGCCTACCCGGGATTCCAGCATATAGAGACCACCAGCTGAGACACCCAGCCTCATGGGTGAATGTGTGTGTGTGTATTCATTCTGTAAATTCTGTGACTCTAGAGAACCCTGACTAATACAAAGATGAAACCAAAAGCGTGATTCCTTTTCCTCTTTTCACCCTCCTGAAACAGTGCACCAAGGTCAGGCACATTAACAGGTCTTCATCACTCAGGGAACCCTGAAAAGAATTCTGCAATATTGAGGATGGGCAAATGCAGTAGGGACAGAGTATAAACGGTCCCCCAGTGTATATACATTAAAGGCTTGATCCCCAATGATTGTTTAGCAGTGAAGGCTCTGACTTCATAAATGGACTGATTAGTTCTTTGATGACATCATACATGGATGGAATACTGGAAGGTGGATCTTCCTCTACAGGCATGCCTCCAGGACTGTTTCTAGCCCTGGCCCTTCCACGTCAGGCATCCTCTGCTTCCCAACTGCTTCACTCCATTCTGCTCCTTACCCTCAAGTTCTGCTTCATTACCACACAAAATATAGCAAGTGAGCTCAGAGAGAAACTGAAACAAAATAGTAAACGTGCTATCCTTTTTACTTTAAAGGCATGTTGTCATACAGTCACACAAAATTGATAGTACAGAAGAAAAGACTAGGAGTGGAGAAAACACCCAGTCACAATAAAGTGTGAAGCCCTCTCCAGCGGGCTACTGTTGAGGTACCATGCAGGCCTCTGCCAAAGGCCTCCGAGACTGCCCCAAGCCCCAGTCAATAGAGAATTCAGGAAAATGAACCCAGAAAATAAAAATGCTCATCCTGGTACTTGTTTTGGCGATAAGCCTCTGTCAAAATATCTTTTTCCTTGGGGGATTCCAAGTCCACTATAGTGAGCATGAATGAAACAAAGTGAAAATACTGTCCACCTGGGCAAACTCAAAGGTTAAATACACATTACTACTAACTTTCTAAAAGAATACAAAAATTAGGATAACCAAGAGGTGAAAAGAATATGATCAATTAAATAATACTCCCATTATGGCCATCATTACAGAGAGGGAAACAACCAACAAGAACTGTTATAGCAATTGGCAGACTTTAATATTTAGGAAAAATTAAGTTCATATACACATTAAAAATATAGGAAATTTCATGCAGACATGAAGTTTCCAATTCAACTTTCTGGCAATGTTTAGAATGTGAATTACATATAAATACCATATACTTTATAGTTCTCAAACTTGATTATTTCATACTGTGATTTCTGCAGCTTCCCTGTATATATTATATGCCCTATCTTGCCCACTGATCAGAACCTAAGTTTGCACCACATCAGAAAGTCAAAATTTAAAAACAGTAAGCACATGATCACCGTATGATGAAAAAATTTGTGTGTGAGCAAATTTAGGAAAAAGAATTTAAAACTTCAAGGCTCATATAGTTAAGTAGCTAGACCTAAATATAAAAAATACAAAACTAAAGTCCTCCAGTGACTCTTCTATTATTGATCTATACTTTATTTTCAAGTTTAGAATATATTAACTTCAAAAGCCAGAGAAGGGTTATGCAAACTTATAAGGAGTATTTTTAAAAATATTCATGATCTAAGGAAAAAAAACTAAAAAGGATTAACTGACTTCAGATTAAGTAAAATATATAATTTAGAAACGTAAGTGGTATTATTCAGAGTAAAGACAACAATTAGGCTACAAGAAATACTACAAAATTCATAAAAAGCATTCCTAAGTAACAACTAAACAAAAACATGCATTCCTTGCTGTTCAGTGAATGTCTTTTAAAATACTTTTCTTTAAATTTTTTTTCCTTAAAAAAATAATTCTGGGAGACTTTTCACTCTTGCAAATAGTAAGTAGTGAGAATTTCCACCAAATGAACATTTATGAAGTACTGAGCACTGGAAGAACAAGAGATAATTTTCAAAGGTAAGTGGAGTATGATTTACATAGTGTAAGTAAAATGCACTCCATGGAGCCATGGACTTCATAAGGGGAGGACAGATGGCAATTCCTATACTGTGTAGAACTCCCCCAGCTAGGACAGTAGATCCTATAGACTCCCAAACCTAAGCGACAGAGGCCTGAAGATTCATATTAAAGCATGGTAACATGGCTGTTATGCCACAGTGCATACTAAATCCATCTAATCCAAATGCCACACAGGTCACAAACATCTGTGAAATATTCAGCAAGAACTTTTCCTGTAGAAGGGAAAACATCAGTCATCTTTACTTTCCTAGCTAATGGAAACAGATTAACAAATGTCAAAATTAACAGCAACAAGGAAATTCCCTCCCAAACAGGCCTCCCTAGAGGTAGAAAATTAAAGCAGCACACACACTGTTTAAATTCCAACTCTACCAGGAGACAAAACTGTTACTAATCTGAAATTTCATGAATGGCTGCTGCCTAGGATACTGAAGACACAGACCATGGGCATTAACTTATCCCTGAATTTCATATTCAAAACTTTCACATTAATTCTATTATGACAGTTTTTACTAAAATATATTTTAACTAAAAAAAAGTGCTTGCTTTCATAAGCCACATACTTAAAAAACATCACTGTAAACATTACACTAACAAACTTTTATAACTCATCGCTAATATGAAGTTATGTTTCAGATGGGCAGATTTTATTCTTATTTTTCCAGTTAACACTGCTTAAAAAAAAATTGTGCCTCCAAATGTTTATATTTTATACACTTCAACAGGATTTTCCAGGAGTTAATAGAAGATTCAGTTTAGCATGGACAAAGAATGAATTTCTCTGTTGATGCATTTCATTGAATTTTCACCTGTGGTATAACTGAATTAGTATTTCATATAATACATATTTGATGCCTCTCTAAATTCAGCTGGGCTAAGAAGGAAAAAAAATGAATGATGAAAGAATAGTTTCAATATTCTTTATAAGTTACTTAGGTCCAATGAGAACAAAGTTCCAATTCCAGACGCTGAATATGACAGAGGATCCTTAGCCTCTTCTAAAGTAACAGGCAATGTAAAGCCCAAAAGGAGCTTAGTGTGGGCTTTAGAGCTGTCAGTCATTAATAGGGCAGACTTGCAACAGCTTCATCAAGACTGGAGTTTAGGTTTATCATTTTTAAAGAAGGACAATTCTGGGTTTCAAAGAAAAGTATTTGAAGGTATTTCCTCCATTATATATCTGCACAGGAGATAGTTTCTTCATTTTTTTCTGTGCAGTATAAATCTGCATGGTATAGTATATTTCTGAAAAAAGCAATAGATATTATTAAGAAAATAGACACTATTTCTAAATTTTGTTAGGAATAAAAAGGCACCACTGATTTGAGGTTGTGTCCTGTTGTCACTGACCACTGACTGTGAGTTTGTTTATTTCAGCACTTGTTCATATTAAACCTTTTTCTGGGTAGGACTACTTAGGACCATTACTGTGGTTTCCGGACCACAAACAAAACACATTCATAGTAGTATTTCATCATAGAGAGATCATTCACAGTATATGTTGACAATACAGATTCCTTTTCCACCTGTAAAAAAGCAAAAATCATAAGATCATTACTGCAACACAATTAACAAAAACAAGAAGTTAATAGTTGTAGGCACTATAATAACTATATTTAAATATAGTTATACCCCCCCCATAAGACTGGTAACATTCATAATCCCACATACAAAGTAACAGGCCATGTAAGTTCATCATCACACCACTAATAGGTGGTTAAAAATGGCTTCAAATTTAGGCAGTCAACTACAAAGTGCATAAATGCATTGCTTCTCTTTATTCTTAAGAATAAATCCATTATTTTGTAAATGAGTGTAATAGTCCTAAATAAGTAAAAAACCAACTCAATAGCCAAAGTGCCATAAAGTTTTATTTAATATGGGGTGGCTGAGGGAAGAAAGGCCAGGCAGTATAAAATAAGATAGAACTGTTTCTTTGATATCTGTCTTCTTTAGAGCCTGTCAGTGAAAGATTAGCCAGACCATTATCAGCTACCATTATTGAAGGTCTATTTCAACAGGAATTACAGCTTTTCCTTTAAATACATATTGTCCCAAATCTTTACAACTAAGAGAGCTATGTAATAATACCTCTTCTATCTGGATGAGAAAAAGTAAAGTTAGTAACTTCTATAACACCTATATTCCTGTTTAAAGGCTTTTCAAGTTCAACACTGGCAGCGTCTTTCTATTCTTACCTCCAGCTGGAATCCATACTGCAGAACAACATTTTTGATATCCTCATAGCTCAATTCTATAGAAAGTTCATTTGCCAGATTTTCAAAATGGTACAGCAGAGGACCTATGGTTTGAAGAAACTATGAGTTACATGAACATAAGCATGCACTAACAGTTTTGTACACTTAATTCCAGATGTAATAGTTGAGTAGGAAGTAAGGTAAACATGAAAAGATTCACTACATTTGCTGAGGACAATTATCCAACCTTCTAAAACATGAACCCATCAGTTTCAGCCAAGAAAACATCATATCACAATTGCATTCTCAGATTACTCAGTCTTGTCTTTACCTCTGATTGAGTTAATCATAAATCCTACATACAAGTTAGCTCCATTTACACTCCCCAGACAACATACTAAGATGGAAGGAAAGGAAAGGAAGGGGAAAAGGAGAAGGAAAAGGAAAGGAAGAAAAAAGCAACGGAGAAAGAAGTAACAAGTGAGACAGTTTCTGCTCCTAAGAGGCTTTACCATCCGGTCATCCTGTGGGCAAACATTTTCATCTCCTTTAGTTTGGAGGTAGGCTTTTTCAAAGTAGCCCAGGAGGCCTTGAACACCAGATCCTTTTGCCTCAGCCTCTAAATGCTAGGCATCTAGCCATGCTGTCCCCACTTCTATTTTTACCTTACCTAAACCACTAGAATAAATGACCATGAATATAATTTATATGTTAGCACACTCTTCTTTAAAAGCCTACTCTTACTGAGACAACTTTTGGCCATCGGATCAGTCCTAAAGTATATCAAAGCCTTTTTACAGAATGTAGAGCCTCACAGCAATCTTTATAGTCTTCAAAGCTTATTTTATGTCTGTTCCTGTTCTACTTTTTAAAAAATTGTTTATTTTATGTGCATGAATGTTTTGCCTGAAAGTATGTATATATACCACATGTAGGTCAGAAGATGCAACAGGACTTCCTGGTTACCAGAGTTACAAAAGGTTGTGAGTCACCACCATGTGGGTGCTGGGACTAAGCCTGGGCCCTCTGCAAGAGCAGTAAGTTCTCTTAACCACTGAGACATCTCAATAACCCCCTTGCTCTGTTGTTTTAAGAGAATCTGAAAATACAGTTTTGTCTAGGTATACACTCACCCAGTAAATCACATGTTACTACTGATGTGGACTGAGCCCAGTCCACAGTGGGCAGTGCCATCCTTAGTCAGGTGGGCCAGGGTGTGTAAGAAAAGTAGACTACGCCAGAGAACAACAACCCAGGAAGAAGAATTCCTGTTGTTTCTGCTTCACACTCCTGCCTTGATTCCCTGCATGACTGACTATATAATCTGTAAGCTAGAATAAGTCCTTCACAGTACATTTTTAAAACTCTTCTAATGCAGTGTTATATCTCACACTACCTTCAGGTAAGTATCAGCATTCTCTAGTTTGCAGACTAAGCATCAAGCAATATATAAAGATGAATGTGGTGTATATGCATGTGTGCACACAAAGGTCTGAGGATGACACTGGCTATCCTTCTCTATCATTCCCCACCCTATTTCTTTGAGACTGGGTTCTCTCACTGAACCCAGGACCATGTATGGTGGTGGCCAGCAAGCCTCAGTGATCCTCTTATCTCTATCTCCAACAGTGCTGAGGTTTGAGGCATGCTCATCTGGCTCTTCATTTTATAAGATTTATTTTTATTTTATTTATGTGAGTGTGTCTGTGTTGAGTATATGCCACATTTATACAGATACCTGCAGAGGTCTGAAGAAGGTATCAGATTCACCCTGTGCTGGAGTTACATACAGGCTGTTGTGAGCCATGAAACATGGGTCTGGGAACAGTACTCTGGTCCACTGGAAGAGTAGCAAGTGCTAGTAACCTCTAAGCTATGTCTCCAGGCTACATACCTGCCTTTGTATGTGGGTGCTAGGAATCAAATTCGGGTCCTCATGCTTGCATAGCAAGCACTCCCACCTACATAACCATCTCACCAGCCCAAAGAAGCCTTTACGTTTCTTTTAAGTCTACCACAATGACTAACTAGTAAACGCTGATTGTATAACTTAAGTGTTTATAACATTACCAATCAAGGACAATGGCTGTGGTGTGACTACTTTCTGTAGTCTTTTGTTATAAACTGTGCTGTGACAGACATCTCCACATATTTCAGATCTTCCCTTACACAAAGACATTTCTTGAGTCAACAACTATTTTTACTGATGTGGTTCAAACTGCCAAAAGAGTTACAGAAGGAAGGTCTCTTAGCTGAAGTGCTTGAGTACAGGTGTTTGAGGTTTTAGAATATTTACATATACAAAGGAGGCAGAGGAGGGGACTGAGTCTAACCACAAAACTAGTTTCATACATACTTAATCGCGTAGCCTGATAGCTTGTCTGGACAGTCCTGGACTACCAAGGGCTTTCATTAAAGGAAGGTTCTAACCAATGAGTTATAACTTTAAACTCTAAAACTAATTTTGCACAGTAGTTTTAGTGCACAAACATGCTGCCTGTCATCTGTCAGATGAGATCATGTATGAACTCTGTCACTTGGCATATCAACATTTTAGAGCAATTTAGACTTTCAAGTTCGGAGAGATCTGTATAGATTTTCACTCACAACTGCGTAAGAAGAACTGTCTCAAAACCTTATTGGGGTGAGAAGCCATGGTACTGTTACCTGGAAAACAGGTCAGTAGTCTCTTGCAGAATTTGTTACCCACTCATCATCTATAACTAAGAAATTTCTTTACTAGGTGCTAACCCAAGAGAAATGAAATCTTACAGCCACACTTAAGATTCTATGCCAAGTGTCAATAGCAACTTTATTCCTAACTAGCAGTCTGGCAATAAATCAAACGTCCATCCACTGAGAACTGATAAACAAAATGTCACCCATTCATCCAGTATGTATCACTCAAAAATAAAAGGGTACAACACGTGGGTTACATAGCGACCTAAGTAAATCTCAAAAGCATCATGTCAGACAATGGAAGCCAGATACAAAAAGCACTACACTATCTGGTTCTGTTCATATATTCTGAAAAGGGGGAGACTGGACTTACAGAAACCCAAACAGCAGTTCCAGATAATTTTTCAATTATCATCTCTCTTCATATTGAGAAACAACAAAGATGTATTTTCCTTGATCATAAAATATATAGAGTAAGTTCATAATAGAAAGTTAAGGCAACATGAAATAGCACGAAAATAAAATAAAACCATCTTTAATCTATTCACTGACACTCAATGGAAAATATACTGAATCTCCTTTGCAGACTTTCCTTGATGCACAGTATGGAGTATTACATATATGGTTTAGCATCATTAGGATGGTTGAGAACCATTGCTATAAGGCATTTTCTTAATTAATGGTTGATGGGGGAGGGGGCAGCCCATGGTGAGTAGTGCCATCCCTGGACTGGTGGACCTGGGTTCTATAAGAAAGCAGACTGAGCAACTTATGAGGAGTACGCCAGTAAGCAGCACCCTCCATGACCTCTGCATCAGCCTCCAGGTTCCTGCCCTGCTTGAGTTCCTGTCCTGACTTCCTCCAATGATGAAAAGCAATGTGGAAATGTAAAGCTAAATAACACCCCCCCTTTTTTTTTGTCTATTTACTTTTGGTCATAGTGTTTCATCATAGCAGTAGTAATCCTAACTGGGACAGCAGCTATGTGCAATCTATAACTGCAACACAAGCCTTCTCCAGACATCAACCAGGCTGGCACCTTATCCTTGGAATCCCATCTCCAGAACTATGACAAAATAAATGCCTTCTGTTTACCCAACCTGTTAGCCATTGTTTTAGTAGCCCAACCTAATCAAAAGATCAAAGACATTCTTGCAATGTTTGATGAGGTAGTTTGAACAGATTAGAGAATAGAAAGATATCAGGGAGGCATCAGAATCATCTTGAGACATCTAGACTTTTTTAATCCATGAAAGACAAAGCTAGCTTGGAACACAAGAGCACTATTTGAATCAAAAATACTGACAGAGAATTAACACAATAGTGGAAACTATGCAACTGGGTGGCAAGAACAAAGAGCCAGCACTTGGTACGGAAAGTAAAGAACACTAACAATATCCGTAACACACCAATATTTAGAGAAAACTAGATTCTTTATTATTTCTAAAGATTTTGCTTTTAATTATATGTATATGTGTGCGTATGTGAGCATGAGTGCTGATGCCTGTGGAGGCTAGAGGCATCTGGAGCTCACCTGGGGTTACGGGTGAGCCACGTGATGTGAGTGCTGGGAAATGAATTCCCAGCAAGAAAAGTATGCACTCTGAACTGCAGAGCCATTTTTCTGGCCCTGATTATTATTTGTAATATTCTTTAACTTATACATGCAAAATATTCTATTTCTGAAGTATTAGGATAAGGTAGGTGTTTTAATTATAATTTCTCAGATTGTTTTGAAACCTGTGTCTAGATGACTAGAAAGTCTAACTGTCCTCTTGTAAGTATCTGCTCCATGACGTCTGCTGTTCACGACACATAAGACACACTGGAGCATAACTACTTTTAGCAAACAGTCCCCCTGCTTAGAAGGGCCAACTTTGTTATATACATAGAGGCCCTTATATAACTTTAATAAAATATTAATAAAACAAGTGTTCATACACAAAGTTGCTTGTATCAGTTAAATCAAGTACCTCAGAAGGACAACAAACTATATCATAGCTCAGTAACTAGGAACCAAACCTTCAATTATGTATATACAGGATCATGTTAACACTAAGCACAAACTAGCAGTGTCAAGCTATGAGCCTGCCTCTTGCCACAAGTAAACTCGAAACCTTTCTGCTAGTTATTGAACCAGGTCTCATTTTCTTCCACTGTTAGTAACTAGTGCCTTTTCATTAGGGCTGCTCTGAGAGGCTGCAGATGGAGCTCAGGGGAAAGAGAACTTGTCTAGGTATTCAACATCCTACTTTAATCCTCTAGGACTACAAAACAGGATAGGGCTGCTATGAACTTAAAGTATTTATAACAGCGCCTAAATCACAACACACAGGTCCTCAGCAGTATCCTTAATCATTCCTTGGGCCAACTTACCCAAAGCATTTACTTTTAAAGTTCCAAGGTTTAAGATGTAATTCCCTTTTTTTTTTTTTCGGGGTGTGTGTGTCGAGAACAGGGTTTCTCTGTAGCTTTGGGATCTGTCCTAGAACTAGCTCTTGTAGACCAGGCTGGCCTTGAACTCACAAGAGGTCCACCTGTCTCTGCTTCCCGAGTGCTGGGATTAAAGGCATGTGCTACCACAGCCCGGTGAGATATTTGATTCCTTTTTTTTTTAATAAGGCTTATTTATTTATTGTGTACACAGTGTTCAGCCTCCTTGTATGCCTGCAGGCCAGAAGAGGGCACCAGATCTCATTACAGATGGTTGTAAGTCACCGTATGGTTGCTGGGAATTGAACTCAGGACCTCTGAAAGATCAGCCAGTGCTCTTAACCTCTGAGCCATCTCTCCTGCCTGAGATATTTGATTCTTATGATGACTGCATTTTACAGCTGTTCTCATCTAATCTTACAAAATTCTGAAGAGAAAGTAGGAAGATTAACTACTTCTAGCCTTGGTCCTGATGAAAAAATTTCTAGTAAAAATAAAATCAATACACAATACAATTGTCAGAACCTCAGCAATAAACTAGGTCTTTATGTATGCCCTTCTCTGTGCTAGAATTATCATCAAAGTCTCATATTCTAAGCGTGGTTAACTCTGAACATAGGGCACACATCACACTTAAGGAAGACATGCAAACTTAAATGAACTACCTTTAAGAGGAGAAAATAGGCAATTACCTTTTAATTCTTGATAAAGGAACAAGGCATACTCATAATTTTATTTCAGTACCAAGCAAAAGGCTCAAAGTACAAGGTATTTTTGCATGTATGAAATTGTATTTCTATTGCTTCTTAAACTCATGATAGTTAGAAAAACTATTTCATCTACTGGGAGGAGAATTCCATGATGGAGGTAAAGTCCTTCCTTTAAAGATTAAAAACAATAAAAAAAAAAAAAGCCGGGCGGTGGTGGCGCACGCCTTTAATCTCAGCACTTGGGGGGCAGAGGCAGGTGGATCTCTGTGAGTTCGAGACCAGCTTGGTCTACAAGAGCTAGTTCCAGGACAGGCTCCAAAGCTACAGAGAAACCCTGTCTCGAAAAAACAAAACAAACAAACAAAAAAAAAAAAACAATAAAAAACATTCTTTGTTTTTTTGTGTGAACTTCTCTTTTTGAAAATAGATCCTTCTCTCATACAATACATCCCAACCAGTTTCCCCTCTCTCCACTCCCCAACACATCCTGTGTCCTACCAGATCCACTCACTCTCCCTCCATTTCCTCTCCAGAAAAGAGAAGGTCCCCAAGACATGACAGCCAGACAGGACCAAGTAAGATACTTAGTATCAAGACAAGGCGGAAAGCCCTCATGGAGGCTGCACGAAGAGTCGCAAGAGCAGGCAAGAGTCTGAGATACACACACTCCCACAGTTAGGAGTCTCACAAGAACATCAAGCCATAACATATATGCAGAGGACCTGGTGCAGACCCATGCTTGCTGCTTCAGTCTCTGAAAACACTCTCCTCTTAACTGAATGAAACACCACCACCAGCATGGAGTGGGGGAAGATTACAAGGGCTGAGATGAAGCAGCAGACTGAACTCCGTATGTGCTGATGAGAGGATCATCCCCATGCTTAGATTGCCACTGCTTTCAGGTTACCACCCACCTGGATGTGGTCCTAGCAGATATTACAACATGATTACAATGTTCACAAGCATCTGGGACCGTGCCACTACCAAATGGGAAAAAACTCTAACCCTCAGACTGATGGGTAAAATATTAATGAACATTAAAGCACTTACCGAGGTTTATCCAAATTCCACCTGGTTTGAGTATTCTCCATATCGTATCAATATAATCAATTACATTGTGAGCTGTGTCTATGAAGAAACAGGTGGCAATACAGTCCCAGGTATCTAATCAACAGAAATCAGACCATTGCATCTGTTATTGTTTTTTCTTTCCCCCCATACCTGCCAACTAACTCTTGCAGAGTACTAATATTTCATTTACCTGAAGGGTTACAGACACTATACTATTACAGTGTAGTAGATACAGTAATCAATTTGGAAAACACTTATTATTAACACATCAACACATACTACCAAGTGACACTGTGAAAGAGTTGCTCAGCATCTACCCTCAACTGTAGCCTTTAGTTTTACTATGTTTATTCTGTGATGCTTGTAACTAAACCTAGGGTCTTGAGCTAGGAAAGCACTCTGTGATGGCCTACCCTAGCTCTCATCTAAAAATCTGCGTAAGCAAAATAATCATCATCTTGATTTTTGAGTTCTGATTTAAACCAATGTTAATCACTGATTCTGGCAGGTTTTAGAAGTAGGCCTTTCTTGCCAATTTGAGAAATGATGACATCAAAATACCCGAATACCCACCATGACTTGATCATCAGGGAGAAGTTGGCTGGGAAAGATTCAGCACAAAGGTGGGCCCTCAACTAGAAAACTGTTTAGCTCTTGTAAGCTGTTCCAGGCAGAGGTAAGGACCAGATTCAAGATGTACTATCTATTCTAATCCTGATGTTGTAAAAGTGCCCAGGCCAAAAGAGACCATCTGTGTCCTCTTCCAGTCAGAGGAAGATGATTCCTTGTGGCACTGTAATGCTTTCCACTATTTCACTATTCTGAGACCTTGCTCCTTAACATTTACTCAACAGCTTAACCTCCCTTAGTTGTTCCATTCTACCTTCAGAATGCAGTTTGTCCCAATCTCAGAATTGAGGCATTTATTTCCTATCTTAGGAAATTAGATACATAAAATCTTTCTGTGTTGCTACTCCCTGCTCCGAGCCATAGTTCGGGGACTTCCTGACCCTCTCAGAGTACAATTCAAACTTCTTGCTTTAAGTTAGCCTAACCAACCCTGTGCCCTCTTATCTCCCTCATCCCCACTACTCACTTCACCACAGCCCCTGCTGAACTCGGCCAAGCACTCTTCCTAAGCCCCTTGCCATCCCTAAACATGTAAGTGACAACCACCTTCTTAGTTTCTATTGCTGGGCTTAGTACTCTACCATATTTTCTTACATACAATACTGCATGTTATGGCCTCTCTCTCTTCCAGTTGTTAAGTCCCTTGTGGCTAAAGACTCTGTCCTGCTAACTGTTGTTTTTGATGTCTAGAATGTACATGGCATTTAACAGGTGGCAAATAGATACTTGTTGAAAGGATATTCTTGCTACTGCTCAGAATTCTGTTTCCCTTCTTCCTGCTACTGCCAGTTCATACTCTTTCCCTTTCCATTCCTGTCTCCCTCCATTGTCTTTAATAACCCACCAGACTGAAATATAACTTCCAACCTGATACAAGCCTTCTACAACTGAGGCTAACCTACTTTTTAAGACACATCACCCATAAAATTTCTTTCCTAGCCAATCTAATCCTGCTGCAGTCCCAATGACCTTATTGTTTTAACTACTCATCTCTGTCCATCATGTCACAGCCTCATTAGAGAGCTCCATTCCCACTATTTCCATCTTACTACAATCACTATACATTTGGACTGTTTTTTAACAGAGTCAACATCTCTTTTTATTTTTAAGATTTATTAGATATAGCCTACAGGCCAGAAGAGGGCACCAGATTTCATTACTGATGGTGAGCCACCATGTGGTTGCTGGGAATTGAACTCAGAACCTTTGGAAAAACAGGCAGTGCTCCTACCCGAGCCATCACTTCAGCCCCAGGTCAGTATCTTTTGAATGTACATATTCCTTTACATTTCCTGTCACTGCCTTTTACATGACCTTGAAAATGTCTCTGACATTGCACACCTTATATTCTGGCATCAAAACAAATGGTTATAACACTGGGTCACTGTTTAGAATAACAGATAAGAACTTTAAATTCTTGCTTTGAACTTACTGCATTCTGAGTAAATCTCCTGAAAGTCTCCTGCTGTCATTGAAAAGTTAGAACCTGGAGGAAGACTGTGGGGGTCAACATCAGGGAAAAAAATGGGTCGAATTTGATCAGCTGATCTCCGATTATTGCTAAACTGATGGATCCAGGGAAAAAGTTTATATTTGTTAATTTCAGAACATCTGTAAAATATGAACATAAGGTTCAATGTTAACTACACATTTTATCAAAAACAGAATCTACTTAACCACTAAAATATCTACTGAAGTTTTTTTTGCATGAAACTAATTAGACTTGAAAAGTGCCAATCTACACTACCCTCAGTTATTGAAGGTGTGTATACATGTAAATGACCAACCATGGATTAAAAGAAACTCAGAGATTCACATGTGCTATTCATTCGAATTAGTAAAAATTGTTAAAATTTTGTTGGTTTTTGAGACAGGGTCTTATGTAGCACAGCCTGGCCTTGAACTCACTGTGTAACTAAGGATGGCATTGAATTCTTGATCCTCCTGTTTCCACCCCACAAAAGCTGAGATTAGAGGCCTATGCCACCACACCCAGCAAAAATGTATTCTTGAACCTAAACCTTGAGTAAAAGCAAGAAAACTCATCTTGGAACTTTTTTTTACAATTTTGTATGTAACCCTTTCCCCCATCTCACCAGCAACAACACAGCACTGCACCGAGGAACTGGGTATGTCACTGTAGTGTGCTACTGAGCCAGCGGACTAGCTCTCTGTCTCTAATGCACTGCACCTGCTGACTTACAATAGTCACTCTTGTCTACTACCTTCTGGTAGAGGACACAGCAGTTCTCAGACCTCATTCCAGATGAGTCAAGTGAGCATGTATGGCCACTTACTGAAAAGTCAGTTAGGGAAAACAGTTACAATTGCTACCATAAACTCTTTACCAAGAAACAAAAGGTAAAAAAAAAAAAAAAGTGAGAAAAACCCATTTTCTATGTCATAATTTAACACTAAAGAGTCTACACACAAACTGTAATTTAATTTCATGGGCTGCCAAATTACTTCCTAAATAGCTGTTGCTTGCCCTGTGTCAACACTGCTAGCTAATTAACACTGGCTACAGTGGCAATTGCTATAACATTATGAATTTACTGTAAATATGATCTATATCAGTCAAGTACTATCTGCTTTTCTTCTAGTTCAAAATTGTTCAAAAATTGGTAAAGCAATTTAATTTTGAGAAATTACTATTTCCAGCAAAAAGTAAATTAAATACCTGTTGAGTACAAAGTTGGAAGAAAAGAGCATAAAAAAACTCCATTCATTTCCTTGACAAGCATAACCTAGCATAGCTATTTCCCAGGCCAATCTTCCTAGTCCAGCACCAGGTACCAGAATATTTACTTTAGAAGGATCCCTGCAATGAAACAAGGCAATTATATCCTGCCCCTCAAAGAGGAAAAAAAAATTAGAAAGAAAAAAAAAAGACAAAATCCATAATAACAACTAAAAATTACTGAATTATTCAATAAGAATAAGCTTACTCAGACTCCTGACTTCTTAAAACTGAAGTATTTCTAAATGTCAATAAAAGATATAGAAGGAATCATTGCGTTATCAAGTGATAATTTTATCTGCCCCCCCAACACTTTTCAGAAAAAAAAACGAATTACATTGTACCTAAAGATTTATAGCAATTCTTATTTCTGGGAAGATAAATCATCAGTGATCCCTGAATTACATATGGGACATTTGAACAATTACTTCATCATGAGGTGGAGAACACTTTACTTTTAAGTTCATACGACACAATGATTAACAGAAACAAATTAACTATTTAGATTTTAATGTATAAAGTCTAAGATTTGATAGATCTCAGGTACAAAAAGGAAAGGGCAGAAGTTCTGGGCACAGTAGCTCATACCTGTAATTCCAGAGTTGGGAGGCTCAAAGGACGGCCACTGAGTTTGAGGCTAGCCTGGCCCCCATTAATTCCAGAGTAGCTTGAGAGAAAAAATAGGTTTGTTTCCACCGCCCTCTTCCCCCAAAAGCGAGAAGTAGAGGGATGAATATCCTGGAGAAAATGGGCAACTGCCTTCTCAAAAGGATTTCATTAAGTAGCCCCAGACTGGCCTCAAACTCATGACCTTCTTGCCACAGCTCCCCTGGTAAGGACTTCTGGGGAAGCACTCATGATGACCCTATTTATCCCATCACACTGCTGTTACATGCTCCTTTTCTCGAAGGTCTGCTAGTGTACATTCACACTGCAATAAGCTTTAGAAGAAAAAAGGTAGGAGCGGGGAACTTTTCTAGGGAACCCTAGCAAATCAAATTCTAGGGTTATCAAGATGGCTCAGTGGGTAAAAGCAGCTGTGACCAAGACTAACAATCCAAGTTCAATCCCTAGGAACAACACAGTAGGAGGAGAGGACCAACTCTTTTGTACTATCCCCTGATCGCCACATGTGCCTCCACATACGTGCATTGGTATACACATGAGTACATGCAGTCACACACACAACTTTTCTTTTAAAGAGAGGAAAATGACATTTGTATAGGAAGCCAAAGGAATACGTGTGTAACCAGTTGGTATTGTCTATAAAAAAAGGAATTTAACTATTACACTTCCAAAATTTGGTTCTCTTACAATTCTATTTCAAACCATTCAAATCTTATTACCTGTTCCCTGAGGTGTGCACTCTCAGAGATCAACATAAGCATTGTGTTCTATAGGGCAATCTTTGCATATTCCATTTTAAAACAACAAAAACAGAAACTGGGGGCCAGGGAAATGGCTCAGTCAGTAAAGTGCTGGCCATGCAAGCCTGAGGACTTGAACTGCATCTCCAAAAACCTCTTAGTCCCAGCACCAGGAAGGCAGAGACAAGAGGGATCCCCAAGGCCTTCTAGCTGAATCAGTGAGCTCAGGTTCAATGAGAGATCTTATCTAGAAAAATAAGATGAAGAACAACTGAGGAAGACATCAGTGTTACCTCTGGCCTCCATCCACATGCACGTGTACCCACACGCACACGTGCACATACTCAAACAACTTACGGGAACTTGAAAATTCAGTCTACAAATGAAGTCCCAAAGGAATTAGCCCAAGGTAATTTAATTTTATAAATCAATTTATGGAACACATGTTTGAATAATACATCTGTCAGGAATGGGCACACACCTTCAATTCCAGAACTCAAGAGATAGAGGCAGGCAGATCATTGTGAATTTGAGGCCATCCTTGGCTATGTAATGAGTTCAAGCCAGCCAGGTCTACACAATGAAAACTGTGTCTTTAAAAAAACAAAACAAAATTCAGCAAGAACAATTTAGTAACTTACGGAAGATTAGCTTTATGATTTGCTTTTTATCAAAATTTCCCTAACCAGAACCATGAACTTTATGCCAAAAGGAAATCACTTTAAGACCCTGCCTCACAAGTTAGCAAAGAAATACTATTGCAGATCTTTAAACTATTCGTATTATGACAAAAAGGTGTTTTCAAAGAGCCTTAAAACAAATTCAGTAGAATAAATATGATTGATCAAGAACCAAACAAGGAAAGGGGGAAATGGCAAGAAGGTTTTCCTAAATGTGTAATATTAGCTAGATGTTTCCCCCAAAGGTAAAGATATGAATCTTTAAGAAATCCCAAGCATTCCTTGTTTTCACAGAGAGGAGAAACAAACTTGAAAAAGCAGGATATATATATCCTCCTGACACACGAGGGAAAGCTCAGCAGTTCAAGACAGGCGTGAAGAGGAAGACCTACGAGAACAAACTAAACACACAAGTGGACTAGATTATTTACCAACAATAAATACTCTTGACAGAGCTTTATTTAATTGTATTATTTCTTTTTTTTAAGATTTATTTATCAAAAGAAGAGTGTGGTATGTACTCACTCATTAGTGGACCTTAGCCATTAACAAAGGACATTAAGCTTACAGCTCACAAGTCTGCAGAAGCCAAATAGCAAGGTGAACCCAAAGAAAAACATATAAAGATTTTCCTGGAAG
>JAQHUG010000105.1:5188924-5207635 GCA_028555095.1 Dicrostonyx torquatus | reverse complement strand
CCATACTTTAAGACTGCCATCCCACATAACTATTCCTTAGCTATGCTGGACACTGCCCTCATTTACTATCCTTTGACTTTTGAAGAATATCAGCTTAGAAAGTTTATGATTTTACTTCATGAGGAATACTTCTTAGAGCAATCAACAACAAAATGGTAAAAACAGATATGTGTACTAATAAGAGGAAACAAAGATTAATTCACAATTACTTTTAATAATTTAAATTTTCAAATTAAACATTTTGGGCAAAATTGGCTTAGATTCCTGTATCATCAAGTAGTAACATGTTGCTGTAAAAGTACATTGAAAAGGTCTGGATAGCCGGGCGGTGGTGGCACACACCTTTAATCCCAGCACTCAGGAGGCAGAGGCAGGCGGATCTCTATGAGTTCGAGGCCAGCCTGGTCTACAAGAGCTAGTTCCAGGACAGGCTCCAAAGCTACAGAGAAACCTTGTCTCAAAACAAACAAACAAACAAACAAAAAAGAAAACAACAACAACAAAAAGAAAAGGTCTGGATATATATTTCAATGACAAAGTACTTGCCCAGCGTGCTTGAGGAGTATAGGCTGAATCCCCAGAATCAAAATAGTAATACTATAGCATAGAAAATGTTTTGAAAATAACTAAAAGCCAGTCCAAGTTGAATTCTGAAAATACAAAGCATATAATACCAAAGCATTAAGCAAATGGAAAATTAAGATTCTAAAGAGTTCCAAATGTAAAATTCACAATTTGTATTTCAAAAGCTTCCTAACTGGAATGGTTACTTTGGGGATTGCTTATTCAGAGAATAAAAAAGACAGCCTCATTTTTAGAAGCTAAATATATACTCACACCTAAGTGTCATTTTGCATCAACCAAACTGGCCAAAATCTAAAAAACCAAACTAGATCAAACAAATATTGGTAAAACTGTGGAAAAACTCAGAATATTTGCACTAATGGTGAATGCACACCACCTTGCAAAATAACAGCATACTCAGTAAAGCTTACTGCTTCATCTGCCCATGAGCTAGAAATTACAAACTTACACACACTCAAGAAACACGAATCACCTTCACTGCAGCATTGTCAAATAGCAAACAAAACCCCAGAGTCCACAGAAAGCCCATTACCAGTAGTCAGGATGAAGAAATTCTAGTTCTACAGTGGAATGCAGAGAAATGAACAAAGCACTACCACAACCGTAACAGATAAAAATCAAGAACACAAATATTTGTTGAAAACAGCAAACTAAAGGACACATGATATACAACTCCATTTTATATATTAAACAATATACTGTTTAGACATCAAGTGAGTGTGCAAGGAAATGAAGTTTCAAGAACACCCTCTGTGAGAAAAAGGAATAGGACAGGTGTGTGTGCGTGCGTGTGTGTGTGCGTGTGCGAGCGCGCGCGCTGCCACAAGTGTGAGCAGACTGTGGGAACGGGGTGGTGGCTCATAGGTATTCAGTGTAGCATTCTTTACATTCTCTGAATACAAATAAAACAAATGCTTCTGTAAAATACAAACGTAAATACCTTCTGTGAAAAGTGAGGACGCACAGGAGAAGCTCATGCTATATATACATGCTACAGTCATGTTTCTAAAAGCACATGTGGCATTCTGGTAGAGAGGCCCTGAGGGTGATGTTAGAGGCCACCTGGGCAGTGGCTGAATGGACTCTGCTTTTTTTACATTGGGGACAGTAGGACCATTCTCAAGTCTTACTACTATGGGATCCTTTTACACCCCCAAGTGTCTTGATAAACTAAGGAAAAATAATGATGATGGAAGTATCATTTACTGAAATTTAGTAACTCTCAAGCATGTAGATAACAGACTGGTTGAAATAAATTTCCACAATACCCACAAGGTAGTTATCATAATAGTTCTCTGTTGATTCCATCGGCCTTCACTGGCTATGAAAACTAGTGAGCATAAACACTTTTTATGATTTGCATATGAAGTTCCTTTCCTTAAAAAAGAGAAAAGCAAAACAAACCCAAGAAACATACACCAAAAGGTTTGGTTTCTAGCTAACAGCACTTTCTGGGGGAGGTTCTAGAAACTCTAGGAGGTAGCTGGAGGTGATAGGTCACAGGACCAGGGGACACACTTTTGGGAATCTTTTCCTTTCATTTTTCCTTACCCCTTCCCTTCTTTTCCCTCCCTCCCTCCCTCCCTCTCTCTCTCTCTCTCTTTCTTTCTTTTTTCCAAGACAGGATTTCTCTGTGTAGCTCTGGCTGTCCTGGAACTTATTCTGTAGACCAGGCTGGCCTTGAACTCAAAGAGATTCCCCAGCCTCTGCCTGCCAAGTGTGGAATTAAAGGCATTGCGCCATCACACCCGGATAGTGTCCCCCTATCTTCACAACTAACACCTGTCTCTGAATGACTTTTCTTAGCCCCACAGTGCAGAGAGTACTCAAGGGCTTGCTACTGAGCAAGTGCTGCTAGATGCATGCTGTCCCCTGCCCTCCTAGTCATTTTTCTAGGTACAACTTCCATCTTTATCACTTTCAAATCTCCACATTTCAGTAAGAACAACAACAAACCAATGCTGGGCATGCTGTTGCTTCTAGCTGCTCATGGAGACTATGTATCACTCAGGCAGCAGGGGAGGTGTGCTCTATTTACTTATTACTTATTCGGAAGCTGTATTTACTCAGACAACGGATAGGTTAACAGCAGAACTGGATAAAAGAAAGCACAGTCCTTAGCCCCCAGTGATCTAGATGTCTTCAGGACTGCCAGAAACAAGACACTCTGGGATATCCTTAAAGGGTTTGGGCTGAGGGTCTGCAGCTTCATGAGGTACAGCATATGTTTATGGACAAGCCCTGAAAATGCTCTCCCCACACACAAAGTTAGAAAAGAAACAAAACAAAACAAAAACATGGGGAGAATTTGACCAGAGCTGAAAGCAGTCTGATCTTATGATGCTATATTTGGGGTAACATAGCTATTATGGAAACTATAAGCTAAGGCCCACTAGCTATTTGGTCATTTTGTAGCCTCTTTCTAAAGCAGCCATCCAAGCTCTTTTGTTCACCCAAGTATTACAAGCTGAACATCTGTAAAGACCTCATTGGTCAAACATAGAAATTTTTTGATGGCACACTCTGCTTTTCATGAATATCTTCAAACATCAGATTTTTTGGTACACTCAGGAGCCAAAAGGCATTTCTTGCCCTGTGATCTTTAATCTAAGTCTTCTATTCACTATAACATTTAGTGGTAAAACCAAGCCCTCCAAAATGTGCTAGGAGTCTACTGACTAATGATGAAAAGACATCTACCTATACTCTAACTTGGAACTCTAGCAACAGGTGGTGGAGCACGTGATAGATCGCTAGACCTATCAAGTCCGAGATAACTCAATCCTAACTTTCAATTAATTTCTCTCTGTCCTGAGTGAGGAGTACAGACACTTCAAGGCCAGACTGTCAAAAATGCTGGAAAGCAACACAGTGCTTGCTATACCCCTCACTTCTCAGTGGCATTTTAAAATTATTTATTACTTATGCTATACTACTTTTCCAGAGATTTGGAGTCTCTCACACAGACAGTACTTACAAATAAAGAAAAACTTTAATGAAAATTCCCCCAATCCTACATTCAACTGTTAAAGAGAGAAGAAAGCACCGGGAACCATGTTACAGCTAGAAAATGCATACAGCATTCTTTTCTATATGGCAACACTCAAGATGAGTCCAGGTCATAGGTCCTCTCCCCCAGGCTAAGGGCTCACCCAATACCTAATAATAAGCACCAATTCTTGGCTCCAATATACTAAAATGAATACAAATGCCTAAGTTTAACCAAGTCTACTATGTACCAAGGTGTTTCCCAAATTCTTTCTACACTTTTCAATAGTAAAATGTGCCACTATCACAGAATAACCCCTTCCTTCTGAGTTTAATTAGTAAATTATTTCATCAAAATCTTTGATCTAAGAACCAGTCTGCCGTGAGCCTTGAAGTGTAGGTAGGCAATAGTTGGAAAGACTGAGGTTTTGGATTCCATGCTCCTGTCACACCTGCCACAACATAACCATCAGATTATAAATAACTACTCAATTCAAAAAACTGGAGAGGGTTGTATCGGGGTGCTTTGTGCTACTATGTTTTACTCGTTAAAAATAGAGCTTCAGCCGGGCGGTGGTGGCGCACGCCTTTAATCTCAGCATTCGGGAGGCAGAGGCAGGCGGATCTTTGTGAGTTCGAGGCCAGCCTGGTCTACAAGAGCTAGTTCCAGAACAGGCTCCAAAGCTACAAAGAAACCCTGTCTCGAAAAACAAAAACAAAAAAATAGAGCTTTAACAATATTACTAAATGCCGTGACATTAAAAATAAGTAAGGCTCAGTCCATGCCCTTGGGGGGGGGGACACAGCTGGGCAAACGAATTACATATATAAACAACTGTACTACTAACACAAAGGTTCCATCTAAATGGTCTGACCCACAAAGGGTCTTGTCCGTCTCTCTGGTTCCAACTACAGGCTCAGAATACAGCGATCAGGGGACTCTATCACTTACCACTTACCAGGATAAATCTATTATCTTTGCCCCAAAATCCAGGCGCACGAAGACCCTTTCAGACCTGCACTTACACACTTTGATTAGACTATCTGGACACCTATCTAGACGAAACGTTAAAGTAAGGAAGTTGGATTACGAACGGGGCGCATACTTTAGGGTCCTGCAACCATGCCTAGCCCACGAAAGGAATTTCATTCTTACTCTCGGACTACAAGAACGTAAAGCCGGCTCCGATGCCTGCTGTCGTTCCCTTCCCAAGCTGCACATTTTGGAATTCCGGGATCACTTCTACCCTTCACCATCCGGTTTGAGCCACTCAGCGGCGCCGTTCACTTCTCTAGGAAAGTGCACGCTCTTTCGGGCGGCGCCGGGAAAAAGTGGGAAAGCCGTCCCCGGGGAGCGCGCGCAGGTGATCCGCGAACCCGCCCGCCACGAGGCTGCCCGGCGGGCTGGGGGCGCGCCTTACCCGTAGTAGCGGAACGCGTTGATGACCTTCCAGAAGTGCTCGCGCTCCAGCCGCTCCTCTTCCTCGGAGGTGGGGCGCGCGGGGGGCCCGGCAGGCGCGGCCGAGCCCAAACGCCCGGCGGAGAACTGCACCTCCAGCTCCTCGCCGCGCCCGCCGTCCTGGACCGGCAAGGGCGCGGGCGGAGCGCGCCGCCGTCGCTGCATCGCCGCCGCGGCCCACGGTCTCAGCCGCCTGCGTTTCACCGCGCCGGACTGCGTGGTGGCGGACGACTGGGCCTCCTCTAGACGGCGCCCGCCGCGGCCACGGTCCCCGCTCGCGGCGCGCCCCGCCCCCGCCGCCCTCAGGCCTCCATTCGCGCTGCGCTCCGCCAGGGTTTCGGGACTCGCGCACTCGGCGCGCACGCGCTGACAACGAGGCCAAGGCCGCGGCCGCCCGCGCTCATTCGCTGCCGCCTGGCTTCCGCTCAGACGCGCTGACGTACAATGGTACAAGGACGCTTAGGGGGCGGGGCTTAGGGTCAGGTGGAGGTGGAGCTCCTCGGTGGGGGAGGGGCTGAGCAGCGGGCACCTGTGAGAGCGGAGTGGGCAGGGCCACGGGCGTGACTGACTGGATGGGATAGTGCGGGCTAGAAGAGAAAGGAAAAGTGTGTTTCCAAAAATTGATTTCGAATGTTTTAACTTTAGAAACTCAAAAAGGGAAGGTCATACGTTCCCCTTTTAAACTCATTTTCTTAGTGGATTCCCTTTAAGCACCCAAGGAGCTGGGAGGCAATAGGTTGTTAGCGACCTATTGCACACTGTAACCCCACCCTGGTACAGAGGCAACCTTCTGTAATCCCAGCTACACTGGAAACCGAAGCAACCTGTGTAGCACTATGATATAACAAGATCCTGTCTCAAAACACAAGAATGCATACAAAAAGGCTGTATCGCTATTTGATGGCAGATGTTTGTGGAAGCCATGACAGTCCGGGATCCAGCAGTTGGCCCTTGGCCATTCTGGGTCTGACCACTTCCTCTCTTTTGCTTAACTTTCCTTTGTTTACTTTCTGCTTCAGTTCTTCTCTGGACTCAGTATTAAAACAGCTGCCCTTACCTGCACTTGATGTTATTCTAGACAATAACTCTTTCTGATGAATTAGGTACACCACCTATCAAATCAGTTTTACAAAATAATAGTAAAAAGAAAAGTTAAGCACACTCAACAATCACAAACTTTGTTGAGAAGATAGGATACTGAAAAGGAACTAGCTTTGTAGTTTTATGATTTAAGTTAATTGAAACGAAAGCAATGCTAAAAAAGTTTTACTTGTATGCTAAACTTAGATTTTACATGAGAATTCTCTACACTTTTAGTGAATCTTTTGTTTTTTCTTTGATTTTTCGAGAAAGAGTTTCTCTGTGTAATAGTCTTAGCTGTCCTGGAATTTGCTTTGTAGACCAGGCTGGCCTCAAACTCATAAAGATTTGCCTGCCTCTGCCTCCCAAGTGCTGGGATTATTTGCCACCACTGCAGGGTGTGTATTTTATTTTTTAATTTTTTTTATTTATATATCTGTGGAGTGGGGGTAAAGCCTCATGTGTGCGAGTGCTTACAGAGGCCAGGAGAAGCCTGGAACTGAAGTTACAAGCAAATGTGGTTTGGAACCACATGGGAACCTCACACTACCACCTATGGGAAAACAATTAAGCATTATCAACTGCTGAGTCATCTCTCCAACCTCCTATTTTTTTAAATGGAAACATTACCTCTATTGATAGTTTAGGATTACCAGAGAACATTCTATAAAAATAGGGGGACCAAATTCCCAAACAAGTGTAAAATTTCAGCACATTTTTGGTTGTGAGCCTAGCCTCGGGAGGCAGAGGCAGGCGGATCTTTGTGAGTTCGAAGCCAGCCTGGTCTACAAGAGCTAATTCCAGCGCAGGCTCCAAAGCCACAGAGAAACCCTGTCTCGAAAAAAAAAAAAAATTCAGCACATGAGCTAATACCCTTTGTAGGCATCCTCTCCTTTTGCACTGTCTCCCAGCCTTTTAAACCTTCCCTGGGGCAGCCATGTTATCTTGGGCTTCAGAAAACTCTTCTACCTGCACTCACCCACATACAAAGTCATGCTTGGCATACACCATAGCAAACCTGTGATCTAGATCACTCTGAGGCTCGACAATGTCTATGATCTTGCCCAGAATGCACACAGCTCATTGTCTCTTCTCTAGGTCTCCACTGGGTCATGGTCATATGTAGCCATAGGAGAATAGAGTCTTGGGTTGGTCTGGAATTCTGTTGAATAAATATTTAGGGCTCCATCAAATCTAAGGGGAGCAGTATTGGAAACACCATTGGATGACAAGGTGGTTCAGGTCAGTGTAGGTTGGGTCCTGGTTATGATGGTTTCTCTGGCAGATGTACCTGGAAGTTTCTGTCCCACTTGGTCCTGCAGTCGTTCAGTTCCAAAGAAAGCACAGAGGCTAATATTAATTATAAACTGTTTAGTCTATTAACTCAGACTTATTATTAACTAGCTCTTACAACTTAAATTAACCCATAATTCTTATCTATGTTTAGCCACAGGGCTTGGTGCCTTTTCTCAGTGCAGCATTTTCAACTTGCTTCCTGTGAGTCTGGGTTACAACTGCAGACTGAGCCTTTCCTCTTCCCAGAATTCTCCTAGTCTGGTTGCCCCACCTATACTTCCTGCCTGGCTACTGGCCAATCAGCATTTTGTTAAACCAATATAAGTGACAAATCTTTACAAAGTACAAGAGCATCATCCCACAGCAGACAGATGTCATAGATGGTTTCATACCTGCCGTGAAGGCAAGTGCAGAGTGCTCTAGGAAAGAGGGGTGGTGACCAATGGAAAACTCTGCATTGCCAAAACCAGGAAAGTCATTCCATCATTAGGGACATTAACCAGAAGCAGTGTTTCTAACCAAATCTTCAGAAAAGAGGAACAAGCCTGGAAGACTCGTGAGCTGGTCAGTCATCTTCTAAATTCAGTCCACAATGAAGTCAATGATCTCCTCACCCGTGGTATTATGTCTACATGTACAGACACAGGCAATATCTTTCTTGACTGTGAGGAGTGGAAAAACTGGCCATAGGTATTAACATGAACTTCATCAGTGATTGTGAGTTTCAGGTCTACAAACACTGCCCTGAGCACATGCTTGCCAATGCCTGACTCTCCACATTAGGTGAATAAGGACTCATCAGTAACGGTTCTGTCACTTGTGATCTTGTCATTAGACTGGACCCTGTGTCCTATGCTCCCAGCAGGCATTGCCCATCTGGACACATACTGGTCTGGTCAACTGAGATACAGATGCACTCAAAATCTGAGCCTTTGTAGCATTCCATGGTAACAGCAGAAATTGGGGGAATAGTGTTTCAGTGTAGTGAGTATATGTGTGTGTGTGGGTCTCACTATGTAGTTGTGGCTGGTCAGGAAGTTGGTATGTAGTCCTGGTTGTCCTAAAACCCAGAGATGCCATGGGGTGGTGGTGTTGCACACCTTTAATCCCAGCCCTTGGGAGGCAGAGGCAGGCAGATCTCTGTGAGTTTATAGCCAGCCTGGTCTGCAGAGCTAGTTCCATGACAGCCAGTGATGCACAAAGAAAACAAAAACCAACCAAACAAAACCCTCAAAGATTCACCTGCTTTGGCCTCCTAAGTTTCGTAATTAAAGACCCGAACCCCCATACCCTGCCTTCAGTGTATTTCTTAAGAGTAACACACTAACATGTGGCTCAAATTTCTAAAGAAGAATGCAAAGGAGTACAAATATGTCTTCATCCTAGTCACCTACATTCTGTCTCCAGACACAATCCACCCATTCCTTGTTTGTTCTTCCAGATTTCTATCTAATTCCCATTTTTCTTCAACACTGGTGTTTGGAAATTATGTGCAAGTCCTTATACTATTAGCCATTACTAACTCTGCTCACATAACACACACACACACACACACACACACACACACACACACAAAACCCACACACAAATAACATGTCATAATATTGACCTAGGCCAGAACGGCCTAATTGACACAGTCCAGAATGTCATGGGTAAAGACAATCACTTACCTAGTTTTCTACGTCCTGGAAAATATAGTAAACAGTTGGAAATTCTTCATGTAAAGGATGACTACCCTCTGTTAAAACACAGTGTTTAAGGATCTGTTACAAAGGTGCTTGAGTGTAAACACGGCAATGATTTGCACATAAGGAAACCCAGCAATCTGCATGGGGTCATACCAGCAAGTTCTTGGCGCTGCCATACCCACCAAAGATGCATACCTACATTTTCAGTCCTCCTTATGACTCCTTATTCTAGAATATGATGTAAGCTATTATAATAATGTAACATTTACATCTTTTCAAACAGTTTCCTCCTGTTTTATTACTTCAGTTTTGTGAAGGAGGTGTCACTACCTTCCCTTAACAGGCAAAGAAACAGATTCGGATGAATCAATTTTCTTGCCTGGGACACATAAACCTCAAGTCAGAGAGTCTTCTCTTATTCCCTTTCTCTCTGCCTTTTTCGTGAATGTGTTGGTCGTTTCCTGTTTTTTACACTTTTGAGTTAATGGTCACTAGGAGCTGCTGGAAGTAGGGTTTCTCCTTTTATGTTGTCACTTAATTCTAGAGCTTTCTTGGAAAGTTACTTCGCTTGAATAATGTGTAGAATACATACAGTATCTTTTTTACAGTGTCCCTGGGACAGATGAATGGGATAGATTGAGACCTGTTTGATCTGTCATCTCGATAAATGTGTCTTCTCGCCTCTTCTCAGAGCCTTTAGAATACATTTCCAACTTTCTTTAAAAATACTTTCCTTTCCAGTTAAATCAACCGGACTTATTTCAGGATGCTGAGCTCCCAGTAGTCTCATTATTCATAAGAACCATGGTAAAGGGCTGGAGAGATGATTCAGTGGTTAAGAGCATTTTCTGCTCTTGCTGAAGACCAGAGTTTAGTTCCTAGAACCTACAAGGTGGCTTACAAGAAGCTGAAAATAATTTTTTTTTTAAGACTTCCTTGACCTAACTTATTTGCAATGATTTTCCCCTATGGACATCATCCCAAAACATGAAACCAACCATGGAGATTGAGGTCTATGGAATGTTTTCATCAGAAGGTCAAGTCCAGGAATAGCCAAAATAAATAAATAAATAAAAAAGCACAGTCAAGGTCATGTCCAGGAATAACCAAAAGCACAGTTATACTCTCTTCAGTTATTCTACAGAGCTCTTAAAGAAGCCTTTAAAGAGCCTTCATTTGTCGGTTGTTGATGAGAATGTGGATTGACAGGCCTGCCTGCTCTGGGAATGTGCGGAGAAGTGTGGTGTGTGGTGCGTGGCAGTTTCCAAATCCTTCATCTACTGAGAGAGAAAACTTGCGTGTATTCGCTCCACAATTCATTATGTACAGATGGGCAGTAAGGGTCAGTGGAAGCCTGGAATTCTTTATGAGCTGGTCCTGACAAGGCTCAGGAAGGCTGCCCAGGGAGGCTGGAGTCTCATCTTTGCATGTGTCGTCTTCATCACAACTGAGGGCCACGGAAAGCAGAACGCCCTGGCCATTACATCCCTGGCCGTATTAACACATGGGGCTAAACTACTGAAGACCATCTTGTTTCCAGGGAACAGGAACAGAGATGAGACTTATTTCGGGATGTTGAGTTCCCAGCAGTCTCATTATCCATAGAACCACAGGTAAGGGTTGGAGAGATGGGTCAGCGGTTAAGAGCATTTTCTGCTCTTGCTGAGGATCTGAATTTAGTTCCTAGAGCCCCCATGGTGGCTTACAACTGTCTATAACTTCAGCCACAGCGAATCCAATGCCGTCTTCTGATCTCTTCTGACATATATACGCTCAGGCACGTACACATGAAATATATATTTTGGAAAACAAATACAAGTGAGAAAGGGGTGGGATCTAGGTCCAAGGACATGTGGAGAGGTGTTCAGCCAAGGCTCTAGTAGTTTCTTACAAAACCACACACACACTTACCATGCAGCCCAAAATTCATGTGCGCAGATGCTCATCCCAGAGAATGAAACCATATGTGTACACAAAACCATTGATAAGGGCAGTACAATGTGCCATATTTATTTAAATCTGTATGTAACAAATCTAAAGCTAGGAACCAAAAAAAAGTCAAATATTATTCAGGAGATAAAAGGAAACAGAACAGGCAAAGCTCAAATAAACTATTTTGAGTTGTTTTTCTTTCAAGACAATTTGCAGTAATTATACTACATGCTGGATGTTATGATGTGTTGAAATTTCCCTTTGAGAGACAGCCTAGCCCATTGTTTTGTTTTTTTCTTTATTCTCTCTTCATTTCTGCCTCACTCAAAATTTCAGGATGTGTGGAACGAAGTCAGATTGTGTGCCAGAATATACACAAATAGCCTTTAGCTCAAATCCCAACAGAATGTCTGCTCCTTTCTGAAACCTTAGGAGCTAGGCATGGTTGTACATATTCCCCAGCATCCAGGAGGCTGAGATATGACAATGGTGCTTTCAAGGCTAACTGGCACATGTTGCAAGATGGCATCAAAATAAAAAATTCTTTTCTCAGAACTGAGGGCCAAATCCAGAGCCTTGTTAGACAAGCATTCTACAACTGAATTAAATCCCCAGCCCCTCTAAAAAAAGTTACACATGTGATAATTGTCTTTCTGTGTCTGGGTGACCTCACTGAAAATGATGTTTTCTAGCTCATGTACTCACTCACAAGTAATTCTTTATTTTAGTCATGGGCTCCAGGTTGAAGATGTCATAATTTGGCTTTAAAATAATGATAATACACTGTGTGACTGGGGATAGGTCTCCAGGAAGTGATCATATGGACCGTAAGTAGATCATTATAGTCTTAGAAGAAACGAGTACCTGTTAGTATTCAGACTCCAACTGTGTACACATGAAACGTGGTCTCAAAACAAAGTGAAACAAAGAAAAGCAAGTGTGTCTAATCTTGGGAATTAGAACTGTACGATATGGGTGCCAATTATGTGTGCATAGAGTGGAAAAGCAGGAGGACAGGAAGGCACACAGTGTAGGAGCAGGGCAGCACCAGGGAGAGTCATCTTCCTGCTCTCTTTCCTTTCCCTGGTCCCTAAATCAGACAGGCCATGTTAGCATTCAGACATTGACACTGGCCTGCTCTCAGGGGCCTAGCAGGACACTGCAGCAGCAGCCAGGAAGTGATGTAACATTGTGGCTACCGCAGCCACCAAGTAGAACAGAGCATTCTCCCCACACACATACACTACACCTCTTTATAAAGGCAAACCCTTCCTGCCCTTCTCTCTCTTTCCTTCTGCTCTAGCTCACAGGCTGCCCAGCGCCTCCCCATGTGTGCTCTGTTGTATGGTGTGACTTTGTGCTGCCCCTTGGCTCCAACCACCAAGGTTGCTTTCCCGCCGCTAAACTATGACAGGCAGATTCTTCTTCGTTTTAAGACACTGGAGATCCAACGTTCTAATCTGAAAACCAGGATTCCTGTGGCCGAAGGAGGCACAGATGGAAATCATGAGGCCTTTTGTGTCCCAGAAATAAATTAGCCATTTCCCTATAGGGTTGGAACCTATCACTGTTTTCACAGCTGAGCGACAGAGATCTACAAAGAATTTTCTGAGCCAAACCTTATCTCAGTGCCTCAAGATATTGATATGAAATGTGATTTGGGTGCTGATGGGAGTATTGTAAATCTACTTCTCATCTGGTGGCAACTGCCAAGCATCTCTCCATCTCTCTCTCTCTCTCTCTCTCTCTCTCTCTCTCTCTCTCTCTCTCTCTCTCTCTCTCTCTCTCTCTCTCTCTCTCTCTCTCTCTCTCTCCTTTTCTTGGCACTAAGCCAATACACAGGATTAGCTTTTGTGGCTAATTTGTATCTGTTTTCTTCTGCTTTTTTCATCCACACTTTCAAGTAATTTATTTTAGTCGTGGGTTCTAGGTTGAAGATGTCATAATTCCAGATTGAGAAAAGTTGAAAGAGTACATAACACAGAGTTTTTCTGACTTTTCACATTGTGCCTTTCGTGTGTTTGGCTTACAGTTCCAGGAAGGTACAGTTCATCATGGCAGCAGAAGCAGGAGGCAGTTGATAAAACTGAATGGAAGTCAGGAAGCAGAGAGTGAGCAGGAAGGGGAGTCCGGCTATAAAAGTTAAAGGCCCACCTGCAATGTTCCACCTTCCTCTAGCAAGGCTCCACGTGTGGGTTCCTCAACCTCACGAAACAGCATCACCATCTGGGGACCAGTTTTCAAACACAGGAACTGTATAGAAGACATTTCACATTCAAATCACATTTTGCCCCTGAGCCTTATGGCCTCCTGGCTATCTCATAATGCAAAATGAATTGTTCCAATTCCCAATGTCCCCACAATCTTTAACAGCCCCAACACTACTCAAAAGTCTAAAGTCTCAACAATTTCTTAATTGTGATCCCTTATAGGAATCAAGACGTACATTACATCCTTCCAACACGCAATGACAGTTTTCACTCAGTACCCGCTAATGCTAGCACATGATCAGAGCACAGTGATCAAAACAAGAAACAGTACAACAGAACTAAGCTACAAAGCTTACTTCCGGTCAAGCTATTTTCCCATTACTGTTCCAGAATCTAGTCCAGGTTCAGCATTGTGTATAGCTGTCACGTCTCTCTGGTGTTCTTCAGTTAGAGACAGGTCCTCAGCATTCTTTTTTTTTCTTGGCTATGACACTCTGGAAGAGGACTAGATGTTTCACAGGATGACTTATGGTTTGAGTTTATCTGAGGTTTTCTCATGATTAGACTGAAAGTATCCATTTTTCAGCAGATGCTAAAAATGTCACAGAAGGGACAACCTTCCAGGTGAGTACAGGAAACGGTGTGGTGCCAGCAATGGCCGGCTTCCAAACAAGCAAGAAGCACCAAGTTCCTACAATTTAGTAACAAAAGTCTTGCAGTTAAGACTGACCTGGCAGATGATTATCATTGGAACTATTTGTTAAGAGGCTGATGATATGAATTAGGCAAGGGATGACATAAACAATGGTTACCTGGACAAAGGCTGGAGGACAGGGGTGAAAGTTGGAGTATGAGGAGACTTCTGGGTAAAAATTAAAGGAGTGGGAGGAGATTTGAAGTGTCCAAGAATAAGAATATAAAAATGTAGGTTCCAGAAGTAAGAATGTAAAAATAAAGAAACATAAAGTTGTAAGCCTAGGAGAATGAGAGCAGACTTGTCGGCAGCTTTCTCAGCCGCTTAAGGATTAGCTCTTACCAGTGTGTTGCTTTGCTTTACAACCCATAGCTCGGCCTGCAAGGCTGAAGTGGCCCTCTGCAAACTGAGAGTCCCTCTGCAAGCTGAGGGTCAGCTTTTAGATAACCCCAGCCACTCATGACCAGCAACTAATGTGAGCTGAGTTAACTTTTACCTGACTTTTTGGTTGTGCATTATCTCATACCTTTCCCTGCTACGTAAAACTGATAGCGTCAGAGGAGTGTAAAGCTTTCGTAATCACCATTAGGAAGTGTCAGAGAGAAACAATGGGCTAAATCCAAATACTAGTTTAGCTGAAAAACGCTATTAATGGAAATTGTGAAAGAGGCAATTTGTATCTGCGTTTTACCTCAAGATTGTAAAAATTCTTTTGTGGTATAGGAGGGTCCTTCTGTATTTGGACTGCTTTCATTGGTTAATAAAGAAACTGCCTTGGCCTTTTGATAGGGCAAAATCTTACATAGGCAGGGAGGACAGAATGGAATTCTGGGATAGGGAAGGCACAGGGAGAGCCGCCATGAAATCACCAGAGTCAAACATGCTGAATCTTTCCCGGTAAGACCACTACCTTGTGGCGACTTACAGACTATTTGAAATGGGTTAATTCAAGATGTAAGAGTTAGCCAACAAGAGGCTAAAACTAATGAGTCAGGCAGTGTTTAAATTAATACAACTTCCGTGTGGTTATTTCGAATGTAAGCTAGCCCGGCGGCTGGGAGCCGGGTCGGACTGAACAAGGACCCAGCATGTGCCCATTGCAACACTTTTGTTCATGCCTAATGCTTGCTTCTTGCTATAGAAAGGGAAGTTCGGAAACAGCCTATTTGCCACACCTATACAAGTCCATCCCTGGCTGTGGTCTCAGTTAGCTAATAAGTTTTTTTTTTTTTTGTGCCCCATGGAGATTTTTCTTTCTTTTTTTCTGGAATAAAGTTTACTTCTGATTTAGTAGACTTTGGTGGTCTGCCCCCTATCTTTGCATGACCTTCATGGACCCAAAAGGTTCTGTGTGTGAGGAGACAGAGGAACTGGAGAGAATTACTAGGGTATTGGGATTGTTGTAAATAGAGGAGCGGTGTGCATGTGGGATAGTCCCAGCACCCAGCCCCCAGCTGCTGGATCGCTCAGCCACTGGTTGCCTGCACCCGAAATAACCACGTGAGGACAGTATTCATTTAAACTCTGCCTGGCTTATTATCACTAGCCTTTTCCCGGCTAGCCCTCACCTCATAAACTAACCCATTATAAAAGTCTGTATGTCACCAAGAGGTGGGTGACTTACCGGACGGTCCTAAGGTATCTCCATCTCCTACGGGAGCCTCATGGCGTCTGACTCACTTCCTCTCTTCTCCTCCCAGAACTTCCGTTCTGTCTACTCTGCCCACCTAAGGGCTGACCTATCTTATAAGCCAGGTAGCTCTTTATTCAACCAATAAGAGTAATACAAAATACAGGAGAACACTCCCACATCATTTCCCCTTTTTCTGTTTAAACAAAAAGAAAGGCTTTCATTTTAACATAGTAAAATTACATATAACAAAACAGTTATCAAGTAAGAATTAGTTACCATATTTAGATCTATTTTATGTTTTATCATAACTAAGGAAAACTAAAACTACAACTATCCATTCTTCAATTCCATCAAAGACTCCAGAAGGATATAATATTACCTAAGTAAATAAGAAATAAGCAACTTCTAAAACTCTACAAGTGACAGAGACATCTCACTGCCTGGACAGTCACCCAAAGTTCCTCTTTACCGTTGGGGCATCCATCTTCAGCCTACAGGCCCATAGCGTCCAGCAGACATTTCCATGAAGCAGGAAAATTCAAAGACAGTTCAGTCACTTTCTTTTGTGTCCTGCAAAATGTCTCGCAGACTCTCTTACGAATCAGGAACCCCGAAGGATCATCTCACCTTTAGGCAAGTTCCTTGACCAATTGACAGTCAGGATCTCTGCAAAAAGATTAAAATCCAGTATTAGTTTGCTACAGTGCCTCTGCTATTTTCATTTTCATGAAGCTGGTTGCCTGTTCATGAAACAGATAAGAAAGAGAGGCAGAAAAAGTTGTGCTACCTTCTGCCAACTCATATCCTAGCTTTGGTTTTGGACACTCAGGGTCTTTGCACCCCAGGTGTGGGCTGAGGAGGATCAGACAGAAGCCAAGCATGACACCATCACCCTTGTTTCCTCTGCACAAAAAGGAACCTTCACAGACATTTGAAAAATTGTTGAATGGTTCTTGAAAGAATTATCATGGCCGAGTCATCAGTTAGGGAGATTGGCAGTAGAGCATGGTGGGAGTAGTAAATTGTTCCATGGCCAATGAGACGTCCATACTGTCCAATACCTCTATCTGTCATCATGCGGGACAATAAAGCCAAGACGGAAATGGAATGCAAGGTCATCTTTCTTGACTGTCTCATTCATGGAGAGGTAAAAGAGACACAGACTGGTTTCCTAACGAGGAAGAAGTCTGACTTAGTTTCTATCCCTGACAGCTGGTCTTGACCCTCATAATGAATTGTGGCATATAATTACATGGTAAATCTCTACAATTCCAACTGAAGCAGAGGTTTGCAGCTGACGCCATATTATTGTCAACTGTGGGGCTTTTGAACTATACTGATGACCAAGACCCATTCCCAGTAATTTGCATGCTGTTTGTAAATTCTCCAGAATTTCTTTGGCTGGGGGAGGCAGGAACTCAAAGCCGCCTCAGCCAGTAATCTGGAGTAGGTCATGTTATTAGTTTGCTGTGTGGCAATTACCCAAAGCTTACCAACCAAACCTAGTGAACTTGTAGAGGTGGAGTGGGCAGGGCCAAAATTTCAGGAGTGGCCATGTTGTTGATTCTACTTCAGGGTCTCTGACATCACATGGGCTTCTGATTTAAAGTTTTGATTAGGGCTAGAGGGCCCATTGGCAAGATGGCTCAGCCTTCTAGGTGATGAACTGGCACTGGCTCTTTGATATGCTGGTGGTCCTGCTACTTTGCCACACAGCCTTTTGTGCAGGATAGATCGAATGATTTTTTTTTTTTCCAGAATGGGTAGTCCAAGAGAACAAGGCAGAAGCAGCTTGATAGAACGATGTGGCTGGGTTAAGATTCCCTTGAGTGGTGGGAGGGAGAGAACGCAATAGAACTCACAGGTCAAATAATTCCCTACAAAGGCTGAGGACCACTCTCACATCGTCTCATGTCCCAGAGAAAATACACTGTTCACCCAACCACTCAGTTTTTACAGAATGAAACCAATTAAAATGAGTATAGAGAAAAGCTTTGAAGGGGAAAGAATCATAATTTACACAACCCCAAGGGTTATGAGTGACTCACCTCTAACCATAGTAACAGGCTTAGATCTGTCTAATAAACTTTTAACGGCTTTAGCATTTGCTGGGCCTCTTAGATGTTCCCAGATGATTTCATAACATGCTATTTGATCGTGAGAACAGTTTTAGGTCTGTAGGATGGCGTCAAGAGGGTTGGGATTGAAAGATGGTTCTAATAATAGCAAGTGCACAGCAGGGGCCAGGCATTTGATGACACTTTATATCAACCGTAATCAATTTCGTCAGGCACAGAAGGATAATTTCAATCTTGTGCTAAGCTCAGTCTCTTTAGGCTTAGAGAGGTAAACAACAGATACGTGCTCAAGTTCCAAAGTTAAATGCAATTTCTACTCACTTCCTAAATGGAGTTCATTGAAAACATAATTTCCAGGCTATGTACATCATCTCTATTAATGGCTCCAGCTGGCTAGTTAATCGTCTAACTTCCGGTTTCATCTGGAAGCGAATCACGGTTTTCAATGGCAGCAAGTAAACATTACTTCTCCATGTGACCCATGATTTACTGTAAACACTAGCAATAATCTGAGATAATCCTATTTAATGTTTACTTTCAGGTGGCTTCTGTGGTATTATGACATAAGCACAGAATATTAAACACTTTGAGGGTGTCTCTGAGATTGTCTTAGATTTTAACTATAAAATTTTTCATAGTGTACAAAATGGGTGGCGAAGGATGGTGCTGGTGTAACTGAAAGGCGGGTTCAGGAAGCTGGGTGTCTTAGTCACGGGTCTGTTGCTGTGAAGAGACCATGACCAAGGGAACTCTTATGAGAGAAAGCATTTAATTGGGGGCTTGATTACAATTTCTGAGACTTAGTCCATTAATATCATGGCAGAGAGCATGGGGGCAGGCATGCCTGGCACTGGAGTGGTTGCTGAGAGCTACTGTATCCTGGTCTGGAGGGGTGAGGGGTGAGGGAGGAAAAGAGAGTAGATGGGGGAGAGAGACTGGGCCTTTCTTGGGCCTTTGAAACCTCAAAGCCCACCCCCAGTGACACATTTCCTCCAACAAGGCCACACCTGTTAATCCTACTAATCCTTCTGTAAACTCCCTGGTGACTAAGCATTCAAATCCATGAAC
>JAQHUG010000105.1:5142398-5158690 GCA_028555095.1 Dicrostonyx torquatus | reverse complement strand
CTGCAAGTCCATAGTCAAGATACTGAGCTTTTGTTTAACAGGAAGAAACTTTAGTATGGTCTGAGCAATCTAGCCAGAAAATGTGTCATTTCTTATAGTTTCCCTTTAAGATTGTAAAATTAAATTAGCAATAAATAGGCCCCTCCCCACTGATTCAGACAAAGTCACCGAGAAGGAAGCACTTTTTGTAGGAGTCCTGCAGGGAATGGACCAGCTGGGAAAGGGTTCCATCATTGAGCCTGTAATCTACACTTAGAGTGTAACCATCCCAGTGGGTCAGGTGACACCTCGGGACCCACTCGTTCCCCTTCAGCAAGCACAGACCCTCTTCGACACAAGCTTTCCTCACCCTAGGGAAAAGCTCCAGTGCAGGACTTTAGAATCTGAGGGAGGAAAGTGAGAGGCTACCTGATGTATTTCCTTTCTTTGTTTTCAAATAAATGTATAGTTCCTTTTGTAATGGTAGGGCACAGAAGTATAGGCAGAAGCCAAAGACAGTGTTTACAGTTAATCAAGCAAGATGAGACTACTTCCATAACAAGGTGATATATTAATATTAAGCCCCATATTCTAGCTGAGGAACATGGGGCTTAGGAAGCTGTTTACTGCTGGAGTGGGAAGCAAAGTTGAACTACAGCATGGGTATCCCTGTCCCTGAACTGTCCTTGTCCCCTGTTGCCCCCTCCCCGGGCCACTGTTCCTCAGGATTAAACTTGTGATTGTAATTAGGGAATGATGAATGATGGCCTATCACTGGAGTAGCAGAGAGCATGACCTGAAGGTGAGGACAAGAGTAGTCCTTCAGGATAACACAGATTCGGCTCCAGGCAGACTGGAGCCACAACAAGGCACATTCTGATGCTCAATTCATTCTTAATTTGTTTTTATTTTTCTCTGTCTGATGCTGGGGTTACACATGCAGGCAAATGCTCTGCTACCCAGCTACACCCAGTCCCTTCCTATTTCTAATTGATTCCTGTATGATGTAATATAATAACACAACAGATTATCTCCCTCAAATTACATTTGTAATATCTCAAATGTTTTATCAATAAGACATGCATGAAGAATGACAGACATAATGCAGTAGCAAGACAATCTTTCCAATTGCTGTTGATGTCACATTGGCGCCACAGGTCAAATGACTATGCAGTTTAGAATACTTGTGAGAGTGGAATACGTGGCTAATATCATACCAGGGCAACACAAACTAGCCTAGCCAAATAGCATACCTGGTTACCCTAAAGGTGGGGGAAGAGGACTGCAGGTAAGGAAGTTTGCATTCCCAGGTCAAAGCTGGGCATAAAAAAAAAAGAGAGTGTTATTTTTTTCTTACAGCATGCCAGCATCCATATGGGAAATGATAATCACCCTCAATCAAAGGAGTGACCTATCAGCTCTCATCTCCAGGGTCAGCTCCAGTAAACAAATGGAAATGTTGGTAATACCGCTGGCCCCACCTCTTCCTTCCCCTGGTAAACCCTTGCCCCTCCCACTGTTGTTCAAGTAGCAGCACTCCTCCTGGGTCTTGGGACTCCCCACCCCTTTCTCTACCATGTCCACATGAAACACCATCTGGACATCTGGAGCGATGTGGGATTCCCCTCTGTATACCATTGGTGAATAAAGAATTAACCAATGGCTCAACAGAATACAACCAGGCTGTAACAACCAGGGAAAAGATATATATAGAGAGAGTAGGCGGAGTCAGGGAGAAGCCATGCTGGATGCTGGCTTTACCAGGTAAGCCACAGCCACATGGCGATACACAGATTAATAGAAATGGGATAGTTTAGGAAAGACGTTTAAGTGATTGGCCAAGCAGTGATCTAATTAATATAGTTTCTGAATGGTTATTTCGAGCTCTGGGCAGCCGGGAATGAACAAGCAGCCCCCCGCTACACTGGAGTGTCTTGCCCAGCTGTTTATGAAGGAACTACTCACCCACCAATTCCAATGACAAAGGTTTTCATAATTGGCCTTGGAAATCACGTCTTCCTATTAGTTCCTAAAATATGTAAATAAAAAAATTCAGTATCATTTAGTTGTCTTGAGTTAGTTCTGAAAAGCAGTAACAGCTGAGAGGGGATCAGTGGCCTCGACCCCACATTACCCACAGTCTGGCTTCCTGAGGCAATAGCTGGTGTTTCCTTAGTGCCTGTCAACCGATGTCATGCTTGTGTGACCTATCTCCTTGGGTTACCTTGTGATAATTATCCTTAGTTGTCAACTTGACTCATGAACGAACGAAAACTCAAGCAGCTGGGTACACCTGTGAGGGTTTTTTTTTTTTCTTACTTAAGTCATTTGGAGTGGGAAGACCCACTTTTAATCAGATCTTCTGAGGTGGAAAGACACAGCTTCTGCTGGCAGTCTATCTAAAGGACATGGAACAAAGAAGGTTTCTCCTTTTGCCTGCTTGCTCTTACTGGCGAGTCCATCCCTTCTATTTATAGAAATATCAGAAAGCCTATTTCTTTGGAATCTGAGCATTTACCGAAGACAAGCTAAGACATCCAGCCTCGTGCGCTGACAGACTACTGGATTCTTGGACCTTCTGTTGGTAGACATGTCAGCCATTGTGACTAGCTGGACCACAGCCTGGAAGTCGTTCTAATAAATCCCCTATATATTTCTTTTCCCTGTAAGTTCTGTCCCTCTAGAGCCCTCCGACTATTATACCCTTTTCTATGCCCTTCCTGCTTTCCTAGTAAAAGGCACTGCCACCAACGGCAGAGGAAGACAGAAGTCAGTGTGTCTCTCAGTTTCTCCCCCATCTCTGAAAAGCTTTTACTGGCACAGTATACATTCTCAAGCTTTGCAGAAGTACAAACTGGTCCAGACTAGAATGACAGATATCCATTTCTAGAAAAGCCAGGATGGAAACTAGATCAATTAAGTGAACATCTTTCTGTCATCATGGAGGCTCTGAAATGCTTCATTACCAAGGGCACAAAAGGATGTTGCATGTGTGCCAGCTTCTCAGGCTCTGAAGGATAATCCATGTCATTCTTATTGATGTATTGTTAAAAAGACATGCATTTGCTGTGTACGGTTATTGGAAAATCCTGGTCCCCTTGCTGCCTGACATATTTATGCACTTATATCACAATACTGCCTCGATTACAGAGGATGTAAGTAATGACCGTAGTTGTGGTACTGCAAAGACTGGAGAGGGTTACCTGTGTGTGAACTCCAGCAGTTCAGAGATGAGGAATGAGGTGGAAGAATCTAAATGTAAAATCCTTCAGGTAAGAAGAATGGAAACTCCTGCAGCCAAGTACAAGGAAATGCAAGGCTGTGTTTTTTTTTCTCTCAAATCGAAACGGTGCCCTTAACACAAAGTCTGACGACCTGAGTTACTCACTACTAGCTTGATGACTGGAGTTGGAGCCCCAGAACTCACATGGAAGCAGAAACTGACTCGTCTTGAGTTGTCCTCTGACCTCTGCATGGCACTCATGTGTCCACATATACACTAAATAAAATAATAATTGAAAAGTCTAAAACCCAGGCACCCCAGGTCAACATTGAGTTAGCAACCTGGGACTATCCAAGGAAGTGATAATGCAGGAGAGGAGAACTGGGCCATGCAGAAACAAGGCTGGGGCAGGACTGAGTGGTCAGTGGAGCAGTGAGCAGCTTACCAATCTTTGAAGTTGTCCATTTCAAAAACTGTTGGATACACAAGGTTCAGATACAATCCAGGTTCATACATGGCACCAGCAACTTCCATATCATTCTACTTCACTATAACTTAGGGCCTCTTCAAATATGGTTTAAAACCTAAATTTTGAACAAATTGCAGTCAAGAGTTGCCAATGCTCTCTATATACTTATACACACTGAAGGGTTTGTTTGTTTTGGAGGCTTTTCAGGTGGCTCAGCCTGGCTTTAAAGTGGCTATGTAGTGGAAGATGTCCTTACTTTGATCCTCTGCCACCCAAGTGGTAGGATTACTAGTGTACGCCTCCACATCTGGCCTTATAGCAGAGTATGTTATGAAGTATATAGAACTTGGGGCAAAGATAAACTGTGAATCTTACACTGGCTCTGGAGAAACTACCTTCTGAACTTTCCAGAGTCATGAAATCAGGGTGTCCTATCACCGCGTATCGTGTGTATTACTTATGCAGTATCTTTTACTCAGCAGCAGAGACCATTTGCACAAGGAGCAGGGAGAACAGACTGAGACAGGAATAAACCTTACATGAGTTGCCTACTTTTTTTTTTTCAAATGTATTCATCATTATCATTCGGAGACAAAATACCACACTATGTAGCCCATTTGGACAGGAACTTGTTACATTGTGAAGGTTGTTTCTGTGGCAAGGTTACCTTCCTTTAAGTACTGGGATCATAGGTATACATCACCAAGACTGGCTCATTTGCAGAAGTTTTTAAAAATACTTTTGATTTAGTCTCAGTGAAATGTTGAATTCTCTTCAAAGTTGGTTTATGTTTATGTTTGATCTATCCCACTTCTAAAAATGGGTTATTTTGAATTCTAAAATACAGAATTCTTCCTGGGTCATGCATAGAATCAGGAGGCTGGATGGAGACAGGAACTCCCCACAAAATCTGAAAGATGATGAGGACAAACAAGTGTGCTCTTCAGATGAGTTCAAAGCAAATGTTTTCAGGACTTCTGACTCGTGTGTTTTATTCAACAGTTACTTGGATACTCTCCCATGGACAGGACCTTCTCTTGCAATTAATTTAAACTTTGATACCTTTTGGTAAACAGAAATCTTCCACAGCTGGAGTCCCAGGTAAGCACAGCCCAGGAGTGTGGCCACCACCAAGGTCCTGGTAACCTATGGCTCTTGAAGTTCAACTCACTTTTTTTTTAAACCTGACTTTCAGTCGACACTTTGACACTTCATTTTATGAAGGTTTTTTATTTACATGAGTGTGGGTAGGTGCATGCCATGGCTCACCACAGTACACTTGTAGAGGTCATAGGTCTATTTGTGGGAGTCAGTTCTCTTTCCAACACGTGGGTACTGAAGACTGGACTCTGGTCATCAGATTTGGCAGCAAGGGCAGTTGAACCATCTTGCTGATCTTGTAGTTTCTTACATAATCAGTATTTTCATTTTTACTTCCCCTACTATATTATGGGGGTATATAATACTGATCATTACATTGTGAGTGTGTGTGAATACAAAATCATGAGATGAGGTGTTAGGTTAGGTATAGGCAACTTTTGTAAAGTACCAGACAACACACACACACACACACACACACACACACACACACACACACAATTTGTGGGCAAGCCATTCAACTCTGAAGTTTGTAATGAGAAAGCGGCCACAGTCAATGCATAAGAAAATGAGCATGGTATGTTCTAACAAAATTTTATGGGCACGGAAAATAAGTTCCCCCTAACTTTCGTGTGCCACACGCCACAAAACACTATGCTTTTGCTTTTGTCTCAGCTATTAAAAACACCAAAAGCATTCTTGGAAGGCTTTACAAATCCAAATAGCAGGTGGGTTGGAGTTTGTTAACCAAATGCTGCAGAAAGGAGCGTCCTGTCTTGTGAGAATCAAGACCCGATTCCCCTACCAGCAAATGTGTGGTCACCTGGAGCTAAAGCCAGTATGGTGAAGAGCAAGACATCTCTTTGGTACGCGAGTCCTAACGCGGTTTCCCTAGACGCAATCAGGTTCCGGATCCGCCGCAGGAGACTCTGGAAGGTGCCCATGCCTCGGCGCGGCTACACAGCCGGCATTGAGTACTTACTGAAGCGGGTTCGAGTCCTCTCCAGCACGGACGCAGAACAGGCCGCACGAGCGTCTCAGGGGAACCACTGCCCGATGCTCACCCGGACGGTGCAGCCCTCTAGCTGCTTTCATAGTCCCCACCAAGCTGGGCCTGGGGGCGTGGTCACCATACGGCTCCTCCCCCAAGGGGGAGGGCGGGGCCCCAGCGCTCTGGAGCGGGTTGGCCCTCCGAGGCTCCGCCCCACTCACCGCCGCAGCCAACCAGCGGCCGGCGAGGCGCGGCCACTTCCTGGTGGGAAGGCAGGGCGGTCTGCGGAGCTCGCTGGTACGAGTGTCCCGCATCGGCTGCGCGCGGGTCCCGAGCGGCCGCGGCCAGCGCAGGCTTGGCGCCCAGTTCCCGTCTGCGTGTGGGGTTCCCGTGGCAGAGCCTGGCAACTCCGCGTAGCGCCATGTCCAAGCCACCTCCCAAACCGGTCAAACCAGGTAAGAGCTCAGCGCGCCGCGCGTGCGGGTGTCCAGGCTGCGGGGCGCAGATCCGGAGTTCCCAACAAGTCCCCTCGGGCTCCCTCCGCACTGCTCGCCAGGACGGTCCAGCCTCCAGAGGAGTGGCAGCACCTAGGTTGCGGCCACTTCCTCATAGCTTGGCGTGTCACTGTCAAGTTGGAGTTCTTGACCGGCCGGCGAACGGGAAGTGCGCTGCGGCTGGGTGGGGTTTGCACCCGCTGCCTGCGGGGCCCGGAGGAGAGCAGGCTTGGGACCCGGAGTCTCCGGGGAGCTTTGGAGAGCGGCACCTGCGCTGCCAGCGGACGGTCTGGCCCGCGACCCTCTCGGCTCTTCATATTAGGCAGTGTCGCTCTGTCGTGCGTCCTAGTGCTTTGCTTAGAGTGACTCTTGCTAACTAGACAGAGTACGAAGTTCCTCAAAGCAGTGTGCTTGACCACTCTTCCTGGTTCACTTCTTAAACGATGTTCTTCGAGTGTTTTGTATCATGTGGAGCAAGGAGGGCATTTAAAGGGACTGCTGCATTTCAGTTCGGCTAAATAAACTTGTAGGAGCTTTCATTGGCTAGGTAATTAACAGGAATGGGAGATTAATGACGGACGAATTCCCAGTCCTTTTTTTCCAATCTGCGACTTTGGTATTGCAAAGGCTGAAACTTGAAACGAACCATTTACATCATCCTTTATGGTAACTTACGCAGCTTCAGTGATTTTTTTTTTCCCCTGAGCTTTTTTTTTTTTTTTTTAAGTGTCAGTCACTCCAAATTTAATAATTACTCAGTTTTATTCTTTTGTGGCAGTATCAAATTCCCGATTTTGAAAATAATGCACACATAATAGGCATTCTCCGATGACTTAAACTTTTCAGGGCCGAGGGTGAAGGAAGTGGCTTAGACTGGCTTTGGCCTGAGCAGAGTTAGGGCGGTGCTGGTTAGAGGTTCCTGCCTTCGCTGTGAAATCTGAGAAGTTTGCAATTTGCAATTTAGATGCGGATGTGTGAGGTGGCAGTTTTGTAAACTCAGATGTAAGTCAGGACCTCAAGTGTACTGACTTCTTTGATAGCTAAACAAAGAGCTTGATTTGGAAGAATGTCCCGAGAATCCGGTCATGAGGTTTTTCCTCTCTCCAGACTCATTAAAAGTGAAGTCTGGGTTGCCTCTGTGAGGGCTGGCAGGAACCTGCCTTCCTGTGTACTCCTGTGTTCAGGCACCCTTGGGTGTGGTTTAGGACTCATCCTGTTACTGAGTGCAGATATGCGCTGGGAACTACTTTTGTTGTCTACATCTCTGCTTTTTTTCCTCTAGCAAACCAGAAACCACATGGCTAAACATTTTTACTACATAGAGAGAACTCTGACTTCACAGGGATTTACAAGCGAGGCCCAGACATAAGTACAGTTGCCATGAAAGTCAGTTTGTTGACTTAGTAATTTACAATGAGAAATATTAGTGTCAGTAGGACTTAAAACTGTGTGCTGCGTTACTTGCGACAAAAACTTTTATTATCATACTGGCCCACAGATACTGTGTGGTAGGCCCTGGTCTGTACCTAATCCATGCATGTTTGAATTCATTTACTTCTCCCAGCAACTGTATCAGGTCAGTGCCATTTTTATTATTATTATTATTATTATTATTATTATTATTATTATTATTATTATTATTTTGAGACAAAGTTTCTCTGTATAACAGCCCTAGATGTCCTGGAACTTGCTTTGTAGACCAGGCTGGCCTCAAACTCACAGAGATCCGCCTGCTTCTGCCTCCCAAGGGATGGAATTAAAGGCGTGCACCTCAACTGCCTGGCCAGGTCAGTGCCATTTTTATTCCCAATGCCCAGAGTGGGAGGGGGATCGAAGAGAAAGCACGGAAGGCTAACTGATTTCAATGGAGGAGTGGAATTCAGTCCGACTCCAAGGTTTGCTTTGCCCCGTGTGAGGGGCTCTGAATATTTTACAGCCCTCAGCCAGGCTGTGTTATTCAGAGCAGTGCCCAACACCCCTAGTTAGTGAGAGCAGGTGCATTGCTTTTTTGTACTCCAGGCAAGTCACAGGAGTGGAGGTCTCCAAAGAAACCTGCCATTCATGAGAACACATTTAAGGGGCTGGAGAGATGGCTCAGAGGTTAAGAGCATTTCCTGGTCTTCCAAAGGTCCTGAGTTCAATTCCCAGCAACCACATGGTGGCTCACAACCATCTGTAATGAGGTCTAGTGCCCTCTTCTGGCCTGCAGGCATACATGCAGACAGAATATTGTATACATAATAAATAAATAAATAAATATTTAAAAAAAAGAACACATTTAAGGTTTATTTTTTCACTTATTGCTTTGTTTATACCCTCCCTCATCCCAAAATATTTTTAAAAATTCACATTGTCAGAGAGTTGGGGGAGAGGAAAAAGAGAAAAGGGTTGGGGTAGAGAGGGAAGAATAAAAAGAAATGAGAAGAAAAGCTGATAGGCAAAAGTCACTGAACCGGGGCTGTCATGTGAGTCTCAGCTTCACACAGGTACTCAGGGAATTAACATGTGTTGCGTATTCTGGGAAGTAGTTACTTTAATGGCACTGAGATCTGAGACAAAATTTCTCATGGATTTTCTTCATATGTCGAATTGGATATCTATACAAGAAATAGCAGAGGGAAAAAAGCAACATGACATACAGTTTAATGGGCAACCCCTCAAAGAGAGGAGCAAAATGAGGGCACAGAGAGACAGAAGACTTCCTAAAAGTCTAGTTGTGTCTTACTTGTTTTTCCTGTTGCAGTTTAAGAGAGTAAGAATTTCTTTTGGCTCATAGTTTCAGGGGGGTCGTCTACCACAGCTGGAAAGCCCTAGAGGGGGGGCTGGAGAGATGGCTCAGAGGTTAAGAGCATTGCCTGCTCTTCCAAAGGTCCTGAGTTCAATTCCCGGCAACCACATGGTGGCTCACAACCATCTGTAATGAGGTCTGGTGTGCTCTTCTGGCCTGCAGACATACACACAGACAGAATATTGTATACATAATAAATAAATATTAAAAAAAAGAAATCCCTAGAGGTAGGAGTATAAAGGGAGACTGCTTTTTTGTTTCTTGGCCATCCAGACCCGAATAGTCACACAAAAACTATATTAATTACAACACTGTTTGGCCAATGGTTCAGGCATATTTCTAGCTAGCTCTTACATCTTAAATTAACCCATTTCTATTATTTTATATTTTACCACAAGGCTTGTGGTTTACTGGTCGGGTTCTGGTGTCTTTTTCCTTTAGCAGCTACATGGCATCTCTCTGACTCTCCCTTCTTTCTCCCTATATTCAGTTTAGTTTTCCCACCTACCTGTATTCTGCCCTGCCATAGGCCAAAGTAGCTTCTTTATTCACCAATGGTAATAAAAAATACTCATAGCATACAGAGGGGAATCCCACATCACAGGAGTGTGAGGCAGCTGGTCACATTGCCTCTGCAGTCACAAGCAGAGAAGGATGTATGCTCCTGCTCAGCCAGCATCCTCCTTTTTATCCAGATGGAGTACTCAAACCCAGGGAATAGTGCTGCCCTTGCCAAGGATGAGGCTTCACACTCAGTTAACCTAATCAAGGTAACCTCTCCCAGGCCTTCTTTCAAGACTGACCTACTCTAGATAATACCCATAGGTTAATCTGGAAACTTGTCTCCTACGAGATTCCATAGCCTAATTTAAGTCAGTATAAACCATTACAAATAGCAAGCAAGGGCCTTAAACAACAAAGTAGGTTAGTGCATCTTTCAGGCCAGGCAGCCTATACCACGCAATGGGTTGCTGTTCCTGGAAAGAGGCTGCCCTGGCAAGTTCTGGTGAGATCTTGCAAGGATAGAGTCCAGCCACATTTGAATTACCCTGGGACTGAGCAGAATCTCACTGTGCCTGCTCTCTCTCTCTCCTCTCCCTTTCTTTGGCCCATGTCTAGAGTTTGTCCTGTAGACATTTCCTCTTTCTTATTTTCTTTCTGTCTTTGCTTTTTTTCTCTGTTTCTTTTTGAGACAGGGTCTCACTCTTCAGCCTTGGCTGATCTGGAGCTTAATGTGTAGACCAGACTGGCCTGGACCTCTCTGGGCTTAGTCTGCCTCTGCTTCACTGCCTTGCCTGGTCTTCTCTTTGGCTATTCCTTACTGTAACTTCTATTTTTGGCCTACACTGGGCACTGGGGGTTCCCAGGAACAATGAGATAAAGTTCTTACTTGTTTGTTCCTTATTTAGTTTCTATAGCTAGTTGGCTGATTGTGTCCATTTCATTACTTAATCTTGTAAAAAAAAAAAACAACAAGCTTAATGTGTAAGTAGTGCATGTCTGGAACCCTAGCACTCAGTGAAGTAAGAGACGCCCAACTATGCAGCACCTTCCTCAAAAAACAAAGTAATAAGATGTATTTTCTACTTTAGAATGTTTGATACATGCAGATAAACAATAAGTAAATATATTAAAATTTAAAACCCATTCTTATCACCTAGAGATAGTACACTGTATGAATAACTTCTCAGGTTTCCCCACCCCCCGTAAGTCAGTTTCTATTACAAAAGGAAAATAGAAGCAATTATCTTTAGAATGGTATCCGAGTGTCAGTTTGAGATGGCTTGCTGTGGGCTGGAATATTTCTGTTCTATGTTGTCTGTATAATGCTTAAAATGCCATTTCAATCACAGTTTGTCTGTGCCTTGGGTAGCGTTTTATCTTTTATGGTGTCACTTTTGGCCCCTGAAGTGGGCCCTCCCTTACTCACTAGATTTGGCACCCTGGCTCAGTCTTCAGTGCATAGGACGGATCTGCCCTTCTGAGCCCTGAGGCCTCTCAGTGCAAAGAGCTTTTGTGTGGTTTTCAGACACCCTGGGAGCCTTGCGCTGAAGGAAAATGGCTCTACCTAGCTTGAAGGTGTACAGGACAGAATTCAGTTCTCACAGAGACTGAGAAATATGTTGGGCCGTGGGGTAAGGAGTGCACTGAATACCTTGTGTACCTCAGACCATCTCATTTCAGACAGATTTGGGGACAACCCACTGTAGTTGGAACCTATGCCTGACCTTAGCCATCTCCTCCAAATGGCTTATTGATTTTGGTGGTGAGAGGAAAGCAACATAAATATTTCATGTGTCCTGTGGAAATAAATCTGTGGAACTTAGAAGAAGCCAGCCAGTGTTCTGGCTTTTTAGTCACGATAAAAGTGTAAAAGGCGTTGTATGTATGCCCTTTAAATAAAACGTGAGAGGAAAAGAGTCTCTATCTAAAATGGTCTCAACTATTGTATAATCCACCCCTGAATAAGTAATGGATCAATAGTAAGAGTGATCGCTTGACTTCCAGATGTACATCAGGATTTTTTCTTCTATAAATGTGACATGTTTATGCCCAATGACTGAGTGAAGTCCCAGGGAAAACTTTCTGAGGACTCCCTGGATGATAGCGATGGGGAAAATGAACATTTAGTTGGCCCCACACGTCAGGCCCGGGAGCAAACACTCTGTATGTATCCTCTATCTATTCTGTTTATTCTGACTTCACTGTGAATGGGTCCCTATATCCTTGTTTCACTCAGGATAAGTAAGCTACTTGGTGCCTCAAAGATAGCTGTGCATGGTGTGGTGTGGGACTAGAGCTCGGGCTTTAACTTGAACATGTGGGAAGGGGGTTCGTGTTTGTGCGTGTGAGCCATAATGCATCTGTGGAGGTCAGAGGGCAGCTTGCATGAGTCGATTCTTCCAGGAATCAAACTCAAATGCTTAGCTTTGGCTGCAGGCACCTCAACCCACTGAGATCTCTTCCTGTCCCACATTAGAGGAATTTGGAGAAAAATGTGCACATTAGTACGAAGAGGGCTTGGGTTTCTTTTAAACTCCTGCATGGTATTTGCTGATGTTTTTTTAAGGGAACCCTACTAATGCACGTTTCAGTGGTTTCCAGTCTTTGGTAAAGCAGTATTATAGCAGGTAGTCTAGTTTTGCAAATCCACAGGCTGTAGTCCTGTAGTGGGGTTTGTATATCAGAAGGTTGGTGTACTGCCATTTTTGGAGACATTTCAAATCGATCATATCAGTTCATCTAACCCTAAAAAAATTGCGACCCAGCCAAAGTAGGAAAAAATTTAATACATTTGACTTGGATATTATTGTAGATGATCGGAGGGTTGGAAGCACAGTACACAGAGCTTGGGGAAACTGAGAAGGTGTCACTGAGGAGTGGTAATATAAGAAGGGGCTTGCGAGCTGAGGAAGAGTTTGCTAGAATGTGAATGGGAAAGGCATTTGATGAAGTACAGAGGAGACACAGCTACTATACGCATTTGACTGACTACAGGTACCAGGTTTTCCCAAGTTTCCAGGGAAACTTGGTGCATATAGGGAACTGCAGGTGTGTGTGTGTGTGTGTGTGTGTGTGTGTGTGTGTGTGTATGTCTGGAATTAAAGAGAAAGCCATGTGCCTAGTAGTTGGAAAATGGTTCAGTTTCATACAGAGAGCAAGAATTGAAGTGTTCACGTTCTAATCCTCCAACAGGTGTGTCTGAGGATGTGGTTTTGCGTATTGGTAGGTTGTGGCTGGTGAGCTTGTAGCTGTAGTTAAAGAGGGTTATGTACTTCAAAAGAATGAAACAAGTTCCCGGGTGCCTGATGCGGCCACCTTCCTATTCTTGCCAATCATTTCCTACATTATTTTTAACACCTGAAGAACGTTTTGAACACCACAGGCAAACTTCTCAGCTTAACTTTGGAATTGAAGGGCAATTTTGCAGTTGTCCATGATTTGTTTTATGTTTTTTGTTTGTTCGTTTTGTTTTGTTTTTCAAGACAGGGTTTTTCTATGTTGCCCTGGCTGTTCTGGAACTCACTCTGTAGACCAGAGGGATCTCAAACTCAGAAATGTGCCTGCCTCTGCCTACCCAGTGCTGGGACTAAGGGTGTGTGCCTTTACCACCTAGCTTAAGTTTTACGTTTTGATTGGCATGGTATCTTCCCTAAGAATTTGATGAGCTACTCCGGTTTTATATTTTTTGGATCCATCTTTTCTTCAGGCTCTCCTGATTTCTTGGGAACTTGGGAGCAATTTGAACTCACAATAAGGAAGATGCCACGACTAGTGGCATTGTACCTGAGCCAGAGGGACTCACTCGGGCCCTTTACTAGACTCAGAGTCAGAGGGAGCACCAAGCAGGGTCTTCCTGATGTGCCTCCTTAGAGGCTCCCTGCTGGCCATCCAGGGTCTACCTCACTCCTGTGAGACAAGAGTTACCCTTCAGCCCTGGGGTTAATCTGGGCAGGCTGCCTACCAAGTGTCTTCCTGAGACTCTCCCGAGCAAACACTGCGCTTCCTGAGAGATGCTGCCTCATCCTAGCCCTCTGAGCATAGATGAGACTCCGTTGACAAGTGTCTCTGACTCTAGAAGTCTGGAAGATTACTGTGTCTTGTCTTTGCTTAAAGTCCAGACTTCTCTCTGATGCATTGCTTGCTGAGGTTTCCGGGCTTTTCTAGAGCACATACTCTAACTGTTCGTGGGTCTCTCATCTTGATGAATCAGAGTAACTTCATCTTGATGGTACTGTTGGAGGACCGCAATTGGAGACATTCTCACGGATGTTTTGGGCTAGGACTCTGGTTTGAAACATTGCAGCAGAAAATCTTTCCCTCCCAAGTTCATATACTAAATATGTACCAAAGTTGAAGTTGTTCCAGCCTTAGTTTTCTGTTGGAGAAGAAAGCTGCCTCTTCAACCACATCTGTCTTCCTGAGACTATTTCGACTAGGGTCTAAATACAGTTACCCACTGAGCTGCCCATCAGGATCTGGTTCTAACGTAGCTGCAGTTTTCAGTAGGATCTGCTGCTGTGGCAACCACTGCCATCCTCTTTCTGAGAACCCTCCCTCCGGTTCTTGCCGAATACCTTCCTTCCCCTTCTGGAGGGCCTGGTCTGTACTCGAGTGTTGAGACTCGGGTTCTTAGGGGACCTTTGGTTCCTTAGGACTTGATTCTGCTTCTTAAGAGCTGTGTTTTCCAGAACAAGCTTTTGCTTTTTCCTGGCTGGACTGGGGTCTTTGATGTCTTGACATCTGTTCTGGACTTCCTTTTAGAAGTGGTCACCCTCCTCCCCGCCAAGACAGGGTTTCTCTGTGGCTTTGGAGCCTATCCTGGATCTCTTGTAGACCAGGCTGGCGTCGAACTCACAGAGATCCGCCTTCCTCTGCCTCCTGAGTGCTGGGATTAAAGGTTTGCACCACCACCGCCCCTGGACTCCCTTTTGACTGGTATCTAGATCCCCAGTGCTCAAACTGTCTTTAACCCTTGTTATTTGCCACTAATCTTTTTATTTCATTGTCTAGATACCTGTCCAGATGGGCCTTTGGCTATTTCTGATGTACTCTTTCATAGTCTGGAAGTCTGTCTATTTTTGTATAGCATTTAATGTGGGCTTCTGTCCCTCCTCAGGACTCATCTTAGGCAGACTTTAATGACATGACCAACTTGTTTGGGCATCATGGCGGCACCTTAAAGCACCAGGGTCACAGCCCTGGGGAGCCTTACCACAGCGTCTTGCTTAGGATTATCCCAGTCTTCCTCACTCACCACAGTTAGAACTCAGTTTCCTTTTTTCTCTGTCCATGGGCCCTGAACACGAACTCTCTGCTTCTCATTGATGAGTAAGTGCACCGTCAATATTAACCGGTTCACTGATCTATTGTAGTCCTCATCTCCAATATGCTTACATTAACATATAAGGTAAGGGTTAGCTAGTAGCATGCTTGCCAAGTGTGCACAGAGACCTGAGTTCGATCCCCAGGATCATATAAACCAGACATGATGGTGCACCCTGTAATCCCAGCACGGGAGGTAGAGGAAGGAGGATCAGAAACTCAAGGCCAGATTCACTGATATAGCAAGTTTGGGGCCAACCTGTGCTTTATAAGACCCTGTCTGAAAGCAGCAAAAAGGTGTATATACAGTAAGTAAGAAACATGCTTCTGGGAAGGAGCTCCCTGAATAGTGAGAGACTCTCTAGTGGCAGGATCAGGTATGAGGTCAGTTATAGAAATGAAAACTAAAACCCAGCTTTGGGATGAAGTTCTGGTCCTGAGTTTTCAGATAACTTGCTAGGTGACCATGGTAAGTCACAAGACAACTCTGGACTCAGTTTTCATCCCATGTTAAGTCTGATTCCAAGTTTCATTGCTTTGGACTGGCCTTTTATATAATCTCTCCTATTTCTGAATAATTTCCTGCACACTGCTTCTCATAGACCCCAGGATCCTTTAGTTACTCCCTCTCCACTCCTAGTTGTGCCTGCTGCTTAGTCCGTGTGGATCCACACTTGCGGAAAGATGGACTACTCCAGGTCAGAGTTCCAGGATCAAGTGGGAAGAGAGGATGGCATGAGGACTGGGGTGGGGCACAGTGTATGGATAAGTGATCCATTTCACTTGTTCTGCCTGTGTAGGGTAGTGTTTTATGTACAGCTAATTGGAGAAAGAAAATTGGGGACCTGGCAGGATGCTTGAGGGGCACCACATGCACTGATTCTAAGGAGACCGTTGTAAAATGTGACCGTGCATGACTGCTAAGACAGGCTATTTTTTTTTCTTGGTCACTTACTTATTTAACAAATATTTTTATGATTTGATTATTTTTTTACAATTATTTTGATCATATTCATATGCTCCTGAGATTATTCCAGACCTAACCTTTACCCATTTTATGATATCGCCCCCTCTTTTTTTAATATCCCACTGAGTCCAATTTATGCTGCCTTTGTATTCATGACTTTGTATCCCCTAGAGCATGGTCAAAACTGACTCTCCCTTTCCCAGAAGCCATCAACTCATGAAGGATTTTATGTTTAGAAAATGTCAGCTCTGGTGACGTGTAACATGAGGGTCCTGCTTGTTGGGGCTTCTGTCCCTCCCAGTACCCCACTGCTGGCAAGCCCCAAAGAAAATCACACAGAGAATCTACATTAAGTTATACACTGATTGGCCCATTAGCTCAGTCTTCCTACCAGCTCCCATAACTTATATTAACCCATTGTCAGCCACATGGCCAGTACCTTTTCTCAGCTGGGACA